>JAJEJO010052101.1:34192-77477 GCA_020662805.1 Glaucomys volans | reverse complement strand
AGAAAAGTTAAGAAATGTATTTTATCTGGGTTGGTGGTGCACACCTGTAATCTCAGCAGTTCAGGAGGCTGAGGCAGGAGGGTCACAAGTCTAAAGACCAGCCTCAGCAGCTTAGCAGGGCTCTAAGAAACTTAGTGAGACCCTGTCTCAAAAGAAAACATAAAAAGGGCTGGGGATGTGGCTCAACGGTTGAGCACCTCTGGGTTAAATCCCTGATATGAAAGAAAGAAAGAAAGGAGGGAGGGAGGGAGGGAAGGAACAAAAAAGGAACAAAGAAAGGAAGGAAGGGAGGGAGGGAGAGATAAGAGAGAAAGATATTTTAGCCAATGAATTATAACAAAGCACAAAGCATTTAAAGATTTAAAGGTTCCTAACAGTATAAAAAGATAAAAAAGGATTTATTATTTCAAATTTCGAATTATATATTTCAATGGAGTATTATATAGTCCCTTTAATTATATATAATATATATATTCATATATATTCATTCATATATCTTTTCATATATATACATATACGCATATATATACATATACATACATATATATGTGTGTGTGTATATATATACACACACACACACATCCACACCCACACACACACTTTCCAGGGTCCTTCTTGACTCCCTGTCCTAATTTTTTTTTTAATTTCACACAATCAAGAAGAATTTGTACTTCCATATTCTACATGCCTTTCATGCAGCTGGAGAAAGGGTTATATATGGGCATCTACAATTTAGGTCACTTGATTTGAATTGCTTAAATGTTAATGATTATGTTGCCATGTGTATTAGCCACAAGAAAAAAGTCTTGGGAATGTACTCATGAAAGCAAGGATTATTTTTCCTGAAGAAAAAGATTCCTTGTTAAAATTTGAATTTAAACCTCAGCAAACATTTTTTTTTTCCAATCAGGTTCTCTTTTTCAACTTTTTAAAGCCTTTTTGTTTCTTTTTAGTTATACACAATATCAGGATTCATTTTGACATAATTATAAAAGTATGGAATATAATTTCTTCTCATTCAGTCCCCAGTACGTCTCCTTTCCCTCCCTCCCCCTTCTCTGTTCCCTTCTCTCTATACCACTGATTATTTGTTTTCTTTTGGTTTTGCTTTTGTTTTAGTGCTTTATAGTTATACACAGTAGTTAGGTTCATCCCAACAAACTCATGTATGCCTGGAATTCCATTTCAGATCATGATTCCCCCTTTTCCTCCCCCATTTACCCTCCAGACCACACTCCCTTCCCCCATACTCCTTTCTCTACTCTACTAGACTTATTTGTGCTCATCTATTATCTGTATTTGATTGATTCTTTATACTTACATATGAAGGTGAAGTTCCCTGTGGTCTATTTATATATGTACATGATGTGCTTTTTTAAGAATTCATTCTGCATTGCCTCCCCTTCCCCCTCCACTCTGCCTCTTCATCTCCTTCTACATTACTAATTTTTATCTTTATGTTCTCTTATCCTCCCCTTTCCCTTTCTTTTATTTTACTCTGACTTCTGCATAGGGGAGAAAACATTTGATCTTTGAATTTCTGAGTCTTTTTTCACTTAGAATGATATTCTCCACTTTCATTCATTTATCAGCAAATGCCAAAATGTCATCCTTCTTTAGGGCTGAGTAGAACTTCATTGTATATATGTACCACAATTTCTTAATCCATTTATCTATTCACAGGCACCTGGATTGATTCAATAATTTACCTATTGTGAATTGTGCTGCTGTAAACATTGATGTGGCTATATTGCTGTATTCTGCTGATTTTAGATCTTTTGGGAAAATACCAAGGTATGGGATAGCTGGGTAAAATGTCTTCCCATCCCTAGTGTTCTGAGAATTCTCTGTACTGCTTTCCAGAGTAGATGCACTAGTATGCAGTTTCATCAATAATGTACAAGTGCACCTTTCCTCCTCCCACAATCTTGCCAGCATTTATTATTGCTTATATTCTTGGTCTGCCATTCTGATTGAAGTAAGATGAATTCTTCATGTAGTTTTGATTTGCATTTCCTTGTTGTTAGGGATTTTGAACATTTTTAATATATTTGTTGAATATTTGTGTTTCTTCTTTTGAGAAGTTTCTGTGTTCTTTTGCCCATTTAGTTTAGTTTCATATTTCTACATATAGTTATCCAGTTTTCACAGAACCATTTGTTAAAAGGTTGTCTTTTCTCCAAAATATATTTTTGGCACCTTTGTTAAGTTTCAGATTGCTGTAGGTATGTGAATTTGTCTCTGTGTCATCCATTCTGTTCCATTGCTTTTTATGTCTTATTTTGATGCCAATACCATGCTGTTTTGTTACTATGGCTCTGTAGTAGAGTTTCTGATTGGGTATTGTGATGTCTCCTGCTTCACTACTTTACTCATCTTTCTGCTATTTACTTTTAGGTTTTTTGGAGGTTTTTGTTGTTGTTGTCAATGGTGTGTTCTGTAGATATTCATGATAGTTAGATTCACGGTGAAATACTCAGATAACTACATAGGAAAGTAATATCAGATTTATTCTGCTGTTCTTATGTTATCCCATCCATTTTTCCTCCTGCTCAGTCCACTTCATCTAGTCCATCAATCTTTCTTCTATTTTGATGGTATTCTAATCATTTTTTCTTTTGCACCAAGGATTGAATTCAGAGGCATTCAACCACTGAGCCACATTCCCAGCCCTATTTTGTATTTTATTTAATGACAGGGTGTCACTGGGTTGCTTAGCACCTCACCATTGCTGAGGCTGGCTTTGAACTCATGGTCCTCCTAGCTCAGCCTCTGGAGCCACTGGGATGACAGGCATTAAGGCACAAATATTTTCATATAGCCATTATAAAATTTAGGGCTGAGTAGAACTCCATTGAGATCCATTTTCCCTTGTGATTTATCATGCCATCGTTTGTGAATTTCATTATTATGGCAATATTCTTCTTACAAGGATGCAGATATGCATATGTGTATTAATTACATATTTATATATACATACATAATTTATTTATTTATTTAATATATAATTTATAAATATATATATTTATTATTATATATACACACATAAGCTATTTCTGTATTTTTAGATACCTAATGAATCAAGATTATTTTACACAAGGATTTTTTTAAAACAATAACAGAAATCGTATTACATATGATGAATATAACTAATAATTTTAAGCATAATATATATTTGAAAAAAGTAATTCATCACCTAATATAACCTTTCCAATTACAAATAGCAAAGTAGTTTGAAGAGATAGTCTATCAATTCTTCTGTAATCCTAAAGTAAGTTCATTGATTTGAACTTATTTTTAAATTTAAATAACTCATTTTTCCCCAAACATGCAGTACATATTCATTCAGGTTAAATTGCAAAAATAAAGATGAGCAAAAAGAAGAAAATATTATTAATATTTCTATTGTTTAATTAATCTAGCAATTTTATTGAAGAATTCTTGATCCATACAAATAGATGGAAATTAATTACATATTACCATTAAAATGCTGTATATATTCATCTATTCATTGCTTATGATTAGTGATAGATACACATAAGTGACAAAAATACTGAAGAGAAATCCTTATTTGTAAAATTGGAAAAGTTTAAAATTTATATAAGTGAAAATGAAATTTTTATAAATTATTAATATATGGAAAGAAAAAAATGTATTCATGAATTATACATATTTTCATATTATATACATTAGGGTGAGTAGATAATCATGTAAGTTATATTTAAAATAAACTGGAGGATATTACTCAGCCTTAAAGAAGAACGAAATTATGGCATTTGCAGGTAAATATATGGACCTGGAGAACATCAGGCTAAGTAAAATAAACCAAACCCCAAAACCAAAGGCTGACTGTTTTCTCTGATAAGCCTATGTTAGTCCATAACGGGGGTGGGAAACAGGGGATAGGGAAGAATGAAGGAACTTTGGATTGTGCAGAAGGGAGTGAGGGGATAAGAGGGGGTGTGGGGATGGGAAGGAAAGTGGAATGAAAAGGACATTATTACCCTATATACCTGTATGATTAAATTAACAGTGTGACTCTGTACCATGTTCAGCCAGAGGAATGAGGAGTTATGCTCCGTTTGTGTACAATGTGTCAAAATGCATTCTGTCATGTATAATTAATTAGAACAAATTAAAAATGAAAAAAATATAAAAAAGGAAAATTGAACTTAAGAAGTTCAAGCAGTTCTCCCTCTTTATTTTTCTGAAGAGGGTAAAGGTGTAATATTTGCTGTCAAATTTGCATTATTCAATTTTAAATTTCTTCTTGTGAATGCACAATTTACTCCATTAAGAAAACAAATACAAGTGGAATAAACAACAAAAATGTTATACTAACACTTAAAGCTCCATGTATTAAATAAATTTTATTCATACTGTGTATCTTTTTGTTTTGGCCTTTTAAATGAACTAGTAGTCCAGATCAGTTATGACCTACTTTACTATTTTGAATACTTTTATGTACATTCGATGCATTATCATTAAATCATTTTTGTTACATCCTTCCTTCTTTCATTCATACATTTCATTCATGAACATGGTAATGGTTATCATAAGCAAAGCAACATTTCATATACAATTTGTTTTAGAGAATAACATTATAATAAATGCATTATTATTTTAAGTATTATTTCAACAGATGTAAAATATACTATAAGTATTGAATCAACTACTTGAGATGTTCAGCTAATTTTGTAAATATTAGTCTAACTCAATTTTTTTTCAGGATTTGACTTTAACAAATGGTGAAAATTACAATAACACATGAAGGAGAAGGACATATACTAGATCATCAGTGATGGTTTTGCTAGCAAAGATGAATGCTACTTCCTTTGTGTACTCTTTTTATAAATTTGCCTAGAATTTAATATTTAATAAGGAAATTATTAAAAGTGATATTTATATATAAAGAACATCCTCCCATAGAAATAAAATACTTAAATTTATTAACTATGCATCACAGAATTTTTCAACTTTAATTTTACTTTCTCTTATTTCTTATGTGTTTTGCTATGAGATATATTATCAGATGTCTTCCCAAAGGAAAAATGTAAGATTTGATGAAGATCTGTATTTTGCTTACTTTCTCACAGAAGAAAGAATTGGGACACAAGCTAAAAACTGACTTCTAATTTTTTTTCATTCTACTCGCTACTTTTAAACAGTTGCTTTTCCCAACAATTCCACATATATTAAAACAAATATAGAATGAAACACTTCTAGAGAGTTATAAAATCTTGTCTGCAGAATTCAGCGGAATTCTCAATATTCTTTCTGTCCATCACCTTCTTTTTTTCTACTTACTTACATATTCATGCTATTTGCATGAGCTAGGTTGTGCTTGTGGCACCCCCAAAGACATACAAACACTTACACACCCTAGAAAAAATTTGCAACAGAGATCTACTTCTTTCCTCACACTTGTCAATCTGAAGTAGGTATGTACTTTGTTTTGGCATAAAATGTATTTTAGTCTTTAATTTCTATTATTTCACTTGGTATAGTGTGAAAGCATTCTTGCCTTATTATAAACATTAGCAACATTTGCTTTTCCAGTGAAATGCCTACCAGATAAGAGAGGAGAGTAGGAAGGTGGTTATAAAATATGAGCCTATAAAGGGAGGTCGAATCAATGTCCATATCCACTTTGTCTGATTTGCTTTTGCCTGTATAATTAGGTACTGTGCCCTGCTGTAGTCACTCACACAGAAAATAGGTAGAGTCAATGAACTGAAGCTTACTTTTTCAGGTAAGATTTCATTAAATTGTTTTGTTGCCTCAGTGCTGTGATAGATATTTTTTGTTGTTGTTGTTGTTCTTAACATTAAGAGCACTGCTAATGTATCAAGAGAGGACACAAGCTACCTGAGTTTAATTTTAGAATTTTATCAACAATATCACCTTTAGTAAATGTCTCCTGTTTCTTCTCCTTCCTCTTCTCTTTTTTATGTAAAATATAACTGCTTGAGGTCTGCAAATTCTGGTGTGCTGAGTCTGTGGACCATGATGCAAATCTTATTAAGGGAATTTTAAAAAGATTAAAGTTTCCAAGTGTACAAATTATTGATTTAGCTGAAATCAAGATGTAAACTTCACAAAAGATAGGCTCAAAAGCAAAACAACAAAAATCATCTAATATGCTTAGTTAAAATATTCCTACCCCATCAATGTTATCTTTATGTTTAGTTTATATTTCAACATGGGAATATATGTAAATTCAGTATTCATAAATTAAACTTGACCTACATTATGCAAATAAAATAAGTAAATAGGATAAGAGAAGGTAATGGAAAGGATATTGAGTAGGCCACTGACAAATCAGATCTTATTTACATATGTCTGATGTAACCGAACATGCAGTCTACACTGGCCATTAAGGAGATTGGAAACTCCTAAGGAACTCGGTTATGATCAGTGAAATTTTGTCATCTAAATAAAAGCAATAAATGAAAGGCTGGAATCATAGTTTTCCACATGCACTTAAATTTAAGAGTCATGTTAACATTCAAGCAGCAGAATGATGTAATGTAAATCCTGAGCAGCTAGAGCATTGTTAAAGTCTTCCTTTTTCTGAGTTAACAATCCATTTTGAGTTATTATTTTTAATAATAATGAGTTTAAAATTTTTCTTTTTCTTTCGTTAACAACTTAAAATTCAACATAAGGAAGCCTTAATTTCTTCCGAGTTCCATTTGTTTTTTGTCAAGTGGCTTTCAAATGAATTCACTTATTGAGCTCATTTTAATTAAACATTCTGCAAATGACAAGAAAAATGTGACTTTTTCTATAGATGGCTTACATGAATGAAGGGAAATATAATTAGGCAGTAGGTTTCTCTTTCATTTTTTTAAAGTTATTTCTTCTGTGTCAGTGTGGAAACACCTGAGGTAAACAGCTGCACTAGTACATTTTGTTAGAAAACAAAAAATACTTTTCGAATATCAATAATTAATCTCCCCCATATTTAAGTTTATCCTTTTCCTCACATCAGAAGAATTTGACGAATTTTTTGGTTTTTTTTTTTTTTGGTACTGGGGATTGAACCCAGGAGTACTTGACCACTAAGCCACATCCCCAGTCTTATTTTGTATTTTATTTAGAGACAGTGTCTCACTGAGTTGCTTAAGGCCTTGCTAAGTGGCTGAGGCTGGCTTTGAACTCTCGATCCTCCTGCCTCAGCCTCCCAAGTGCTGGGATCACAGGCGTGCGCCACAGCGCGCGGCTCGAATTTTTTTATAATCAGTTTCAAATCATTTAATTTACCTAAAATAATGAACTTAAAACTTTTTTCTTAGAAATATAATTTTACTTACATAACCTTTTGTTTTCACTTATTTATGCTTGCTAAAGACAAATTCTTCAAAGTATTTAAATATTCTACTTCCAAAATGAGAAATTAAATGTTAGATGATTAAAAAAAACACCATAAATGAATATGATTTTGTCTGGTAATCGTATCATCTATGATTCTTATACTTAATCTATATCAAAATATTACATGCATTAAAATAAGTAATTGTAAGTGATTCTGTAATTAATAACTGATTATAATACTAATATTTACTTATATCTTGCCAGGCATTGTTAGGAGTTCATTGTATGAATTATATCATTTCTTCCTTTACCATGAATTTATAAAAAAATAATCCAAAGTTAATGTATGAAGAAAATAACATGAAACTTAGTAGTCCAAGAATAAACATTGGACTAATAAGTGAAAGTCAAGTTCTAACACAACTTTTCACATTGCAAAGCCAAATCTTTTTAAAAATCTTTTTATTATATATTATTGTTATACATAATAAAGGAGTCCATTTTGACATAATCCTATATGCACAGTATATAAATTGCTTCATGTTAGTCCCCTTCTTCTTTCCCTCTTCTCCTCCCTCCCTCTGTACCCCTTCCATTACTCTGCTGGTATACTTTTTATTTATTTTTTCATTGAATATATATATACACACACACACATATATATGTGTGTATATATATATATATGAAATTCACTATGATACATTCATATATGTACATAGCATAACTTAGTAAATTCCATTCCATAGTTCGTATTACTGGCCTCCCCTCCTCTCCCTTCAATTCTTTTCTCTACTCCACTCATCTTGTACTTTCGTGAGACTCCCCCCTCAATACATACATACTGGTTTGTTTGTTTTTTTCTTATTTTTCTCTAACTTCCAAATATGAGAGAGAATATTTGGCCCTTGACTTTCTTGGTCTAGGTTACTTCACTTAGCTTGATATTCTCTAATTCCATACATTTACCAGAAAATGCCATAATTTCATTCTTATTTAGGGTTCAGTCTTTTAGTCAGCTTTGCATTACTGTGATCAAAATACCAATTACAAATTAGAGGAGTAAAAGTTTATTTTAGCTCACAATTTTAAAGGTTCAGTCCATGTTTTGGCTGACTTCGTTGCTCTGGGTGTGAAGTGAGGCAGAACATCATGGCTGAAGGGTGTGAGAGAAGGAAGCAGCTCAGAAAGTAGCAACCTGGAATCACAGAAAGAGCTGCACTCACCAAAGACAAAATAAAAACCCCAAGGCACACCCATAGTGACCTACTTCCTCCAGCCAAAACCTATCTATCTACAGTTACCATCCATTTAAACCATATCAATATATTAATCCACTGATTAGGTTTTCTCTAATTTTACCTCTGAAAATACTTGCATTTTCTCACACATGAGCTTTGAAGGGGACACCTCATATCATAACCATATGCTGAGTGAAATGCCATTGTGTATATATGGCACATTTTCTTTATCCATTCCTCTACTGATCATTTAATTTACCTAAAACTGATATTATTTGATGCATTATTTGATTCTATCTTGTTAATGTGTAAGAAAATTCTACCTGAAACATAATATCAAAGACAGTAGGATTGAAAATATTTTTCAAAAGAGACTCTATACCACATAGGAAATATGCTAATGTTTTGTTAAAGTTCTTCAGGGAAATTATTATTTTACTTAAAAACAAAAACAGTCACAATTAATCTTTGGTGAAGACATAGAAATGTCCCTACAAAGACCCTTGAAACTGTACCCTTCCTATACTCTAATTCCTATGAATAAATATTTGGTTATGTGTAACAGGGCAATAATGGCTGGAGATGGAATTAAGTTTGCTAATCAATGTGTGTAATGTAATCACAGTTTTTAAGAGCAGAGGAAAGTAAAAAGGATGTCAGAGAAATGCTGTGAGAAGACTCAAGCCATTGTGGCTGACTTTGAAAAAGAGGTCAGTGGAGCCAAGGATTGTGGGCATCTACAGAACCTGGAAACAGTACTAAACAGATCATCCTGAGAGCCTGCAGAAGGCATGCATCCCTGCCAGTGTCCTGATTTTAATCTGTTGAGACTCACAACAAACTGCTGATATCAGATCTGTAAGATAATAAATCTGTGTTATTTTAAACCATTAAGCTTGTGATAATTTGTTACCACTACTAAGAAAACAGGTAATTCTTGTTCTATATATATATTGTACATTCTAAAATAACTGAATAAAGTTGAAATGTTTCACTTTGAAAAATGATACCTGAGAGGTGGTGGAAATATTTTTAGATTGATTTGCTCATTTCACATTGCATAAACCTATGAAAACATCATAGAATGCCCTATAAATGATTGCCAATCAAAAAATTAATAATAAAAATAATATAAACAATAACTCCTGTGACATAGCATGTTGCTCCAACTTCTGCTATATTTGTTATCCTACACACTTAGACATTTCAAAGAATTGTTTGCACAGGATTGTCTGTTCCCTCAATTTAGAACTACTCCATAATGCATTAAAATCTATATTTCTGCTTGATGGTTCTCTTAAAAGTCAACAGAATCACTAAGTGAATGTTCAGGTCTCCAGCTCATCTTATTTGGCCTCTCATTAGCTCTTAAGACTGCCTTGTTCTCAGAATGGTCCTCTTTATTAGCTTGAGTAAAATGGTTTTAGTTGGATTCTGCTGAAAATAAAAGCTGACACAATGGATCACGTCAAACCAGTTTATGAAGGATATAGTTCTCAAAAATCAGTACTTAAGGAACATGAGGCGGGTGAGAAAGGAAGGTGATCTGAAGCTATGATAAGGAGTTCTTTACAGTCAGCAGTGGAGCCAGGTATTGCTGGGATCTCAGAGAAGTACATGGACTAGTCAACTAACAGACTGGGTGCTGATGCACCTGCACATTGCTTTGGGGTTACCCTGCTTATTGAAATACTTACCTTTCTAACCTGTGTTGGATAAAGACAAGTTGATCCCTTGTGGCATCTGGAAGACCATGTCAATGACATGTAGAGTGTCTTACAGGAGTGATGCTGTGTTGGAGGGTCAGACATGTCCACCATAGCCAGGGACTTACATCAGGGTTGAGCAAAAGGCTGTTAGGGGACGTTTTCTCTCTTGATTTTCCACTTCTCTGGAAATTTCAGCCACTCTCATAGGTGCCTCTCTTCAACCCCACCTTCATAGAATTCCCCAATTTTAAACACGTGCAATATTTTTTCTTTCACTTTGAACTTTGCACAGGTAATCTTATCCCTTCTTGCTATTTTATATACCATATTTCTCATGATGACCCAAATATTTATCCCCAGAGGGTAAAAACTCTCCTTTTAAATTTGGATTCATATATAGAATTACATTCTATATATTCTTCAAAGAATTTCTCATGTTTAAAGTGCTTCTTGTTTTAACAAACATGATGAAACTGGATTCTTGAAACCTGCCCCACTCACATACCTAATACAGCTTTTACCAATTCACAGCTGGGAACCACCAGCAAATCAGTTATAGATGTTAGATACTGGGAAGTCAGTCTGGAATTCTTTCCTTTACCCTTCACAGAAGAAAATCTTTTGATTTTCCTTTTTCTTGTTTGGTTCCTTCAAAGTTTATACTGAGATCTCTTCTACCCTTCATCATTATTATCTTATCATAACAGATAAAAAAACTTATTATATTAAATATTCCCATGAAAATATAATTTCATTTTTTTCTTTTTATTTCCTTTCTTTATGTTATATCATAAAATGTGGATAGCTTGTCAAATTTATAGAAAAAATTATGCAATATACTTAGCATAATTTTTTTCAGTTGCAAAGCTCGAATCAAAAGACATGCTAACACTGAGCTACTTCCCCAGCAACTTATGTGTTTGCTTATTATTATTATTATTATTATTTTTTTTTGAACCAGGGATTGAACTCAGGGACACTCGGCCACTGAGTCACATCCCCAGCCCTATTTTGTATTTTATTTAGAGACAGGGTCTCACTGAGTTGCTCAAGGCCTTGCTAAGTTGCCGAGGCTGGCTTTGAACTCGCGACCCTCCTGACTCAGCCTCCCAAGTCGCTTGGATTACAGGCGTGCGCCACCATGCCCAGCTGTTTATTATTTTGAGACAGGGTCTCATTTGATTGCCTATGGTGGCTTCGAGCTTCCTACCTCCTGCCTCAGCCTCCCCAGTAGGTGGGATTACAAGGGTGCAACACCACTCCTGGCATAAGTTTTTTAAATATAAGCAAATCACATTAGACTTTTTCATTCAGAGGACAAGCTCTTACAGACCCCCACGACCCCACATGATCTTATTTCTCAGGACCTCTCTTACTTCATCTCCTAGCCTTCTTCCCTGCTCCAAGCCATCCCTGTTGTATTGATCTCCCCCATCTTCTTTATATATAACACATATTCTTGGCTCAGATTCTTTGGACTTGATGTTTCCTTACCCCTGGAGAGTAATTTCCCTGACATTCAACCTCATGGTTACCTCAGTCCTGCCCTTTTAGCTTTAATGTCACTTCTCTGAGAAGATTTGTCTGACCACCTACAAAGGATAACAACTGGGTCATCATTCATTTTTCCCCATAGTATTTATCTCAATTTTATAAATTACATACCTATTCACTTATTTTTTTGTTTATCCCAATTAGAATGAAAACTCCCTGAGTAAGTTGGCATTGTCTATTTTTCATTACTATATTCCCAGAAGCTACAGTATTATCTGATATATAGTAAATACTTCATGATTATTGAATGAATCAATCAATCAATGAAAATATGAATCAAAATTATAGCTAAGGACATATTCCTTGAGGCTACAATTTTACCTCTAATGACTTGAACCTACAATATCATATTCTTCAGAATTTACCTATGTGTATATAATTGTGGCAAAAATTGTAATAATCAAAATGAAGTAATATTTAAGGTTCTTTGATAAAGTATTGGCTAATCTTATTTTTATGCTCTTATATTGCATTTACATTTGAATATTCATGTAGGCTAACTTAAAAGACACACACACAGAGTCTATTTTAAAAATATAATGCCAAAGCTAGTAAGATAATAAGGAGATGGAAGCAGGATAGTGTATTATTCCCCATTCCTTCCCCAGCACTCAGGAGAGCTTCATCATAGACAGGTATTTCACAGACAGGTGATTATTGTATTATTGAATATGCCTAGAACATATGATATCAGAAAGGTTCTTTCATATTTATATTTACTTTTACTCATATTATTAAAACACACACACACACACACACACACACACACACAAAAAAAAAAAACCAGACACAGTGAAAAGTTATTCAGTTCTCTAACTAAAAAGCAGTAGTTTGTGGAGGAGTCCCAAGAGGTAAAATGCTATGACTGCAAATACAGCAAAGCTCCCGAGGGGAACTTTTGACTCAATTTTCCAAGAGTGGCAGAGCAAAAGGAACAGAGGTCTGTCAAGTTCCAGAAAAGAACCATCCCAGCCAGTCCCTGGAGAAATACTTGGAGATCGGGCATTACTTCTGTAGTTTATGAAGTCAACCTCCCCTAATCTACTACTGCTGGCACTGCCCATTTAACTGCACCACTACCTACTTTGAAGGAAGAAATTCAGGGAAGGTGATGCCAGCTTGAGTCCCCAAACACAGCATTCGCATGGACCTGATCAAAAAGGAGAGAAATCATTTCAGGTTTGGGAGACTGCTGCTGAGCAACTGAGACTAAAGGAGTCTAAAAAGACAGTGGGTTTTAGTAGTGGAAGTTACATTTTTATTCAGCCTTCCTCTGCATGGAGAATTCAATTTGGATCTGCTCAAAATATTTCATACCTTATAAGGTCCTTATAACAGGTTATATTCTTTGAGGGCTCTGGGTACTTGCACAAGATCTCTGTTAAACACTGGGTTCAAAGTATGAAAGAACAAAATAATACATTTATTTGCTGTCACAACATCCAAGGAATTGCAGAAATTTACTGAACTGAGTATAAATCACATAAAGTTCCTTATAAAATTAAATGCTGAATTATATGACTTTTTATTGATCAACTCATAAGTAAATAAAGAACATAATGACTAAATCGTCCAAAGTTTAATATGTTTTATAGGAAAAGTTTAAAAGTTATAAATGTTTGAAATTAAAATTCCAGAAAAGGTTAACATTTTGCAATTTATATTTCAAGTCTAAGTGTTTGTTTATTTATTTATTTTATTTTATTTTTACAGACTTCATTTTCATTCATTGTACATATACAGGGTACAAATTTTCATTTCTATGGTTGTGCATGATGTTCATTCATATCATTCTTGTTAATCATAAATGTACATAGGGTAATGATGTCTCTCTCATTCCAGCATTTTCCATACTTCCCTCCCCCTCTCATTTCCCTCTACATAATCTAAAGATCCTCCATTCCTCTCTCATCCCCCCAACCAGATTCTATATCTAAGTCTTTTAAATAAATCTATGAGTCATGTAATATTTTGAGAGAATATGAACTGTTTTACCATTAATTGATACCTGTTAGGAAAATTATACTTTTTTCTGTCATTTCAAGATGATTTCATGTGAACATCAAATTTCACATGAATTTTCAGCTTTTATTTATGTATTCATAGTTCCTTTAAGAAATTACTAAAACTTTGCCCTAATCAAATTTTTCTTGAAAATGTTGATACTAAAATTGTTTCATTTGCTAGTGTAATCCCATTTTATCTCAGTTACTTTTTGTGACTTTCATGCTGTTTCCACTTCAGCTCCTCTATTACTACACGAACATTCTTTTCTGTTAGTAATAAAGCACATGAATGTAACTTAACAGCAGTAGGAATAATCAAGGTTAAAGAGTTTTCTAATGATACCAATTTTCTCACATCTTGAACTTAATCCCATTTAAGAACATTCAAATTTTAATTCACATAGTCTCATTCAGATGTTGTTAATGTAAAACATGATTTCAAATAGGTTTCTAAGCAATGTGTATTCCATTGAAATCAATCAATCCATTTTATAAAATTTATTAATATGACCAAAATTAATGAAAATGAAAGTTAACAAATCTCACTTAATATCTGTTCTCTAAATCTATCAGTATTTTCTATGACATTTCTATTGCAAAACTTCGGAGAGCAGAGAATTATAAAAATACGTGACATTTGTTTTTTGCCATCACTGAAGATTCTAAATATTTATTTTCTTATTGATTTATTTTTAAAATTGAATTAGTCTAAATTTCAAAATATTGAAATTCAGTGGTAAATTTAATCAAAATGTAGATTTCACACACTCTGCATTATTTAAAAAAAAAAACAAGGGCTATTCCTGAAATGCACTACTTATAGACAAAAACTAGGTGAGGCTGAATATATATCTACCAGGAAAACACATAAATTATAATATACAAGTAAGAGAAATATGCTTATTGTTGCACATTTTGTTACCATTCAACAGATAATTTTGGACTAAAGTCACATTGCCTCCTGTAAATAAGATGTGTTTTTGGAGATGACATCTTGCTAATCTGATGGCTTCCTGATATTTCTCATTGTATAACTTGGTTCTTTATTATAAATTCCAGTCTTCCAAATGAGAGTGCAAGTTCTATGATACAGGGGACACATCACACTCGTCTTCCTAACAATCACCTTTCTTAGTGAAAGCATATGGATCGAATGTTGAATGCACTCCTTAAAACAATTTAAGTGGTTTATTGAAGTGAGATGAGGTCATTGGGCAAATTCCCTGGGTAAGAGACTGTCTTTTTTTTTTTTTTTTTAATGCTTGTAGTATAAAAAAGAGGAACTAAAATGTGTTTATTGTCAATATGCTAAAACAGCATTACTTTTTCTTTCTCACCCAATATCTTCCCATGACAAGTAAAACAAAACAGAAATCAAATAAACAAACAGCAACAATGAAAAAGAAAACTGAGAAATCTTTAGGGAGACAGAGATTTGAGTCGATATTAAGTCTTTCACACATGAAAGGAAATATAAATTCTGTTCACGTTTTCCTGATTATTATGTGAGAACTACCTTTTGCCTTTAGATCAAGAAGTCAGTCAGCAGAAACCAAACCACAGATTTCAGCAGTATTCCAGTTACTCAAAGTCCACACAGAATGAAGAGTTGACAGATATATTTTCGTCTGCCCACTTGTCAGCGAGCAGTGGATACCACTCCCATTCCATCTCACCAAAGTCCTGTAGTAAGGAGGCTCTCAACAGCAGAAAACACTTCTTTTCAATGTTGACTTTTAATTTAAGAGTTTATAGGTTCTACGTGCCTCTGGCCATGATGGGGTAACAGGAACCTGACTTACCCAACACCCTTTCTCCTTAAGCAACTTAAAAAAAAAAAATTCAACAAAATATCCGAACATATTAAGAGTGACTTTCTGTCTGTTCGTAGAGGAGAGTGATACCTGAGAGGAAAGAGAGGTGGAAGGTAGACCCTAAAATTGCACGAGCTTATGACAAGGAGCTTCCAGATTGCAGCACGTTGAAATGAAACCAGTCCTCCACCACCACCCTAAGCTGAGGAGACAAAAGATTGAGGATGCAGAGGCAGTAAGAGTACCAAGGACAGCAGCACTTCAAAGAAAGGGACCTGCAGAGGGTTTCCTTCAAGTCTTGAGTACTTATTTTATTGATTTTCATTAGCATCTACCAAAGCTAAGGAGAGAACAAGCAGAAAGGAGCAGATGGAACAATCCCTAGAGTTCATAGAAGGCCTAAAATACCTTGTGGTTCCACCAGCTAGAATAGAGAGACACTCTAAGAAAATGAAAGTACATGTCTGCAGGAAAACTTGTATTCAAATATTCATAGCAGCTTTTTTCTTACAGTCACAAATAGGAACTAACCACATATCCATCAATGAATCATTAAAAAAGCATGATAGATCCATAGAATGAAATACTACTCAAAAATAAAATTGATCAAAATGTTGATACAACAGTCATGAGACTTAAAATCATTATGGCAAAGAGAAAAATAGTAAATACTTCATGTTTTCATTTATGAACTTCCAATAAATGCAAATGAATCTCTAGGAACAGAAAATAATCATTGCCTGAGGGATAGGTATTGAAGGAGGGAAGAAATACAAAGGTCATCAGGACAGTTGGAGATAATAAATTCTTTAATTATCCTGATTTTGTTGATGTGCTCAACTTATAAAAATAAATTAATTTTCACTAAGGTTAACATTTAAATACATGAATTTTATTTTATATTATTTGCTTATAATTTTTTGTATTTATTAATCATAACGTTTTAAAAAGCCATAAAATGGATGCAATGAGGAAATTTTCTATTTTATTTCACACTTACATGTAAATTTTGGTAATGATAAGACTATTTTGCTACTAGAGTAGTTCTTACCGCATTGGTCATATGTAATTGTCGATTTCTATTCACAGATGTCTTAAAATCCATCCTCCTTTTATGGGGTTTCAGAAACAATCAATGTGGCAGGCACCATTACCCACAAAATAGAAAACATAACATTTAACCTGCATGTAATGAGATTTCACAAGCACATTTAATTCGCAAACATGAACTTCAGGAAATAAAATATTGCCTTTTAATGGTTTTGCAAAACTCTTTTTTTCTAAATATCCTCTGTCACATCCTTGTTTTTAATAAGATCTTTTATACAAAAAAAATTGAACTGCTATCTTGTTTCCCAGTTAAAAATGTACTGGCAATTTCTCTATTAATACTGTTCCAACTTTGTGTCTATAATGTTTTTGAACCTACATGGTTTTCCTGACAATAAAATAATTGTACATTAACCAATTATTTCTCTGATTAATATTTTACTTCTAACAAATATGTAGCAATTTGATAATCGCTGAGTAAATAAGAGTACAAAATATTATTTTATTTGAATTTAGTTTTTCCTCAGATAGCTTCTCTAAGGAAGTAAATACACTTTTTTCATATTATCAATATCATGAATTCTAATTACTGTGAAATATGATGGGGTAACCTTTGGAAGAGGCTTCCTAATTGACTAAATAAAGTGCATAGAAGTGTAGATTAATTAAACTATTCATATTTTAACAGAATTCAGGCAAAATACCTAGAAAATAAAAAAGAAATATCATTAGTGATTGAATGAGATCATTTGGATTTAACCAGAAGAAACAAAATCTTTATTCTGTTATTTCAAATTTCCAAAAAATGGAAGAACTATTTCCAAATGAGCAGTTAAAATGAAACACAGATTTTACTATAACATGGTTTCCAAGAACACAAATAAGGGGAATGCATGTTGTTTTTTTAAACTGTGGTGTAAATTTATTTAATGCAAAATCCATATTTTAAGCTGCAAGGCAATTTTACTTCTGGTATTTGATTACATGTCATCTATGTGTCAACATTTTATTTTTTCTAGTTCACATCTTATTATGTAATTAACTTAGGAGGGCACCTGTGAAATGGAGCTACAGCCAAGCACACTTGTTAGAGAGTATACACAGATCCATTCTGCTTGGGCAGGACCTTCCCTTTCCCTCAGAATTCATCTGTTTTCTCCCTTACTGCAGATTGCTGCACAATTCTGCATTCTACAGCTCCATCTTGTGTCACACAGTGATTTAAAATCACTTTCTGTTTTCTCTGAGCTGGATAATTATATTTCTGCTGTTTGAGGACACTGAATGATGACAAGGTGGGCTAGATGTGAATGCTTGGACAAATATTCTGAACAAGTGTTAATAATAGCCAGATGGGAGGTGCAGCTAATGTGCAATGCATTTGCTGCTCTCAATCAAGCTCCCTGGTAAATGGCTTCTCACTGCAACACTGGCATAACCTTGACTGTCTGTCTCCTTCACTCCAAGTTCCTGCATGACAAAGACCATCAGCAGAGCATTACACTGGCCAGCTGCTTTGATAAGCAGCTGTACACTACAGGAATTCTTTCGGTTTTGATTCATTCTTTAAAAACAAAATTTGTCTTGATGGTAGCTGTATATTTTCAGTGTGCCCATTTTTCAGTGTTGCTAAGTTTATATACGAAACACTGGTTAGTTTTCAAAAGTGATATTAAAAGACTTTTTTTCTGGTATGTTTACTAAGTTAAAATAAAATATTTAAAACTCTTACAGTTTAGGATGCATATCCTGAGAGTCCTTGAGATGGGACCTACTACAGAGAAAAGCTGAAAGCACAGATTTTTGTCAGTGGAGCATGAAGATGACTAAGAATATGACCTCCATCGCATATCTTAAGTAGCCTGCCTCTGATAGTAATTTCTATTGCTATAGGTGAATGCTCTTTCCTTAATATTTCAATTTTCTTTTAATTGCACATAATTACATGTAGTTTCCTTATAAAGTCATTCACTTATATACCGTAGAATGAACTGGGTTTCTGTTCATAAGAACAATATAACCATATTTTTAGTATATAAAATATAAATACTGCTGCTATCAAAACTCACATATGGTACAATTTAAACCACATTCTAAATACTAAATGCTCTATATAAAGATATAATTTCAAATAGCTAATTTCAACTTGTTGAGAAAATGTCATTTTACAAAACTGGTATATTTTGTCGAGTATCAGTACTATTATTTAAATGTGTCCTAGACATTTGTGGTGGTGCATGCTTACAATCCCAGCAATTCAAGAGGTTGAGGCAGGAAGATCATGAATTTGAGACTCTGAGGAACTTAGTGGGATCCTGTCTCAAAACTAAAAAAATAAAAATAAAAAGAGCTGGGGATATGGCTCAGTGGTGAAGCTCCCCTGGATTTCATACCTAGTACCAATAAACAGTCTTATATTGCAAGATATCTAATGGCTTTGTTAAAATCCTGAGAGCATAATAAGTAAACACCTCTAAAATTATTGCTTTCTTTTAATATTTGTATTTCGAAGACTGAGATGTATTTTAAAAGATTTCTTGGTATATAAATATTTCATGCATTTATCCTTTCCTCCTTTCATTCATTCACTAATAGATTTTTTAAATTATCATTGAGAACTTACAATGTAAAAAGCAATATCACAGGTACAGAAGACACAGTAAAACAGATAAAAACAGTTTGCAATAACAGGCTCTCTGTTTATATCCATGTGTGTATGTATTTATGTGTGTGCATGTATACGTGTTCATTCATATGTGTTTGTGTCTGGAAGCGTGTTTGTATGTGATTGTGTACTTCTTGTGAAGGGATCATAGATCATTTACTTTCCATAAAAAATCATTATCTAAATCAATCAGAATTCTTTATAAATCACTACTTAAAACTTTGGCAATACTGAAATGAAAATCCCTGAAATTTCTCTATATATTTGATGCTTCATGATACCAAATTCATTGGGAAATTAGTTCCCACAAATATTGCTTATATACCACCATTAGTTTTATATACATAACAATCTTATTGGTGTTTAAAATACTAATGAAATTTTAAAAATGTATCATATGCGACATTCTATATAAGGATTGCTTCAAATAGTATTAAGTCAATGACATACATCAGTGATTTATTCCTTCTATAAAATTGGTCCCTCATCTAGTACAAAAGCAAGTGAAGTAATTCACATTAAGTTGCAGTGTGAGATGATCACATTAAATAGTAAAACAGAAAAGATATTATCTCTTCTAAGAATTATTTATTAATCAAGATTTACCAACTAATAAAATGCAGTTTTATTTCCTGAGAAAGAATGGTTTAAACTTCTTCTTTTAAAATATACATATTTTTATGGGTGTGTATTTCTCAATTTTGTTTGAAATTCCCCATGCACTCTTAAGAACTTTGTAATGGTAACTGTAACTTGAAATTTATGAAAAAATTTGAATGTGGAGAAAATAGTGTAAAACTAGCAAAAACCATGATATCCAGCCAGAGCAGATGTGCAAATGAAAGGGACAGGAATTTTGAACAGGGAAAAAAAGGAAGGAAAGTTGTCTTCTAGCAGTATGCAAGGCGCTCATGAGGTGACACCCCATGCCATTCAAGTGAGAACTGAAAAAGACCCTGTCCTTTCTACATCCAGTTGGACCCTGACTAAGACATTTTAGTGATATTGGAGTTTGACTGTCATCTTCAGATTTCACAGAGAAAATACAACAGCCAAAAGAAACATGAGCAACTATCCTGTATTTCTGGAATTTTGTACCAACCATTCTTGTTTCTAAACCTAAGAATGAATAGCAAGTTGATTAACTAAAATATTACCCTCCCAAAAAAAGAAAGAAAAAACTCACATATGATCCTTATTATGCATTTATACGGGTCACAGCAGGTCTTGGTAGAGCACCTGAGCTTTTCATAGACCTGTTGTTATCAAATCCAGCTAAGCAGAGTTTAGGTTACTCTGACCTTACTGCACCATGCAGAAGGAAGGAAATGAATAATATTTCTTTTCTTCTTTCACCTTCTTTATTATTTCTTTTTGTTTCCGCCATGTAACAAGTCTTTATTGAGTATATAGGTACTGGGGACTTAGCATGGACAAGACAGATGAACCTTCAGTTTTAGGGGGTATAAAATGATAAATACATCTAAAAATAAGAAAATTTCAGACAATGATGAATGCTTTAAAGAAAATACAGCATAATGAGGTAGAGAACACTAGTGGTAGAAGGATAACTTGTTTATTGTGCTTTATATGTGTGTTCAAATCAAGTTAAACATATCTATCTCCTCAAACATCTATTCTTTTTTATGATAAAAGCATTCAGAATCCTTTTCTCTAGTTGTTGAAATGGGCAACACGATTGCTATCTATAGCCACCTCACTGTGCAACAGCACTTCAGAACTTCTTTCTCACAACTGTATCTTGGTACCCATTGGTCAACCTCTCTCTAACCCTTTCTCCCCACTATTATTCTATGGTTCTGAGATACTCCGCTTTCTAGTCTTGAACTTAATATGTCTTAGTGCGTGCTGTCGTGTTAGAGATACTGTAATAAATAAAGTAATAAGTAAGTAATACAGATTCTGTGTTGAGGTTCTCGCAATCAAGATCCAGAGAGAAAGAGGTAAACATACACACAGAAATAAAAATCTTTAGTGATTTTTCAAGTGGTATTATCTCAAAACAACATAAAAGGGAAAAAGGTTAAGCTTTTCTTACTTTTGAAGGAATTTAGAAAGGCTAAACAAGAGAATGTTTGAAGTTAAATTCTTCATCTGATTTGTTTTTAAGGGATTTAGAGAAATTCAACTTCTAAATTAGTGTAAATGACTAGGTAACTGATGTAGAAAATTCTTAAATCCAAATAGATTGAGGCATGGATTTATTGCTACTAGTAATAAGTGATTTTCTAAATTCCACTACTCCTTAACTTCAGCTGTTGTTGATATTTCAAAAGTATTCTATGACATTCTCTATTAGTTCAGTTATATAAGGAATTTCAAGGTACAGTGGAATAACTTAAAAATAATAAACAACAACCCATGAATATGGACACACACACACACACACAAACACAGATATTCCCTTATTAGCCTTGGAATTTGACAGTTTGGAAACCAATTTCAAGTAGCTTATCAGTAAAAATAGTTTATATTTGAAAGCATAAAATCACTTTCTAGTGATGAATTTATTTATATATTCTGAGCATTTTGAACTAAAATTTTTATCTTAAACTATGACTTGTGTGTTATATTAGAGGCTATAGGACTTAATTACTCTTTTCACTCTGCACTAGAAAATGTCTCAATGTGGGTTGTAAAAATTTCTTCAGCTGAACAACTGAAGAATTGTTTTCTTTAAAGGTAGTCTTTAAGTTTTCCCTTACATAAATCATAACATTTTCTTGAAAAGTTAAGCAAAATTCATATTCTCTTGAACATTTCATGTTCTTGCTACTTTTTAAACTATAAAATTGGAATAATAAGCTAAAATTACATTTTCAGTTAATCATACAATAAAAAGTCCAGCTACAACTTTGTTGGCCATAGAACATGCTTTTGTGATTTGTACAATATCCACAGTTGAAATGGTCCACATCTTTTAACTTCAAGTTCCTCTTTTCTTGACAATTTCTTCTTCACTACTGTAAGTAGTGGGAGTTTTTAGGTAATACCTTCAATATTTTGATTGAAAATCTCCTCAGCTAAGTATCTGATTTCATCCTTCACAGGTTCTCTCTTACAGAAAACACCAGAAGACAATTCATTTGAGTTCTTGTCCATATTATAACAAGGATTGTGTTTCTTTCAGTTTTCAAGGAACTATTCCTCATTCCTTACCAGAATGATTTTTTTTTCTTTGTAATGCTAGCAATTGAATCCAGGACCTCAATGAGGGTAAGAAAGGGCTCTACCTCTTAGTTGTATCTCCAGCCCTGCAGAATGATTTTTAGCATCCATACTTAAACTAGCATTCTATTCATGATTACTTGGGGTTTTTTCTAAGAAGTTCAAGACTTTCCTTTCAGCTCTCCTCTTTCCTTCTTGAGCCCTCTCCAGAATCAACTTCAATGTTTAACAGTTCCTTCACAGTAGAATGCTTTTCCTAACATGCCCTTCGAAACTGCTCCAACATCTATCTACCCATTGAACAGTTCCAAAGTTGCTTCCACAATTTTAAGTATTCGTGCGCTAGTGTTCCACTCATCAGTACCAAAATTTGTTTTCTGTTTGGGTGTGTGTGTGTGTGTGTGTGTGTGTGTGTTTTATCTTTGTGGTACTGGGATTGAACTCAGGGGTGCTCTATCACTGACTGAGTTACATCCCCAGCTCCTTTGTGTTTTTTAAATTTTGACATAGGATCTTGCTTTTTGTCCAAGCCTGTCCTCAAATTTGTAATCGTCAGTCAGTCAAGTAGTCTATTGAGGAGTCTAAAGTCTGTTTTGAGGATTTAGTCACATTGAGTATTAGGGCTTTAACACAATAATTTAGGAGGGGTGGACAGAATTCAGTCCACAGCACATATTAAATGCCAGATTAATATACAGCATGAGGAAGTCATCATTTGTTATGATTGCTTACATGTTTGGAAGCCATTTGTGAGATGCACAGCATATGGGCCACAATAGGTCCCTGTGGCAGGCAAAGTGAGCCAATGCAGATGTGCTCCTCTTCAGAGCTCCAATTTGTTGTAGGAGTCGCCTGCAACAATCACTCCCGATTCAGTAAATTTGACTTGTAGAAGCATCTGATTTGCCATCCCTGGTGCACTGTAGCACAGAGGAAATCATATAGCAGCAGTTTTATAGTTAGTGGTCATGGAGTATCCCCCACAAAGGAAACACAAGACAATTTTTAAAATGTCACTCCCCTGATTTATGGATCTAGCATACAGTTTATGGAGCTGCCATATTAACCTGTATTCTAGAGAAGCATATAAGCTCTATAGTCAATAATGCCTTTTAAAAGGGCACAAATGTGGTTTGCAAGTGAAACAGAATCCTACACCTACCACAGAGGAGTCAAGATTCTAAGTGGAGCTAGAATCATGTCAAAATGTGGCATTCCCTTTTTATGAGCAAAACACTTTACATGTATTCTAACTAATATCTTCTATAAGTTTTTACATGATAGCATTAGAAAATAAAATAAATGAGATATACTATTAAAAAGTTACAGCTGTAGCAGAATCTGTCTGCCTTTCCTGATGCTTGTATTCCTTCTGAGCAGTATGCTGAAAAAGGTTCTGATATTATTCTTTGCATTATTTTTTAGCACAACTGATTTCTCATATCATAGACTATGGCTTTCTGGTAGTATAAAATGTTTAAATAATTATTAATCAGATAATTTACAGTTTGAAAATGAATGTATGGACATAAAGCAACATGTATGTTTAAGTATTTTGACACAAAGAATTAAGTGTGGTTTTCATACTTCTACCAGCACTTCAAGTAGATGCGACTACACAGTAGACAATTTTCAAGACTTATAAAATTTAATATCCATCATAAATGAATGTACAATTATATCCATTTTACAAATAGTAGGGTGAAAACAAGCAATATTAGATCTTTCAAAAGATTTCTCAAGCTTGTAAACATGATTGTACCAGGACTTGAACTTATGTCCTATAGGTTATTAATGTCTATATTCCCTTCTCCATGACACTTTGTCTCTAAAACCTTATAGTCTAATGCAGAAATCAGTAATATGGAAATAATATTTTACATATATACTGAAATATTGATAAATACCTTCCATGGGAAAGTGATCATGCAGTAAATGATTACAACACAATTTTACAAAGCCTTTAATTGCCACATGTAGATAATTACATTTTCTATTATTGAATATTCAAGAATTGATTTTTCTAGATACAGCAAATTATCTCCATATAACTTCTAATTATTTTGAACTTGGGTGACAATATCCAAGGTATAAACTTATATAGTCCATAATCACAAACTTATGGTCTTCTGCCATAAGTGTGGGATGGAGCTATGATTTTTCAGAACAATAGTACTTGGTGCTCTGTCTTAAGTATCCCCCATCCCAAACTCATGTTGACGTTGAATTGCTATTATGACAGTATTAACAGGTGGGACCTCTACGAAGTGATTAGGTCCTGAAGGCTCTTCCCTTTGATAAATTAATGCCTTTGCCTCAGAATTAGGCAAAGAATTCCACAGTGGGTTCTTAATTAAAAGGATAAGTTTGGCTAATTTTCTTCTGTCTTATATGTGTTGAATTACTTCTTCCACCAAATCATGATGGGTCACAAAGGCCCTCAATAGATGCAAACACCATGTTCTTGGACATCCTAGCTTTCAGAATTGTGAGCCAAATAAACTTTTCTTGTTTGTTTGTTTATAATTTATTCAATCTGTGGTATTCTGTTGTAGAAGGAGAAAGTGGACTAAGACATATGGTAAATGTAACACTGCATGTGCATGATCATAGCACATGAGATGGTAGCCTGCTTTGCTCAGAGATTCTCCTTTTCTTTGGTTTTGAAGAAATAAATTGCCATTGTATTGATTTTCTGTGGAAAGGACCACACCTCAAGGAACTATAGATGGCCAAGATCTACAACCAGAAAGAACAGCAGCCTTTCAGGACTTATTGAATACTGTCAAAAACCATAGGAGTTTAGAAGAGGATCTTTCCCTAGTTTAGCTCAGGTAAGACCACAGTCTGGGCTAATGTAGGCTTGCAGCTGTGTTAGACTGAAGCAGAAGAGGGAACTAAATCCTGTCCAAACTCCTCACCCACAGAAATTGTAAAGTAATAATTTTGTGTTATTTAATCTTCAAGGTTTGTGGTAATATAGATATGTGTGAATAGAGAATCAATACAGTCTCATTTACTATGATTATACATTATCAATGACTTTCTAACTTACCAGAAAGTCTAATACAAATAAATTGGCTTACATACACACATCTACAGAATAATATAAATCATATGTGTGTGTAATTATATATACACACACAAACACCTATCATCTGCATATATAAAATGTTTGACCAAAAGTGAGGTATATCTGTCACTTAAGTAAGATATTTATTTTTAAAATTTGCATTATTCAAGTTCTGTGTGGCTGGACTGATACTGTCTTTAAGTTTTTGAGTTTAGAAAATGAACTGAATTTTTATATGTAATGAGAAACCTCAGTAAAGCACTCCTAGTAGATTGGTCAAAAAGTTGAAGGCCCGAGGCTTTGCCAATTACTAGCTTCCAGAAAAATCAGAGGTCACCACTGTTATTACAAACTATGAAAATATAAAAATGTTTTAAAATTCTTTCTGTGTGATGAAAGGTTAAAAACTGAAGTATGTGTTGCCATGGCAATAGTGTTTTATTTACTGCACTTGTCTTTTCTAGAACTTGTCCATTAAATGGTAGGAAAGAATCTCTTCGATCTTAACATTGCATTACCCTAGTAGCTTTCATTACTATAATAATATTTGTTCATTTTTCAGTAAGAAGCACAAAATGTTCCCTTGCTCATTTTGTCCATTTGTTTAATGACATTGGTAGGCTTGTTACTTAAATTAATACATCTACGGAAAATGAATATGTACTGGTTAATTCAATTGAATCCATGTAAATACACTACTGAGTCTCTAAACATCGGCAAATATAACAAATCCTCACAAATACACAGGACAGAATGTTATAGATAGTGTTGCTTCACATCTATTTACTGTAGTGCCATAGCTATCTCATTTCCTATTTTTCTTTCTTTCTGACAAAGTATTAATCGGGATAGGCTAGGCTTTGCAGATGTAACAATTGACTCTAACATTTCAGTAGGTTAAAACATCGAGTGTTTATTTCTTGCTTTCAGAAAATCACCTATATTCCTAGTGAGTCTCTAAGGTATCGAGCTGCTGCCTACTAATTCTCTGAGTCTCAAAGCAGTCTCATAGCTATCCTGGAAGGGGAAGGGAACGTTGAATAGCATTATACTGACCCAAGGGACAAGCATCATTTCTGAGAGCAGTTTGGCCACCACCTGGTACATGGCCCTTCCTAATATTTAGAGGGATGTGACAAATACATACATGTTACATTTTGCCATGTGTTCAGAATACTCCCACACATATCATTCAGGTAAAATTATTTACTTGTTCCCAGTGGTCTCATTGGCCAAATGAGCCCACCACCAAATATATATGTATTATATTTTAAACCACAGGATCCTGTCCCTTTGTTTTGGTTCTACTATGCTCTTGAATTGTATCTTTTTGTTCTCTTCTTCCCATAGTCCTTGATATAAAATATATTATTTTATTTCATAACTTTGTAAATTTCTGCACGCCATTTCCTTTCCTGAGCTCAGATTTTCCCATTTTTTTGGTTTATGAAGTACATATCAATTCTTATCTTTCCTCCTCCTCCTCCTCCTCCTCCTCCTCCTCCTCCTCCTTCTTCTTCTTCTTCTTCTTCTTCTTCTTCTTCTTCTTCTTTTAGCTACACCTGTGCTATATTATATCCCCAGTCTTTGGACTCCATATTTTGAGACACGCTTTTACTATGTTCTCAAGGTTGGCACTGAAATTGCAATCCTCCTGCCTCATCCTCCCAAGTCACTGGAAGTGCAATTTGTGCCCAATTTTAAAAATCAGTCCATCTTGCAATATCATCTGAAGAGAAGAGATCTTTTCCACCACTCCTCTGTTTATGTTTACATGATAGTGTGTTGTGAGAAGTTTTATTACATATTCACCCTGATATTTGTGTGTGTGCATTGATTTTGCTTCAACTCCCTCTTAACCTTCCTCTGCTGTAAAGAATATAGAATTCAATGAACCCATGTTCTGGCTACCTGTGTTGCACAGAGAATAGAGAATATAGATTATAGTACTTAAATCATTTATTGTCATAGTTAAAGAATGTAGTATAGTATGCATGCATATTTACATACTCAGGAAATAATAGATTTCACTACCTTTAAAACAAACTAATAATATTTAGAAATAAAAGATGTGATCACACAATAGTATAGACTTGGTATGTCTGTATATTTTCACTTATTCACAGAGACTGCTTTCAAATGCTATCACTCATTTGATTGGAGAATTTTTCCAACATTAAAATATGAAGCATAACTCTGATACATTTGTGATTACTTATTTTCAATACTTTGCTAGCAGGTGAAAGAAATAGTATCAAAGGAGGCATGAAATCAGAACTAAAAATTCTGTTTTGGTGAATGAATAAATAGAGAACTTTATGGAAAAGTCTGTGTGAAGTAAAATAATTGCAAATAGTAACTTGAAATAACCAGTAGGTAAATCATTTTGAGCCTATTTCTTTTTTAATTGGTAGGTTGCTACCAAAAGCTGCAAGAGCATCAACAATGTATTTCTTCAAAATATAGATCTTACAAGTTTTCTGAGCTCCCTGGTGTTTGCAATCTATTCTAGTCTAAATGTCCTCTAATTTCACATCAATCATCTAATGATCTAGATTGCCCATTGCTTCCAGCTATCTTTTCATGTTTTATTTGGTTAAAGGAAAATCAGCTTTACATTGTGAAAATGCATACTGTTAGTGAATTGTGAAATTGTGAGGAATTGTGCTGTAATTACTGAATATTGGCTCTCCACGAACATGTTGCTTCAACGTGGGAAGATCTGCCAAGGAAATTAAGTTTCTCTCCTCAGTAGTCCATCGTTACAGGAACAATTGTGGAAATCAAGTGAGATGTGGAACCATTTATGATTGCCTTAAATGGCACATTTATACATGCCAGCAAGAATCCACGCTTCTATATAAATTGCAAAAGGAAAATGAAACAGTCTGTGGATGTGGACTCTCTCGGGTTGAATGTAGGTGGATCAGCTTGTACTTAACATCTGTTCAGGCTGGAAATGCAGGGGAGGTTTAATATGTTTACTCAATCATACTGATTTCCTGGGTGCCAAGGCAGAAAATCTAAAACATATGACTTCTGTTCACACTATGAGGGAGCTATTTAGAACAAAGGTGATGATCCTGGAAGAAAATGTAGAGATGCTGTCTCGGGTGCCAGCACAGTTGGAATTCTTTGCTGCCAGCAATCAAGAGCCCTTAAACATCAACATTGCAGGCTTTTGTCAACCAGCATATAGGACAACTTCTGAAAACATCTAAGAGGGGATGGAAAACAAAACTGGCATATTTCTTAACATATCAAAAGAATATCAACATATGGTCGCCAGTCCTTTCCATTCTCCCCCTCCTCGACTCTGCAAAATTATAAAGGGTTTAACGTAGCATTCCAATTTAGACAGTTGTTTCTACAGCTAAATTTCTTTTGAAAGTTTTCCTGTGCTCTTAAAGCCTTAAGCTAGAGAGACAGCTTTCTGTTATCGAGTCAAAAGGGGGAGTCACAGGAAGAAATTTTCATGTGATGCTCTTTCCAGAAAAATGTTGTGAAATCAACATATACATATTGATAGATAGATAGATAGGTAGATAGAGATAAAATATTTATGTATATATGTAAATGTATAGACACATTTATAAGCACACACCCACATACAGAGAGAGAGAGAGAGAGAGAGAGAGAGAGAGAGAGAGAATGTGAGAAGAATGTCTTACCAAATTCTATGTGGCTTTATTTCACAAATGTACTTTACTTCTCGTCTCTGATTAAAGTGAAGATTATGTAATTCCCAGGGTGGAATTTTTTTGTTGTTGTTGTTATTTTTTTTCTTCCTTTTCTTGTAGTTATTCAAAATTCTCATGGCTATACTTAGACCTCTGCTATTTTCAATGTGTTAAAAATATTAAATCATCATACTGGGGATGTGGTTCAGTGGTAAGGCACTTGTCTAGCCTGTGTGAGGCCCTGAGTTCAATCCCCAGCACCACACACACACACACACACACACACAAAATAAATCATTGTTTTATTTTATAACAATTTTAAACACTAGTACAAAGAATGACATAGGACTTTTTAAAATTTTTGTCAACTATTAATTTAGTTCTACTTGGAAAACTCCATAAAACACACAGAACTCAAATATTCTAATGAGGAACCAAAATATGTCTCAATCAACATAATAGTGTTTGAGCTATGGAGCTGGTAGGTGACTAAATCTAGGACTTGATTATTAACATTAACCACATCAGCGTCTGAATATTAAATGCAGTGCTCGTAAGACATAAATTTACTGCAACAAGTAGCTAGAGAAAATATCCTATGGTGTCAAAAGCAGTATGTGCAGCTTGACTTCCACCCACATATAAAGAAATGCACACAAGGCAATTCAAACATTGAAGTTGTTGTTGAAAAATGTGCTCATATGCTTGGGGTTTAAATGTTCTTACTTTTCATTACAAAAGAAATCACTTCACTGAATAAATACACATATTTCAATAAACAAACTCATAGTAAAAATCCCAAATGTAAAAATAAGTTTTATTTTAAATGGAGGTTTGAAGTCTAATTTTAAACTGGCTCCAAATTTACATAGAAACATGTTGTATATATCTAAGTCCAAAATTATGTTTTAATAATATTAATTTCTTTGAAGATGTGTTTCCTCCTATACATGTTACATTTATAGATGTGCTTCTGTAGCAAATACTTATCTATAAGATACTTCATAATTAACAAGGATACTGAATTTTCAAGAGGCAGATGGAAACAGAAAAAGAGCAAGATCAACTAAGATATTGTTATTGGATCCAAGTCCAAAGGCCTTCTGGGGTCCCAACTGAATTCTGTCACCCACTTGAATAAGAAATAAGAAAAAAACAAAATAAAAGGGAAAAATAATATACTGACCAAAACTGGTATGCTTCACCCATTCTACAGAAGCGTTACATTTATATAAAAATAAAAAAGCCAGGAAATATACATGAGGAGATTCAGTCAGATAGTGGCAACCCAGGGCCAGGTTATAATTCTGGTTCTCTGAGTTCTGTTGTGTGCCTTTTGGCTCCAGGATTGGGAGTAGTTTCAGTGTCCATTCGCAGTTTGCAATGTCTACCTCCTGGAAGCTGGGATAGAGAAAACAGCTTAACGGGCAGGTTCCTAGGATATTTCTAGGGACTGAGCTAATTTAAATGGGTTCTGATATATTACCATAGTAATCATTTTCAGAATGAAAAACAGAATTATATGATCTCTTCATCAACATAGACTGTTGACTCTGATCTACATCAAGATTGACAATGGAGAAATTTAGCCTGTCTTCTAAATCCAACAAATCTAACATCAGAAGGTAAATTATAGATCACCAGTACTGAGATAATTCTACATGATGATCTAGCTTGAGTTTAGTATAAAAATAACATACTGTGCAGCAGTTACCTTGGAACAAACATTTACTGGTTAAAATTTACATGTGAAAGTGATTTCTATATTCACTTTCCAACAAAAGATATCCCAAACATCTGCATTCTTCCTTTAAGTAGTAAAATTGAAAACACTACACTTTTCTTAACCAACTTTCCTCAAGTTATCATTTTTTTCTTACAGGATATTTCTGTTCAGTTTTTATACCAGAGAGATTTTCACTGTTTTGACAAAAATTCTGACTAATTTAAGCCCTTGGCAGGAAGCAGGTTAAGGTCAGTGAAATAGCATTATCATATATTGTCTTGTTCAGTGAAGTAACACTTAAAGAAAACTGTCTGCTGAAAGCCAACCAGACCCCTGTCAACTCTGAAACTGTCAGGAACTTTGAGTCTTCTAGCCTGTTATTCAAGTTTTCCTTTGTATTGGAAGAGTTGTGGACTAAGTAAATGCCTTTCAGAATAAGTCAAATTTAAGAGTACTGTCCGGTTCATTGTCCATTGTATGAAATAATCATAGCTGTGGATAACAGTAAAGTTGGAAGTGAAGAAATTCTCTATAAGGTTAGAACTGTTCAGATTTCAGTTTCCAACACTGTCAAGGAACTTTCCAAAGCACTCTGATCACTTCAACTATCAACTGGGCCAGTGAAATCTTATTTCCCAATAAGCCTATTTTACGTATCAGATTGAATACATTTGTCGAAAGCACATTTGAAATAAAAATTTATAACACTGATTAATTCTCACAGAATTTTAAAGAATATCAAGTTTACATGATCAATAATTATAATCCTTAACTCATATCCTGCAAATTTCATAAGAATTCATATTGATCACCATTCATTCGTTTAATCCCTCCTGAAGTCATTTAAAAATTAATTGAACAAATCTGCTGTACAAGTGAATATCTTTAATAGTTTTGTACTATGAAACTAAAGAAAAATAACTACAAGTACGTATGTTGAAACATGGTTAATTTTTTTAAAGGAAGTACATAGAAAATTTTACTGAGTTTGGAAGACAATATCCTCTTGTTAAACCTGGAGAAATTTATTAATGAAAATAAATTTGAAATTAAAATATTTTATGAATCATCTTGGAAATCTTTAAAAGACTTGCAATTATTTTTAGAATAATATCATAAATATGTTGTCCTTAAGGTCTAATTCAACAAACTTCCCTCATGTTACTCCTCTTCCATCCCCTGTTCCTCATAATGGTAGCATTACATGTGGCACTTTAGCACTAGACTTTTGCTAGGGAAGATATAATACATGGTCATCTCCAGCACAGGCTTGGGTAGGTTCTTCTCCACATTAGTAACTAGATGAAAACTGGAGAGACTCATACTCCTTTTTCATGGTAGAGGATCCTAATTGTTACTCCATAGATAGAAAACTAACCAAATGCCATGTGAAAGTATAAAATGATGAATATATTTTTGAGAAGTTTGAAAAAATTTCCAGCAATATCTCAACATGAAGACATTTCCTTTGAATGCTTTGAAATAAGAAGTGAGTCAAACAGCTCAGGCGGTGTCTATTTTATGATAATTATAAAACAAATTAAACATACTTCATGAAAAGTCTACAGATTACATGTTAATTTTATTTTTTCAATTTTGGCTTCTACTTTTTTTTTTCTTTCAAACTAGAAGTTATATGACTTTTACCTTTGCACATGTTTATCTTCTTCCATGTGGGAATTGGCCTTGACATGTTCCTCCCTACCTGGATTAATATGTATATTTCACTTCTGTTGATTTTCAACATTTTGATTCTTGGTCAATGTCACCTACTCTGAAACTAAGCTAATTACTGTCTGAGACAGTTTGATTATTGCTCCATTGTATGTTTTGGTCATTGGGCATATCTGTCATTAATCTAGCCAACCATTTGGAAATATATCCTTTTAAATGCTCTTGAAGCTATTTATGTTTTGGCTTCCCTCTAATTATAGGGAGAGATGAAATAACACACACATATAGAACTATGCACTCTTTAATTTCATTCATATTTCCAACACTTTTAAACCTTGATTATATTACTAACATTTCTGCTTTTCTTTTCAGTTCAGCTTTGACATTACCATTTTCCTCAATCAAGATTTTATGAATTGACTTCTGAATTTGTTCAATAAAATCCTGTTCTATAATTTAAATTTAATCTACTTTTGTAATCAATCAAATGCATACACATCAGACTTATTTGCAGAAATACAGCATCTATCATTTCTCTCCCTTTGGTTTGTGACCCTTGGGATAGGATCCAAGGCCCAAGCTCCTCTGTTAAACGTTGGAGGTTCTCTTAAAGTCCATACTAAATGAACTTTTTGTTCTTGTTTCTCATGATCTTATTGTTTCAAGAGATAGTTGACTTTCCTGTTTTCTAGGCCATATTCTTATTTCTGTGTATTTGTTTGTTTTCTCCTAAAATTCATTTTTTACTTCTCCCTATTAAGAAGTCTTACTCTTCTTTTAAGGATCATTAAATATCAAATTTTCAATGAGAATTTCTATTTAATCACTTCATGGAGTGCTCAGTCCTGTGAAAGAGGAAGTTATGTAAGCAATAAATAAAGTCACAGTTAAATGAATACTATATTTGGAGATTTTCTATGGGGAAACTAGAAGAGCACCAAATTTTCCCTGCTCTGTGTTTTGCTCAGCTAGATTATAATCCCTTCAGGTGAAAGATAACAGAATGCTCCTCTTCCTCTTCCTCATTATTATTAATCCTTATACATTTTTAAAAAGAAATGTGTTCAGTATATTGCATTACTGCTTGATTACCTATGTAGGGAGGGATGTTCTATAGAGGCAAGGCTCTGGACAGCACTTTTAAAATTTACCATTCCCATTGAGTCAAGAAAGCCTTACAAGACCACATGAAAAGTTCCCACTTATAGCATAATGTCATACTGAATTAATTATGCAAATGACTTTTGAGAGATTTAGAGTGTCAGGTACTCTTCAAAATGCCAAGAGAACAGCAGTGAGGGGAGGCCCTAATCTCATTAGACTATGTTCTTTTTTAGTATTGAGGTCATGTTACAATGACATTTGTTGATTAGTATACATCTTTCATTCTACATTTCCACATTTTGTATTCTTGATCTCTACATAAACTCGACATCCCCAAGGCAAATGTTGTTTCCCTTTTTACTTACCATTGGAGAGGTATTGCTAATCACAGAAACTTGTGTGTAACAGACAGAAAATATAATATTTTTGAACACCCTGCGTCACATGCATACCTACAGGATCATTATTTATACAACTATTTATACATTAGTCTGGCATTCAGTTTATTGGTGATCTCTACATGAACAAACAATTTCAACTGAAATGAGTGTTCTATTTTTTTTCTTTCTTATTAGATTAACTTTTTAAAAAATTTTATTCACTGTTTTCAAGTTCTCAGCTTCCTGTTCTAAATTTCCTGTTGACCAAACATTTCCTGAGCACAGAGGAGCTATCCTTAGATGCTTTCAATAATGAAGGAATATTTCCTGAGAATGTTTGGATTTTCTACAATCAGATTGAATGGCATTAAAATTTTTAATACAAATACTAGAGTGGTAAACACTGTCAGGTACTTGTGTTAGCTTATCAATAGTGACTACTGAATTGTCTTTTTGATATTAATTATCTTTGAAAAATACAACAGAATGTACTTAGCCTATGTGTCAGTAAGTCTCAGCATGTCAGGATACATAATTTTCAATGTCAATAGGGACTTGCTCTGAAGAGGGGAATAATGTTTAGGGTATTTTAACCTTGAAGCTTGCTTTCTTTCATACCATTATCCAACAATGAGCATCTTCCTTTAGCATTACTTTAAAAATAGATATACAAACCAAACACACTCAACATTTCTGCTGCTTTGCACCCAGTTAAATTAATCACAATTCTTAACCTGGTTCTAAGACCAAAAATCTTATGACATGTCTCCATTTTTTGCACTGGCAGAGTTTCTCCTTTGTAGAACCATGATGATTTAAAAATATGAGTCAATGGTGTCACACTCCTGATCTAGTCCCTCCATGGCTTCCCATCCTACTCAGAATAGAATCCAAAGTTTTATGAAGGTGTAGGCCATCTCTTGCCTTCCTCCTGTGATCTGTGCTCACGCTACCATTTGCTCAAAACGTGATGGTCTTCTTCTTACAGACCCAAGGTTCTAACTATGTCTCCAGGGAGCTCAAAGCAATGGCTCCTGTTCATTTCCATGGTCTAAAATATCCTTCTCTCAGAAATTACATGGTCCATACCTTTGCTTTCTTCCGTATTTGTTTAAATGCCATATTATCGAAGAGGTATTTCTTGACTGAATTATATAAAATAGCGTTTCTTCTACACTGTCTGTACTTTCTTTCTTGCTAATTCACCAACATTAAATTATTGTCAATTGCCTTGTATTTCCTATGTGTTTTTATTTATTTTTTTAATTCTTGTCTGCAGCTTTCAGCAATAGAACCTCTGCTAAGAAAGGCCTTTCCTTTTATCACTTTTATGTAGCCAAAGTCTATAGAAGAATGTCTTGAAAAACCCAGGAGTTTCATGAATACTTCTTAAATGGAAAAAAAAATCTTTGACATTAAAGAGTGTGAGAATCTTTACTAGTTATATAAGAGGTTCAAGTTCAAAAGCTTTCTATGGAATTACAAGCAAGAGTGGAATATTTCCATACAAATATGTAAGTGTGATGACTATTTTTCGTCATAAAATAGGACATAAGATTGTCTCAAAGAGTGCCACATCTTAAACAGAAAATAATATTTGGCCAAGTGTAATTGTTTTTCGTAGTTTATAAAAGACAACAATAATTTATAAAAATGTGCTTATATGTATGTTATTTCTATGTTATTTTGTATTTCTTAGCTCCCTTCACTCAGTCACTTGAATGTAGAGCATTATAAAGCAATGTAATGTGAAATCCTCAGCAATGCTGTTATTATGAACAGTTAAATGCAGGGAGACATTCAATGAGCTCATTATAATCTTCTCTATCATAAAGTTAGGGCTTTATATTTAAAAGCTAAAGTTGGCAGAATGTAGAAAGAAAATAGATCAAGTATATGCCTTTACTGCAAAAATCTATGTGTGTGTTTTCTTTTGTTTATTTGTATAGAGTGAGTTGTTTTACTATTCATACAAAAGAAAATTTATAACATATATAGTATCTTTGGGAGAGTTTTATTGTTATCTTATTATCATTCAGTTGAGCACTATAAAAATTCTCAGTATGTGTAACATAAAAACCCATGTTATTTATGATTTCTATGGCTTCAACATTTACTGTCAAGATCTTTATGACAGAAAATCTATTTTCTATACTCTACTGTTTCCAACAATACCTCTCCCTTTTCAATGTTGTATTCTTTCCTAAGGATAAACTTCTTATTTCATTGGCATTGTGTGTCAGGGCATGCTAGAAATTCAAGTCCATTTCCCTAGGAATAGGCATATGAAATTTTATATTTCCTAGCTGTGCATATATATACAGCCGATTGAAAAGAAATGTTATCCTTCTTTTTTATAAAATACTATGAAGATTTTCTTATTCAATGGGAGCATTAAATAGAATTGTAAAACATAAACAGTATGTATAAAATAAATCTGTTAAATGATGAAGTGAAGAAACACTTTTTAATATTATTTGTCCATCTGTCCTATTTTATGAGTGATTAGCCACTTACTACATTAAAGTAAAATTATGAAAAAATCATCGCATTTGTATAATTCCTAAGATTAACATTTATGTTCTTAAATACATATACATGTCAGTGACATTGCCTTTCTTAGAAGTTGACTAGAGTTCATATTTATAAACAAATTCAAGAGGATTTTTTAAGGGAAGGAAAAAATTAACAAGAAAACTAATATACAGTGAATGCTTCTTAAAATTTTATAGCATATAATGTGGGAAACAACTGTTACAATCATAGCATTTCAGGATAACTATATCAATTCATCATGTAAGATTAATGAACATTGCTTTATATTTTATGTCTGTCAATAGCTTAGTGGATTTTTAATGTGCTAAAATAATGAAATGTTATCAAGCAATACCAAAAATCATATGATTTGATATAATTACAATAGAAATAAAAACACTTTGCATTATTTTCATCTCAAAGATTCCCAATATATTTGATATTCTGTGTTAAAACAACAGGCCAAAAGTCATGATATATATGCATATGTGTGTGTGAATACATATATATATGTATACACATATATGTATATATATGTATATATTACCTAATGAACATTATAAAACCCTATTTTATTTCTTGGTAGAGCTACTTCATCATTTTTATTGAATTTGAAGGTAAATGGAGGTTTCAGAATGATTAATGAGAGCAACAGAAAGAGAAGTAGCTGAAAAAATGTCAAAAGAAAAATGAAACAGAAACTGTATTATATCCAATCAAATTTAGTATATAAATATACAAATATATAATCTCCCTTTATAGAAATGATGGCAAAAGAAATTAGAATAATTGATTATGACATTAGATTGTAAAATTTTATTATTTCTTCTAATACACTCAAAATTGTTTAGTTTATTTCTGAAGTACTATTGCTTATCACAAGTATGTAGAACGATGCTTATAAAAACAATGTATAATGTGGAATCAGATGTGCAGAACCTAGTTTTCTCTATAAAACAGTGTCACTAATTTTATAGTTATTTCAACTAGTAAAATCATTATAAATGTTGAGTTTGTTCTTTTTTTTCTTTTTTCCAAACTAACTGAACAAAATATGGATCATTCTTTTATACAGCTAAGGTATCTTATCTTAAAAAACTAAAACTGGAAAATGACTAAAGGGTTTGACACACCATATCTGTCATGGCCAACAAAGTTATGACTGACAGCCTGCCTAGGGCCCAAGGGACAAATCTTTAGAAGAAGACTAGTGTCCAAAATCAGAGTTCAAGGAAAAGGTCTGGAACAGAGCAAGACTAATACCTCAGAGGGTAAGAAAAGCTGCCAAGGTCAAATTAAAATCAATCCATCAGTTTATAGGCAACTCATGTGGCAAATACAAGGCCAGGGTCCTATGATTCTTCTCCACACAACCAATGAAAATCCATTTTTATAAATTCTACAGAGAGGAATGCAATATCTTGTGAAAGTAACTGACAAGCTGTCAATCCATCTCAGGTGTCTGAGATATTCTGTCTCTTCCTATTCCAGGAGGAAATTCCTTTTTTCATAGAACGACAATTTTTGAATAGTGTAGTGTTCCTGGGAGATTTTTTTCACAGTCATCTTTAAAAATCCTAATCTCATATTTTATAATCTATATTGTGTCACAAAGTTAGGACTGTATGAAGGATATCACCTCCTTTAACAAAGGAGGTTTGAATTACCTCTGCCACTGATTAATTAACTGAATTGTTTGGTGCACAACTTTGAGATTGTTTTCCTATCTCTAAAACAATGATAATGAATGACTTTACCCTGTGCCAGATTCTTCTCATTTACTCAGTGCCTCCTCATGTAGTCTTGTTATGATAGTAGTGTAGTTATAGGGAGTCAATGAGTAAATGAAGGGAGCCTGGCCAAGAGCTATAGTGGCTATTATTTTATTGTGTATTTCTTTGATAGCTTTTCAGAGACTAACATCAAAGCGTTCTATTGGTAAAGATAAAAATTACAAAGCTAGCATCATATATAACTTTCATCTCAGGTGGCAATCCAAGTGTATCCCTGATGACTTCGTAGTGCATTGTGTCAATAAAAGCTTGGCAGTTGAGCAAAGACTTATGAAGCATCTCTGATTACATGTACTTGGTGAAGATGGTGATGACACAACCACATGTGTTGAACCAGATAGAGTTTGATTAAATTAACTTAAGAGAAATTTACTTTCCTTCTATTTAAATTACCTTCATTTAGATTGCTTATGCTAATTATTTGAAGGAATTATTTAAATGAAAATTAGCTATGTTTTTAAAAAATCACATAAGCACACAGGTAAAAATCATTCAATATTTTGACCCTCAAATTGTCAGTATCTTCAATAACAAATCAATCATTCAGGCTTTTTTAAAATTATAGAAATAGATCCTTCACTAGATATCTTTGCATCTTCCCATAGAAATAGAGGAGGATTCTGACAGTAGTGATCAATTGAGTTGAGAACCACTGTTCTCAGAATTCTTTCTCTTATTTCTTTTTTTTTCCTTTTCTTTTCTTTTTTTTCTTTTTTGTGGTCCTGGGGATTGAACCCAGGGCCTTGTGCTTGTGAGGCAGGCACTCTACCAACTGAGCTATATCCCCAGACCCCTTTCTCTTATTCCTATGGGAAAAAAGGTATCAAAAGTGATGGACCATGTGAAATATTAAATGCCTGATAATTAAGAGTAAATTTGACCAAGTCTTTAGTTTTTAGATTTCCAAGGTAGTTCTCAATAAAAACCATGTCAAGAAGAATTACCCTAGAATCTCAGAGAACATATTTTAATAATAAAATTGATACTTCAGAAGATATCTGGTCACAAATATTTTTTCTGAATTGATATTTAGCAACTTCTTACATACTACTATCACCATTAGAATTTTTATAACATTATTTTCTACAAAAGTTGTGAATAGATCATATTTGATTTTGCAATTTTTATTCTTTATGTCTGTCTTCTGCCTCAGCTATTCCATTGCTTTCTTCTGTTTAATCAATGGTATATGAAAAGTTTGTTCTTGTTAATGAATATTAAACTTTATAATTTCAGAGCTGATAAATTTTAGGGTGTATGAATCTGTTTTCAAATTTATCTGACTTTCTCTTTTGTGATCTTAATATTAACTGATATTATAATTATTTTACTGAGGTTAACTCTTCAATATTTATTAGTAATATTTTATGTATAGATGTTCTCATCCACTTTTTCATTCCTAAATATATGAATTTATGTACTCAGTAGACTTTATGTCTAAATTTTATTTTTGGAAGTATTTAGTACAGTTTACCTTGGGGTTACATAGCATTTTAGAAGCAACAATAATAAAAAGTGAATGCCATTTTAATTATTTTCTTAACTTTTATTGATGTGTTTTTGAATATAGTGAGAACACAATGGCAACAAATATTAGTATTTTGCAATGTTCCTTTATTGTTTAGTCATCTTCTCTTGATCTTACATTTTTATTTCTTCTTTTTGAAGATACACACCGATAAGCATAATTATATGTATTCATGTATATGTATATATTTATTAAATATTCATGTATGTGCACATAACTTGGAGACAAGATTTTTAGTACATATTAATTCACTAAGCAATGAATCACATTGTAGATATAATAATAAAGAGTTCCATAAATACCTAAATGATAAATTATTAAAACAAAAATAAAAAATGAACATACATAAAAGCAAATATAATAATATTTATAAAATCATGACTTAAAAACTCAGTAAATAATTTTAAAAGGCTAATTTCCTCATTATGGCAAACAAACATTTTTATACTATGTCCTTAATGCCTCTTTTTTTTTTTTTTTTTTTTTTTTTTTTTTTTTTTTTTTTACTCTGGGCCATTGAGGTAGAAACATTTTCATTAAGACAAAAATAATAAAATTAGGTCTTGGGAAAGAACAGCCTGGCCAAAGAGAGCAGAAAGTACTTAGTTCTTATACTGGTCCTGAATTCAAAGAGCAGATAAAAGGCTACTGTGGTCAGAAAGCCAAGAAGAAAGAGCAGAAGGCTAAGGAATTTCACTCTTGCTTCTTGTATTCTTTAGCTTGTGTATGTTATATAGGAATATACTTTTTAAATTTCAAACAAAAAAAAGTTTTCTATTTCTTTGTAAAGTGAATATACATAAAAACAATAACAAAGTTAAGAAAAAATATCCATAGTTTCCATTGTTTTTAAATTATAATGGTGTTTTCTTTAATTCTTTAAAACCCTCCACTAAGCAGACTCATGGGTTAGGAAAGGAAAGCAAACATTCTAAGCATCATGTAGATGTCTCAGTCTGCACAAGAAGATGCAATTCAAATACACTGTAATAACATGCCCAGATGTCACACATTTGATATTTAATGAGGGCATGTTGGTTTATCAGTCCTCCAGATATAACAGTATTAAAACTTAAACCTAAAACAATTTTGGTGACATATTTTTTTTTAAATTTTACTAGCATCTTTATATTTCTGCTATAAATATTTCAATATTTGAGCTGAAAAGAGAATAATATAAAATATATCTAATACTCAATTTCTGTACTAATTAGAAGAAGTTGGTGCTCTGAAATAAACAATAGTTTGCTAAAGCCGTTTGATGTTGGAAATGAATTAAAAACATGCAGTTATTTCCTAGTGGTGATAGTATTGGGAAATTGTCACAGGTGAGTTATCTTTTTTATCAGAACTCATTGGGCTGCATTTTTCTTCAAATAATAATAAATCATTTTAGTTCTAAAATATAAATTGGATAGAGAAAATTGACTAGTCTATGAATGGATGAGCTAAAACTATTTTCTTTTAAATTGTAGAACAATGTGTTTCTATACAGAAATTTAAGGAGACATTTTCATAAAAATCTCAAGTATTATTGATTTCCTGATTTATTGTTGCATACCTAAAGAAATTTTTTAAAATAAGCTTACCGTAGTTTTTAAAAAATAGATCTGTGCAAAGTTGAATATATTTTTGTCAGGCACATGGGAAAAAAGGTTTCTGCGAGAGTAACAGAAGAGCAAAATCTGACATTGGGTATACCAAAGATATCTAAATACAAAAAAGCAAAAAACATTAAAATGTAAGTGAGCTGATTTTAAAAATAAAAAATTTTTTATCTTTCCATTTATGAAACATATCCATTGAAAGAGGTAGCTGGCAAATGATGTCAGGATTTTATATACATCTGCAAGTATATATTTGATAAAATCTGCATTGTTAGGATGGGTCAAGAAAGCCTATTAAATGGTAACTTAAGCTATACAGGCAAATGGAGGAAGTCATAATCAAAATGTGCCTACCTGGGGGAGAAGCTGAGGGGGTCAGTCAACAGATGAACAATAAACAAATGAAATTTGAATTTAGAAATATAATACTACTTATATGAGTACCACAAAAAAGAGATAAATACCTAGGTACAGATCAAAGAAAATGTGTTCTAAATCTATATTCAGAATACAACAAAGCTGGTGAAGAAATTAAAGAAAATCTAAATAAATGGAAAGTATTCCCATATCCGTAGATTAGGAGACTCAATACTGCTAAATATTTCAATTTGTGAGCATCATGAACGGTTTACTTTTGCAATGAGTTTTAAATACAAAGTGCAATCAGTGCAAAAATGTATCAATTGGAGGTCATTAAAATTAAAAATGTTTCCACTATGAAACATATGACAAGATAAAGAAAAATCAGACCATAGAGTAGGAGAAAATATTTACTGCACAAATGTCTGATAAAAGCTTTATATAAAAAAATCTGAATAACTAAAAAACAAAAGAAAACAAAGTAACTAATAAAAATTGGTTTAATTTTCCCTTCTTTTTCTAATGTTTCCAATCTTCTAAAAAGTAAAATTCTTAAATATGATAACAAGGTATCACTTAACAAACTACTAATGATCAGAAAGAACCTATAAATGTACATTCACAAAAGGAAATAATCTCAAGTGTATAACCACATTAAAGAAAAAGCATGTCACACATACTCTTTTTTTCCTTCAAATTTTTATTTAATCCATATTTTTATTGGTGTATTATAGTTGAACCTAATGGTGTTTTTTAAGATAAAATAAAACATAATCCTGAGAGATATGTGTTTATGTATTTTGTAGAAAAAATGTATTACTTTTAATTTCTTTGATTTTATATAGTTTTTTAAAATTTTTTCTTTGTTCTATTTCGATTCATTGTACACAAATGGAGTACAACTTTCCATTTCTCTGGTTGTACATGATGTAGAGTCACACCATTTGTGCAATCATACATATACATAGGGTAAGGATGTTTGTCTCATTCCACCATCTTTCCTTTCCCCCACCCCTTCCCCTACCTTCATTTCCCTCTACACAATCCAATGTTCATCCATTTTTCCCTTATCCCCTCTCCTCCCATTATGTATCAGCATCCAAGTATCAGAGAAGACAGTCAGCCTTTGGTTTCTGGGGATTGACTTATTTCACTTACCATGATATTCCCCAACTCCATCCATTTACCTGCAAATGCCATGATTTTATTCTTCTTTATGGCTGAGTAATATTCCATTGTGTATATATATACCACAGTTTCTTTATCCATTCATCTACTGAAGG
>JAJEJO010052101.1:0-29192 GCA_020662805.1 Glaucomys volans | reverse complement strand
TTCTTCTTCTTCTTCTTCTTCTTCTTCTTTTTTTTCTTTTTTTTTTTGTACCAGGAGTTTACCCCAAGGGTCTTAACCACTGAGCCACATCCCCTTCCCTTTTTATTTTTATTTTGTTCATTTAGAGACAGGGTCTTGCTGAATTGCCCAGTCTGACTTTGAATTTGTGATATTCTTGCCTCAGTCTTCCAAGTCGCTGAGATTACAGGCATGTGCCACCTTGTGGGTCCAACATCTACATTCTTAAAACAAAAATATTACATTAAGCTTAGAGTGCTTTAATTGACAGAATCTGATTTATGCAAGGGTTTTTTTTAATTTTTATATCTTTTCCCTTATACTTTGTTAAAGTGGGATCCACCAAGCCATTTTGAATAGAAATGTAGCATCAGTAAATTTTAAATTTTCAAAAACTAAATGTATTGCTGTCAAGTTGGGTATAAAGTTAGAGAATGCACAAGAATTTGAAAATATCCTCAAGCAATATTACCTACGGCTATTTTCTTTAAATATTTATTTTCCTTGATGAACTTAAAGACTTGCTCACAACCATTTGATTGATTTAGAAGTGGAATTTCCAGTTGAAGTCAAACCTTAAAACAATTTTCTGATTGCCAGCTAGATTGCAACCTCATGATAAACCTTGTGCTAGAAAAAACCATACAAGCATTTTCCATATTTTATACTCTCAAAAATTGTGTGAGACAATCATTTTTTGTTGCTTAAAGCTGTTAAGTGATGAGGTGATTTTTTTATGTTGCAATACATACTTAGCATATTTTGCTACCTGAAAGTGACATGTTATTGGAAGAATGCTCTAAAATACAGAAAGAGTTTTGAGTAGTCAATGGACTTGGAGGAGAGAATGTTGAAAAATAAAAAAAGAAAGAAAAAAAGAAAAAAGAAGGGGAAAACAAAAAATGTGAAATAAGTTGTTAATAGCAACTTCATGCTCTTTGGATACCTAATGGTTGATTTCTTGCAGGTAAATGAGATAAATCATATTGGAAACTGAAAGACAAAGGATCTTTTATGTATCTGCAGAAGCTTATCAACACTGCTGCAGCAGTTATGTGGCATGGAGGGTTTAAGTATACTCCATGAAATTTATATGTTCAATTCCTAATCCCCAGAACCTCAGAATGTTAAATATTTGCAAATAAAGCCTTTAAAGTGATATAGTTTACAGAAGTCACACAGGTGGACCCATATCCTACATAACAAGTATCCTCATGAGACTAGGACACAGAGACAAAGGCAGGACCATAGAAGATATCAGTAGACAGCCATCTACAAACCAAGATGAGGGAACCTTAAAAGAAACCCACCCTGGTTACACCTTGATCTCAAGCATTTACCTCCATGATCATGAAAAAAATAGTGTCTGTCAACAAAGTCAAAAAATCTGTTGTCCTTTGTTATGGAAGCCTTAGAAATGGATATACATGGAAAATGGAAATTATACTTAATACCAGGTCCTTTAGCCAAATAGTTCTTCAGCCAGAATATCAAAGGTGTCAGTTACTTTATTCCAGTTGATTATACCATGATACCAGAGTCAAGAGATAATCTAACGGAAAGACCTCTGGAGTTTGATTTTGATGGCTTTGAAAACACTCAACCTCTCCAGAGGGAAAGTGATGATAAAAGGAGTAAAAAGTGGCCTCTAAGAAATGACAAATTTTAAAGCAAGACCATAAACACTTGAAGGGTGAAGAGTTGAGTGATAGTAAAAGAATCTGTACAGATGAGAGAGGAGTGAAAGGTAGCATTGCTGATGGGGGACTAGCAGGGGAATGAGGAAACCTTCGGCCCACAACCAACAAGAAGGTTCTTGATCCAAAAGCCTTCCAGAAAATCATGTGAACTAGTTTAGAAAGGGATCAGCCCCCAGTAGAACTTTGAGATGAAACCGCAGCCTCAGTCAAGAGTTGCCCTGCAACACTGAGGTAGGTCTTAGAAGCCCCTCCTGGATTGCTGAAATAAAAACCTGTGTGAAATAATACATGCTTGTTATTTGTGGCTGAAAAGTTTGGGGACAATTTGTTAAACAATAGAAAATTACACTTTAATGTTACTGTGAGTAACCTTATTAGTAAAGAAGCATTTGCTATAACATAAATGCCCCATCCATGTTATCAAAGGCTGTTTTTATTATTATATTTATTGCATTTAATAAGATTCACCACTTATTCACATATTAAGACAATAATAACTTAGATTTTATTAAAATTTCAGGAATTTCTGAATAGGATAAAATACAAAAAATTAATTTCTAGAATAAAGTTAGACAAACTATTAAATCTATGTTGTGCAAAAGTATATCTTGTTTGGTATACTGTGCTTCATTCTTACATGAGAAAAGTAGCTTACTTTCTCCACTTAAAAAATGAGAAATCTTTTCCACCTACTCGCTTCACAGGATGTGTGAAAATTAATGAGGTAATATGTATAAAACTCTAGAAGCCTTTAAATAGTGCTATAAAAATGAATATTTTATCTCAGTGGGTAGGTCCTATCTTTTTTTTTTTTTTTTTCTGAATGACTTCCAACATAGAGAGAGAGTAGATAATGGATAGATAAGTGGATAGGTAGGCTGATAGAGAAAATGTAGGGGAAAGAGAGAGAGAAAATAGAACAAATGACAGCAGAAATTTATACTTTTGTAATTTTAATGGAAATACCTTTTCAACTTTCTCAACATGTAGATTCTAAGAGTGTGCACACATCCAATATTTGGAAGCTGTGATTTCTTCTTGGAATTTTTGGACCAATCTAAAAGAACATTAGTTAATCTTCATAATTCAGATAGCATATTATTTTCCTTTTTCAATCTATATATCACTGTTTCACAGAATGAGTGAAATCCATTGCAAATGCATTTTCTACATATTTTATCAATACTTTCTCCTTATAAAATATATATTTTTCAGATTAGTGATATTTTACTATTCATTATAGGAATACTTCTGTATATATAAATATAAGAACATATAAGATATCAAATTGCAACATTTTTTGACTTATGTTCAGTTACATACAAAGTGCCAAGTAAAAACATAAGTGACCAATTATACTAAATCACAAAAAATAGTGAGGAACTATCTGAGCAAGATTTGCAATTGTACTATGTGACAACCTATTATGTGACCTGTAGCTAACCACACCATCCCTGAATAATCTAGCCCAAGGAAGACTCAAACAATCATGGAGGGGTGTAGAAATTTAGAGGGATTTGTTGGTGGGAGTTTGGTCTTAACCAAAGCCCCTCTGAGATAAGGATGGAAGAACTTCAACTATATAGCAAGCCTCAGGGAGAAAATCCAGACCACATTCATACCTTCACTGAAACCTGAAAAACATGATATTTGATAGGTGATTTACCTTTTACTGTTTCAAAAGAATAAGAGACTAACTCAATTGTTTTGAGATAATGAAATTCAAAAGTAACCGATTAAAAAATAACTCAGCTCACCATGATTGGGGATTAAAGCAGAGTGCTTTCCATAGATGTTATGAAGCTGAATTACTTAACCAACATGTTACAATAGCCATCTGGAAAGGAAAAAGAAAACTTACTTCAAAATATAAAGGAGGAGGAATATAGTTGAATCCTGAGAAATTGACCAAATACCCTTCAAAGGGACCCACCAGAATGTATCAAGGTCACTGCAAGTGAGAGATCCCCAGAAGGGCACCAACCGAAAAGAAGTTGGCTCCTACCAAGGATGCTCTTCACAGTATACCTGCCTACCATCTTTGACCTCTTCACTAAGTTCTGGTGAGTCCAGAGAAAGGGAAGAAAAGATTACAGTGGGAAGAAACTTATTTTGGATTCTTCCCTTTTCAAGCTTCTCAAAATTGAAGTATCTCAGAGTGATGGAATGTAAGAACTTACAAATATTGGAGGATTTTAATAAAATAATTAAGGGTTTTAACTTGCAAATGTGTAAATTCTTTTTAGCACCTGAAGACTTCAAGACAAGTCGAAGGGTATGTCTGAATTATATTCAAGGACAAAGCACAATGTGCTTTCGCTGTAGTTTGGACAGGAAGAGGTAAGAAGAAACAAAGTTATTTTCTGTTTTACCTGAGTGGCTATTGAATACATTGGGGGTCTACATGAAACATAGACTTCATATCACATATTGCTTATGAATTAGAAAATTGAATAGCAGAGTAATAAAGTAACTTGCAAAAGGTGTAAGAACAGGAAATAGAAGAGGTAGAATTAAAACATAGATAATCTGACTTCAGAATTCTTACTCTTAACTACTATGCCTGATTGTTTCTCTTTTGTGCATCTATTTATAAATATGCATGCATATGCACGTATATGTGTATGTGCACATATATTTTATTCTTGTCAATCTTTTAATAAAAGATTCAATTATTGTGGAGAACTACTCAGAGAGCTCTAGCTATGCTACCATTTTATGTGAGATTACGTTTTAGATCATGCTTTTCCATAAATTTTATAAATAGGAAATGGAATTGTTTTCTACTACTTAAGGGTAAGGGAGATGGACAGAAAAGAGCAAACATAATCTTAAACCTGAAGCCCACTTGACAACACTTGGGTGATATTTCAAATTGCCTTATATTTTAAAAATGGAACCTTTATGTAAATTCTATCTAGTTTAGTTTTGCTCATTTTCGTCTGTAGGCCAAATGACTTGAGTTTCATCGACTTTGATTTGGTCTAAATTGCCTAAGATGTATTCAACATGCAGAGAAACGTCCTCCTTTGTTCTGTGATATCAAAATAAGATGGTTTAATATGAACATACCACCATGGAATGTACTTAGTTTTAAAAACATACATTAGCATCTTCTCATTTCCCTCTTTGGTAAGGTTACATGAAAAACTTGAACTATTCAAACTAGCTTTAAAATGGTTTGCTTTAAATATATTTGACTTTTGGAGTATAATAATACTACCTATTTAAAATATTATTATAAGTATATCATTGTTTATTGATTTGGAATGTTGAAAATGGAGAAGCATGGCTGAATACAACATAGCATAGTGTTTCAAAGAATAGGCTTACAGACTAGATGATATGGGTTTGAATTTTGGCTCTACCAGTTTCTATGATTGTGCCCTTGAACAATTGTCCCAACCTCTTCCTTCCTTAGTTCTTTCATGTGTACAATGGAGATTATAATAGCAAAAAACACATAAGGTTATGATAAGAATAAAGTGATCTGAAATTTATAGGACCATTTCCAGAACTACAATATGAGATTCAGGCAGGGTTAGGTATGTGTATGGTCAATGGACTGGAGTAGGCTGTAGCCTTGAGAAGGACAGAAAAGCTCGACATGGATTTTGTAATCCATCAGTGAATGGAAGGAGTGGATGATCGATCTCATTCTCCTTTCCCTTCCCTTTTCCTCCTCTTCTCCCTTCCCCTGGCCTCCTTTCTGTATTCTACTGATCACCCCTCTATTTCTACTATTATTATAGTTATTATTTTAATTAATGCATTATAATTATATTTAAAAGCAGAATACATTGCAATATTTTTGTACATGGACATAGCATAATTTGGAAGATTTCATTCCCCAGTATGTCCTCATGCCCCCACCTCCTCCTTCCCTTTGGATCTCCTCCCTTACTCTATTGATTTCCTTCCTATTTTCATGAGTCACTTTTTTTTATTCCTTTTTTACTTTCTAGCTTTCATATATGAAAGAAAACTTTCCACCCTTGACTTTCTGAGTTGGACTTTATTTCATTTAGCATAATACTATCCAGTTCATCTATTTACCAGCAAATACCAGTTTCATTATTTTTCATGGTTCAGTAAAATTCCTTTTTATGTAGATACCAAATTTTGTTCATCCATTTGTCTATTGAGGGACACCTAGGGCAGTTGCCTAACCTGGCTATTGTGATTTGAGCTATCATAAACATTGGCAAGCATGTATCATTATAGTAAGCTGATTTCAATGCTTTTTTGGATTAAAATGGAGAACTGAGGCAGCAGTGTCATCTGGTGGTTCCATTCTTAGTCTTTTGAGGTATCTCCAAACTGTTTTCCAAAGTGGATGCACTATTTCGTAGCCACATCAACAAAATGTAAGTATGCATTTTCCCCCACATCCTTGCCAATAATTATTGTTATTTGTGTTCTTAATGATTGCCATTCTACCTGGAATGAGATGGATTCTCGGTGTAGTTTTGATTTGCATTTCCTTGATAGCTAAGAGTACAGGACATTTCTTCAAGTATTTGTTGACCTTTTTTATTTCTTCATTTAGGAAATATTTTTTAGATCATTTGCCTACTTATGAATTGAGATATTCTTTTTCCTGGTGCTAAGTTTTTTTGAGCCATTTATAAATTTTGGACATTAATCCTCCATCAGATGAGTAGCTGGCAAGGATTTTCTCCCATTTTGTAGGCTCTGCTCTTATGCTGTTCTTTCCTTTGCTATGGAAACAGACACTCATTTTCTTACTGAGGATGAAACACAGTGCTTTTTTCCCCTTTCCCATCATTTTCATCTTCTACTGATTTCAGGGTAATCAGTAGGGATATAAGGCTGATCTGGGTCTAGAATAATTTAGAAGTTTCACTCAGAATGAATGAACTGTTGCTTAAGAGATTTCTGAATTATTCTAGTATTTCTAATATTGAGCATGGAAAGATTTGCTATTTCAAATGCTACCAATTTTATAGTGAGAAAAATATTCAGATCACACATAGTTTCTCTTTTTATAAAGTTGGGGACTTTGAGACAATGGTACTGGTCAGGTCTAGATGCCTTGCCATTCTCAGGACAGGAAGTTCATGAGAATTCATGAAGTGTTCTGGTACCCGGTAACCATGTATTGGTTTTCCATTAAGGCATAAGAAATGAACAAAAGGTTAATGGCTTGATGGAAGATTTATTATCTCAAGGTTTTATCAGTATTCCAGACTTCATTTAGCTGGGTTCTCTGCTCAGGGTGTTACCAGGCTGAAAACAAGGTAAGCTGTAATCAACTGTGAGGTTCAGTGGCTTCCAAACCCATACTGTTTTCTTGGAATACTGTTCCTTGAGAGCACAACAGTGAGGGCTCATCTTCAAGCTGACTCTTGTCTGTGTCACTCTAGGGTCTTGGAAGTCACCTTAATCCCTCCCAGCATGGCTCTCTGACAATAGGACAGCTTCATTTTTCAAGGTCAGCAAGAAAATCTCTTTTTAGTCTCTCCAGTGCAGTCTTATTTTCTATAATCTCATCATGGTAGTGACTATATTCTCAGATCCCCTCTCCCCACCCAAAAAAGGAACACATCTAAGAGTTCTTCTACCACAAATTAGTACTGAAGTAGACACAATATCCAATGCCCTTTTCCAAACTGATACTTGCTCCTTCCTCAATCTGATAGTTGCACTACAGCATAATAAAGACCATGTTTCCAAATTTTCAAGTGATGCTATAAATCCAAAGTTTTACATTTTCCAACATTTAGTGTAGTGTTAAACATGCAGTTATTATAACCTCTAGTGCAAAATAAAGAATAGGACTGCCAAGTACCAAACTTTAGCTAGTCATACCTTCATGCTATAAAGATTGCTAAAAATCTAAAGAAAAAAAAAAAGGAAAAGAAAAAAGAAAAAGAATCTTGGTTAAAAAAAAAAAAATACGAGGATACACCAGACACATAGTACAAAATAGGAAAAATGTATGCAAAAAAGCAATCACATCACCCTTTGTATTAGAATAGACTACTATTAGAGTTAACCATAAACTAAGTAGTATCTATGAATTACTTTGGGAATACTTTAACAGTTAACGATAGACTAAGCAGTTTATAAAGAACAGAAATTTATTTCTTACAATTCTGAAGGTTGGAAGTCCAAGATAAAGGGCAGCAAAGTTGGGTTCTAGTGAGAATCCTCTGCAGGTTCAGACTGCCAACTTCTCACTTGATCCTACACAGTAGCAGCTGAGAGCAGCAGTCTTTCTCAGGACTGCTATGAGAGAACTAAGGTCATTTGAGAGGGATACCCCTTCATGATCTATCATTTTAATTACCATTATTAGGAAGGTTGCCCCCTTCCTAATACCATCATATTGGAAGGTCAGGTTTCAAGATATAAATCTTGAGGGATACAAACATTCAGTTCATAATAATATTTTCAGAAGAGCATGAATCCTGGAATTGTGATTGAAAGTTTCGTGGAGACAAAGGAAGTTTGAACTAAAAGGAAATCACTATACTAGGGATCAACTAACTCTACCCTATGGACCCCATATGTCTCATGACCTAAAATTGGTACTTGCATCTTAAATAAACAAATCACCAAATAAACAAAAAACATTTCACAACATATGAAAATCAAGTAAAATTCAAAGTTCTGTATTTCTTGGTCATTAGAACAAGATCATGCTCATTTCTTCACCTATTGCCTATGCTTGCTTTTGGGTTCAGTAGAATTATAACAGAGATCATATGGCCAACAGAAAATATTTATTATGTGCTCCTTCACAGAAAAAAGGTTTGCTAATTTCTATGGTAGTATGTACTGATGGGTGAGAGTGTCACTATTTCAAGCACAGGCACACGAAGGCACATCAATCATTGCTCTTTTTCATAACACTAACACCTGATCACAAATTATAGCTCATGTCATAAAGGAAATCAGAAGTGACCATATTAGAAATTGGTATTAATAAAAGAAGATACTATTCCAAAATATAAAATAAGGAATTGAGAAAATGCATTTTATTGTGTACATAAAAGCAAGTGGCAAATATGCAGAGATTGGTGCTGTGCTTGCTCAATTCATTCACTCTCTAGATATGAGATTCGTTTATTTTAATAGTCACTAGGTGGCAATTTTGGGGCCAAAAGGCAGAGTGTCTGATTATTAGTGTAGTTTTATGATCTATTAAATTTGCTGTTCATAATGGAAAGTAGCATTATCTGGGGAAATTAGCTATAGGGGCTTTTAAAATATATAAATTTCTGTTTTTATAAGGTTGACTGACTATACAATCCAAATGCAGATAACTTGATGTTCTTTAAATGTTATTTGACTAATACTCATAATTATGAAAAGCTTCCAACATTTTCCCTTAAATTCTATTCACGGCATTTCAGCCTTCCTTTTTGATCACTAAGAATGCCATTGCATAGCTATAGAAAGTGTTTGTCTCATTAAAATTTAGCCTACTGCAAGTTCAGAGGATTCTAAGTGTATGTATAATTTTATTTCCACTGGGTGATTTCTGTAATGTGTATGAGCCATTCCCTCTAATGGAAAGTGCAACAGTAAGGTACTTTAAATAGGCATTAATCCTCACAATACATTTGCAAGTTAGGTAAGCAACATGAAGCGTGGAGCCATAATAAGCATTATCCACATTCATCCACCTTCATAGCCTGCAAACCTGGAAATCACACATCACGAACAAAGGACATTTGCAAAAGGATAGCAGAGGTACATTTGGTATATTTCCTTTCCGATTATCGTGGAAAGATTAAATAAAAAGAAACAAAGCTCAAACATATTTTTTAAAACAGAAGAACTCAAACAGTGCAAATAAGGGCCATGGAAAAGCAGAAATAAGATCTAATTAGTCTGTTCATTTAGATACAGACCCTTGAATATTGATACTATAAAAGTATTTGACACCATCAACCCTATTGCCATTAAACTGCTTTTCTTATATTTAATTGACATTCTTTTTCTTGCTAAATCAGCCAGTTGAGACACCATTAATTTACTTGGGTAGATCCTTAAAAATTAACAGAAACAGAAAACTAAACCAAAACAAACAATAAAAACAAATGACTTCTAGATTGTCATCACTTTCATGAAGGATTCCTGTGTATCTTGCCTGAATATAGTAAATAGTTCAGTACCCTAAAGAGCACTGTAGTATTACACTGAAGTTTGATTTTATCTTAGTAGATAATTTGTTTTTGTTTCCCCATCATAAGCAAAGAACAAACATCAAAACCTCATAGGAGATATTTGGTATCCATATAATATATTCTAAACATAAATGGAATACAGAAAGATATACATCATCACTCAAATATTGAGAATAGAAATTCAACAAGTAAGACAATATTTACATGAGTCAAAATTTCAGGTTAAAAAATAATTTTGTAGTTTCTAGCTATCTTCACTTCCAATTGGATCAAAGTCTGCTATTATATTTGACTGGGCAAAAATGAGTCCTTAAGACACGGAATGAATCTGCAACTGTAAACTTGTTAGTTCAGTTTTTACATCTGTGTAATGCCTGCACAAAAACAATGAGTTAGGCTGTGTTGTGTTACAGTATAATCGATATCTACTGGCATTGTTTCAAGTACTTGTGAATTTGCATTTTAAATTAGCCCACATGTGAAATTTGGGAATTGTTCCTCCCATATTTTTCATGTTCTTGCCACAAAATAAATTATAGGCTGCCTGATTAAATTTTTCTGTATCCTTTTCCTATTAGAATGAGATGGATAAATGTTTAGATACTGTGATAGATGAGAGTTCAAGAAAAACTTCGCCATCCACTTTATCATGCTAAATTTCTTGCTGACCTAACAGAGCTTCAGTTTTCAAAGACAAACTTTAAGTCTCTATCAAATGTTTCAAAGGCAGAAAATAAAAATGTCATTACTTTATAATAAAGAGTTGAAGTTTTATGACTATAACTGATTATAAACTAAAATATCATACATATATGTTTAGATATTAGAAGCCTGTTATTAGAAAAATATCTAGAAATGTGACTTGAACAATAAAGATATGTACAAAATATTTCTGAAATTTTTACACCAATTGCCAGTTTGTTCACTTAATGTCAACTTTCCTCTACTATTAAATTTTTAATATAGTAGAATTAAGAGCCTCATCAAAATTTTCCTTAAGTGATCAGTTTTCTTAATATAGAATAAAAATTGTTCTGGATTAGCACAATAAAAATATTACACAACTTTGTACACCTCCAGAATAATTTCAATGGTTATCCATAAGTTTCATATGACCAATTTGAGAATTGACACAAGGTGCCATTGTGTCATTTTTATCCCTTGAAAATCTTATGAAAACATTAATCAAATGGTTGACAATGGTTGAAATTCCATTTGAGAACAGTACAACACCTTGTGATTTGCAAGACTGCTTCTTAACTATAAGAACTATATTAATTCTGTATAGAGTACTTCTTGACCGGACAAGAAAGCAACCTGTTCATGGCACCCCTGGAATAACTGGGGAAGAGTCATGGATCCTCAAATGCACGGCTGGATTCAGCACTGAAGTGTCAGAAAACCTAACTGCAGCTGGATTAATGGAATCTCGTCAAGTGGTAAGATTGCTAAGTGTGGGAGATCCACCAGGCCTGGCCTTGCTTCTGCAAGGAGATTCTAGCAACACAGCAACTTGATGCTCATCATTTTCTGAGAAAAGAAACTAAGTGTATTTTAAAATGTGTTTGGGTTTCTGTGATTTCATTCATTCACAGAATGGATAGATGGGTCAAACAGAGGAGCAGGACATACCATTTTACATTTGGATTTGAGGCTCTCAACTGAAGGCCAAAGAGGCTGGAAGGTGAGGAGGCCATCAGATTTGGTGCTAATTCACTTGGGTCAGTTTTTTGATAAACTAGATATTTTGAATTGGAGTTTATTAAAAGAAAAATGTTCAGGAAAAGTCAGGATAGAGGTAAAGTTAAATTCATTGAACAAAAGTGAGGAGTGGATAAAATTTAACAAAACAGCATATGAAACAGTGTAAGACAGAATTTACTCAGATTGGAGCAAGTAAAGTAGCTAAATAAATAAGATGAAATATGCCCAGGGTTTAAGTGAGAGTGACAAAGTTGTGTTTAAAACCTCAGAGAACTTCAAATTCCAAGGTCATTTGGAGCTTTATTCCTGCTCAAATAAATCCTACATGAACTCATATGTTGTTTTCTATCCAAGTTTGACTTTCACAGTTCTCCCAACTTCTTTGAGTATTCCTGCCTCTGAGTCATAGCCCTCACCATTCCTCTCAGTAAAACCTCTTCTCTGTTACTAAAAGTCTGTTCTTAAGGTTTGCTTCAAAATTGTCATTCACATGAGGCTGACTCCAACCTCTCCAAGTCAGCAGAAATCCATCTCTTTGAAAATTGTAGTTGTTACTCTGTGCCCTCTGTCTAGAACACTCCTTTGTTCCCCTTTGAATTGCTGATTATCTTTCTATGTGTGAGTTCACTTTAGACATGTTTGTTTAAGTGTTTGCATGGCATTCAGGTGAAGAGGATGTCTGCTGACAAAAAGCATGAAGTACCAGAGGATGTTTTGAAGTCAGAAATGCATTTCTGTGGCTCACAGTCCTGATGGAAATTGTGCAGATGAGCTGGATTGTAACGAAATACACATAGAGAAAGTAGCAGAAGGCTCATGCTGTCCCTCAAAAAGGGCTTCTCTGGTATATCCCATAATTGGTATAAGATTGTAAGACATTGAGGTCATGAAGGATATAGGAAAATCTTGCTTCAGCAACCAAAGCTGTGGGCCGTTAGCCATATGGAATTCCTGCCGCCATCATATAGGAAAGGAAATGAATTTGAGAAACTCCTGGGAAAGCACAGTGATGGATTGTTTCATGCCCCATAGATACTTCGTTTAATTTTCAACAAGGGTATAAGATATTCTTTAATCTTGCTATGTAAGATTTTTGTGTGTGCCTATTTGTTACCTTGTAATATTTTGGTTAGTGGATTGAGGGCGTAAGACCCTGAGGTCCTAAATGAGAAAATAAAATAAACAATGGCAAGATTGTGCCCATGGGATCTGATTGGGAAGGTTTATTTCACTTTTTTTTCTAACCCCTCCTTAAACCAGGATGCAAGTAGGATGGGAGTCATTTCTCCATTCTCACTTAAAATTCTGAAATTGTTCAAGGAAAGGAACTTAACCCACAAGCATCTCTCTTGGTCACGTGTCCCCTGAAACACCCCTTCACCTAAGCAAAGTGGACATTTGTACAGGACCTTGGTTACTCCTGAGGCAGGACAAGGCTAGGAAAAATGTGGAGGATGAATGATAAATCTTCTTTTTCTAAGTGCTATTTGCCTGACTTTTTTACGCCATAATCTATAATGCTCACAATTAATCAGCGAGGTAGATAAGATCTAGGATTTATGGATTCGAAAACCGCAACTCTGCAGGTTAATTAAATTGTTGGAGGTCACATATTGAGTAATTAGCAGGACTGGAATTTGAACCCAGATGAAAAAGTGGATTTCATCCATGTCTAAATGAGAGGATATAAGACATCAAGAATGCTGACCCCATAAAATCTTTTAATTCAGCCTTAGAGAAATTGTGCCCAGATTTTCATCATTACTGACAAATAGAGGAATAAACAGGCACCTACTAAAGTAACCCAGAAAACAAGGGTACAATCAGAAGAACACCAAAATTAGAAGCACGAATTTTGAGGTACCTGGAGGTAGAGCCACAGCATCAACAGGTGGAGGTAAAGTGAGGCTGCTCCTCCTCCGGGAGATGCTTCCAATGTTCCTCATCACTGCAGGCTCCTAGCCACTGTTCTTGCTTCCTTTAGCTCTGTCTTGTTGCATATTTCCTGAATTATAAGTAATTCTATTACTTTCCTGCAACTGCCATAACAAATTACCACAGACTCCATGACTTAGAGAGAGAGAGAGAGGGAGAGAGAGAAACTTGTCCAAAAATCCAAATCATTTGGAACAGTCAAAATCATAGTGTTGGCAGGGTCACTCACTCCTTCCAGGGACTGCAGGAGAAAATTTGCCCCTTATTCCTTCTTGCTTCTTGTGGCTGCCTCAGCATTCCTGGGCATGGCTGCACTACTTTGAATCTCTCATGTAGGTCACTCTCTCTTGCAAGGACAAGATCTGATGACATTAAGATTCACTAGGATATTCAAGGATATGCTTCTCTTCTCAAGGTCCTTAACTCATTCTAATCTTGGCCATATAAAGTGATATTCACAGGAAACAGGCATTAGGATGTGACCATGCGTTCTGGGGAACACTGCTGATTGCTCTACAGCAACCACATGACAAATGAATATCTGATCATCTCATGAACTGAAAATATTTTCAGTAACCATTAAAAAAAAAATCAAGCTTAATCGTTTTTCCGGGCTGGGATTAAAGTTCAGTGAAAGAGTACTTCCCAGTATGCACAAAATCCAGGGCTCAATCCCCAGCTTTGAGAAAAAAGAAAAAATGTTCTGCAGTATACTCCCTTTCCACAACTTTAATTTGTGAACAGTTCATAATCAATTTCTATGTTTGTTCAGAGTTCAAAAAATCATGTATGTAACACATTTTTCTAAAATAGTCTCAGAGTTCTTGCACTCCACACTCCCATTTTTTTCTTTTTCCTGATCTTGGGCAGGTAAATTGGTGGCAAGGGGATGTAGGCAGCAACACTATGGAATCCCCAGAGATTTGTTCCTGGGGAATTACCTACTTTGGTTCAGAGAGAAACGTAGAAGAAAATGAAATCTGCAATTTCCAAAACAGTGTAGTGATGACTTCACAGAAGTCCATTGGAGAAAATTAAGTAGACAATGTCAAAATTGTCAGCATGGCAGAATATTCTATAAGCATGGATTCAGATCCAAACAGGGTTGAAGGAATTGATGAGAAGGGAAATGGTACAATTCTATGTCCATGCCACAAAAATAAACAAGGGGTTCAGAGAAATGTAGCTATATCTGTTGTGGTAAATAGCCTTTCAAAGCACTTCAAAATGCAAATTGTTATTTTTTAGAATTCCAGGGGAAAAATTATAAAATTTGTATTTTAACCAACTTTTTGTGTAAGGGGATAAAATACTGAGGTCTGTTGAAGCTTTACAGAATATAAAACACAAATATAAATTGAAAGTCTTTCTTTAACAAACCTCAACTCTCTGTAAATGTTCATTTATATGCATCATTTTTGTTATATGCAGATGCTTATGAGATGGACTCTTCAATTTAGTATATTTGGAGGCATAAGGAGGTGCAGTATTTTGGTGAAGATTTTTGTTTCAACTGACAGTTTGACATGAACATCTACTAAGGTACATCTTGTGTATTATGTGCTTGCATTGAAATAAGTCTAGCACACAGTACTTCTTATTCACCAATGATGCTTTATGCTGTTTATATCTATTAACTAATTTAATTTTCAAAACAGCCCTGTGGAATATGTTTATGACATTTTTGCATGAGAAAATTGAGAAATAAATTGAGAAACATAGGTTTTATTGGAAGAAAAAAATATAATTTTATGATATGTGGCTACCAATGTTCATTATAAAACACATTCATTTAATCTTTGCTAATTCTATAATTCCTATCAAGTTCCAACTTGTTCCAGATATTTTTAAAACTAATTAATGTAATATCAGAATTGACTCATCTGCTGAATGTAATTTTGAATACATTATTGCTAGTGCCAGCTTGCTTCCTTCAACTTAATTTTGTGTTAATAGAAACTTTGCAGTTTGTACATTAACTGTAATAAGAATGAATAGTCACTTATCCTTTTTTCTCCTAAGCAAAATAGTCAAATTCTAGTAGCATAGAAGGACTATATTTTCATATGTATGAGATGCATCTATAGGTAGATATGTGTTATATCTATGTCTATAGCTAGACATCTAAACAGATAAACACAGAAACAAAAAGACAAATAAAAATATAGACAAAAGCACAAGGAGATCAAGAAAACCATAAATTCTTAACAATTTACAAAATAAGCCATTTTTTATCCAAAGCAAGCAGTGAAATCACTTGGTTGTTGATAAACTAAAATGTCATATATGACAAAAATTTAAAATATGATTCACATATGCCTTATTTTCTTTTAATTAAAATACATAACATACATTTGATAGGATTTTGAAATACAGCCAAATGTTTTCCTCTGCCTTTTGAGTCACAGATTTTTAATGTCTTAAGATATCCTTAATTGATATATTATAGCCCCAAAATATAATGTATTAATTTGTTCTGATTCCCATGAAGTGGAATAAAAACTTAAAATACCTGAAAAGCAATGTAATCTTATTTTTTTATATTTTTCCCTATATATAAACATTTTAAGAACCTTACTTTTTTTTAACTTGGACCATAATTTTTAATTCAAATTTAATTTTTCTTTTTGGTAATTGACTTCTTTAAATATTTTCAAAATGTTCAACCTGGTGTTTAAGTAAAAGAAACTCTTCTCATTTATTTGTTCTTGTTTTACTTATTTATGTAAGCTTTATCTACATATATATTTACAATAAAATATGAGTGAACTGCAATAGGCATAAACAGATTCATGATTAACATCAGAAATCTTGATAAGCATTTTACCTCTAATTGGTAGGATCAGGAATGATTGTGTACATTGTGTACATATGTGTAAAAACATATGTTATGGATTAAATAGATAGTTTAAAGACATTACTCCTTTTTTAAGTTTTCAATATCCATGCTTATTAGTATTATCTTTTTATTATTTGTTCTACTTAGTTATACATAAGAATAGACATTATTTCTTCACAGGAAATAAAGAACCTGAGTTAATATAGAGAGAGTCCATTCCCTATGTAATCTTATTATAGTTGCATCTATCCTTTGTCAATGAGTCTTTATAATGGAAGGAGTAACAAAGAGAAATGAAAAACTACAAGTCCCAATCAAAAAGATGTATAAAGTTATAGTAAAAAATGGTCATTTTTCAATCAGGTTATATCTTTGAGCTTAAGGGAAGAAAATACAGGAAAAAAAATTGTTGATCCTAGATCCTTAAAACCAATAAGCCCTTAAAGTTTTAAATTATTAGTTTAGCTACTAAGTTATTAAATTAAATGAAAATTATCAATAATTAATAAAACAATCAAACATTGAGATATTATAAACTGGCATCCCTTTGCCTGAATTCAATTCAAGATTGAATACATAAGCTATCAGCCTATGAAAAGGTACTCAATAACATTAATCATCAGAGAAATGTTAAGCAAAACCACAACACATACATTAAGTAAACAAAACAAATAGTAGGTCATCTACTATCTACAACCCAAAGCCACAGTGTTGGTGAAGATGTTGAGAAAGGAAACTCTTATGTATGTTTAGGGAAATTGTGAAATAGTACAACTCCTATGTCAAACAGCATGGAGATTCCTCAAATATTAAAACTAGAATTACCATATGATACATTGCTGGTTATATATCTAAAGAAAAACTGAAAACAGAGTCTCAGGGATATATTTGCATGGCCATAATAGTCAAGAAATAGAAAAACCCAAAATATGTGTGGACAGATAAATGGATTAGAAAACTTGATTCATGCATGTCATAGAATATTATTCAGTCTTAAAAAGGAAGGAGATCCTATCATACACTATAACATGAATAACACTGCAGGACATTAAGTGAAGTAAGTCAGTGACCAAGAGATCAATACTGTAAGATTCCATCAATACAAGGTATCAAAAAGAGTCAAACTCATAGAATAAGAAAGAATGGTGGTAATCTCCAGCTGAGGGGAGAGGAGAAAAAGAAGGAGGTGTTTGTGGGTTGTAGAGGGTCCATTTTGGAAGATGACAACATTCTGGAGGCTGATTCAAAACAATGTGAATATACTTAACAATGTAAGTTGTACACTTAAACATGGTTAAGATGGTAAATTTCATGTTATGTTTTTTACACACAGAGGCACATATGAACAACATTATCAGCTGGCTCACTGTTGGCCAGGATGTTACCTCTCTCAGCCTCAAGGCTTTTTATCTGTACAATGGTGCCTATAGTTAAGTTGAGTTAATGAGATAATAAATGTAGGAGACTTCACACAGCATGTCATACATGAAAATGATAGAAAACAGAAAATTAAGAGGAAAAAATGAATAAAAACAAAAATGAAAAATTGGTTTAAAATGAAATTCAAATGAGTTTAGTAAAAAAAAAAAAGTGTGTTCAATAAATAACTTCTTTGCCTCCACATATTGTTTCCTTCCAGTAGAGGTAGGGGATTGCAGGACATCTCTAAGGAATACCTTTTAATAGTCAATTTTGTACTGGAATTGGGATTTTTATTTCCACCATAAATCATTTTCACCTCCAGATACTTTGACCAGCCCCTGGTTTCTTTTATTTTCTTATTTTACTTATTCATTTTTTTGTTCTTTTTTTGCTCTAATAATAAAGCAATTCTTGAAACGAAAACTTCACCAGTGTTTGGTGAAATGATCAGAATCAAATAGGCAATGTTTCCCAGGAGGGTCTGATATTTAGCTAATCAACCATAATAATAGCCTTATTCAAATACGAATGACATTCTAAGAGTAAAGTGTGTGTTTGGGAGGTGAGGGGAGCATTCAGCTAAAGGAAAAAAAGAAACAGAAGTTAAAAAGGCAAAAATTTTACTTGTGTTATGTGTCCATATTCTCACCTGCTGTTTTTATCTTTTAATTTTTTTGTCTCCCTCATTATATCCTCATCAGGGAGCCTTGCATGCTTCATTGCTTCATGCTTTTCAAACATAAGCTAAATCACAAAACTAAACAAGAAACTGTAAAGCTTTTCCACCTGTATTGTGCTATTTTCCTATTCAGATCTCAAGGTTGATGGGTAGGTAGAAGAGTATGTGTATGTGTGTATGTTTACCGGTGTCTGTATGTGTAGGAGTTTGTGGGCTTAAATTATTTGCTGCACCTGGCCTCTCATGTGACATACTTGATATACTGGAAATACTTTATGAAATAATTTATATCTGTTTAAATATTTGGGAATTGATTAGGAAAGCAATTCATTCAGGGGGGAGGGTAAGTCTCTTAGGAGTCACTCTCATTTACCTGCTGCCTTCATTTCTCAGACCATTTGAGATGCTAATTACAAACCAGTTTTGATTGTGCTGATGACCCAGGTAGTGACACTGTGGAAAGAAATCACCATCTGAATCTTCTCTGCTCTAAGGAAGTCTACCCACTCAGAGACCCAGAGCAAGAAAGAAATAGAGCACAACATGGAATGCGTTTCTTTGTTATCCTTAGGATTTATAATGTTGAAATTATATGTGAAGATATTTATGAATTTGCAACTATTTCACTTTTACAACTTCCTAAGGAGATGATCATAGATTAGAAATACCTTGCTGAGACAGATATTTAAAGATGTGGTCTCTTCTTTTCAGATCAAGGGAGTAAAAAAATCTCAAAACGGAAGTATGTGAAGCAAGATATATCCAGCCACGTTTGAAGCTTTCATGGCTAATTTGTGACACAGTTAATAGACTGAAAGCATTTCAGTCCTTTAGTTTACTGGGTCTCAGTTTACTCTCTAAAATTCAGTTAATTCCTAAAATTCCTTAAACATACCTGAGTTTTCCACTCCAGTCCCCAAGCATGAGTGTCTGATGTGAACTGACAGGGTGGCTCGAGTTGTGGGAAATTATTTATTAAGCAAAACCCTCCTGCATTCAAGAAGTATTTGATGTTTTTCCTGATGTCTCATTTATTGCTAGTTATCTTTTACCCACAGAAGCAACTGGCTAATCATCTAACATCCTCAATACCTGACAAGGTAGTCTAATCTGTTGCTGCTTTCAAACAGGAGAAGAAACCTTTCAAAACCAACAATAGGTAAGCAGATGTCCAATAAATCCTTTAGACCATTGGGCTTGGGAAAAAAGGCGCCTTGTCCTCACTTCCCTTCCATCATTTCAGTATGGGTGAACAAAGAAACAAAAGCCCAGCAGCTGACAGGGCTGTCATCTCTCTCCAACTCAGTAAAAGCACATTTTCCAGGTTTCCTGGCTGTGCATTAATGAGGGAATTGTCAGAGGGAAAGAAAGAAGAGTTCATGGTTCTCGGTTCCATATGTCAATTCTTCAGCTCCCAACCCACTTTATTATGGCTTCTAGAAAATATGCTCCAGTCATTAGTAAATGGTAATTTAGAGAACATTTATGATTTTACTGTATTATCTTGTTGACCCTCCCCAGCAATTTTCATTTAGATTTTGGGCATGGAGTTGCTTTCCTAATACTGTCAACAGCTTCTCCTAGCTTCAAATGTAGACATATGTTGGCAACAAGCCACCTCTAATTATTTCTCATTACTTTCCCTCTTCTTTTAGCATGTTCTTACTGTGTGGAGCTTTGCCAATTGCTGACAAAAGCCAAGTGGAAAAAAAGAGGAAGATGCTTTGATGGGTAATCTGTTTCAGCAGCACAGTAGCACCTCTCCAAGCTCTACTGGAGGCTGCTTGTTGCCAAATATTGTACCTGCTGCCTACAATGTAAAACACAGGAAACCCGCTGCTGTGGCCGCCTTTGCTGCTGCTAACTCTGGTGGCCATGGATGCACCTCCAGAGGAGAAAGGCAAGGAAAAGATACGCCTGCTTATTTAAATGCACACACAAAGGAAGATTTCACCATCAGTTTCTGAGCCAAGTCTTAAACTGCTAAGAAAATGAAAAATCAATTTGATTTTCATTCATTCCATGAAGCATGTTGAATGATTTCTTTATGCAAAGCACCAGCTTTGGCATTTGTAGATGAAACACCTAGTAATAGTTGGCTAAATGAAATCTCTGCTGAGAAAACTTTTGCAATAAAATAGGGAAGATATAAAGCAAACGATGTTTATGAAGATGAAAACAACATGGACAATGATAGCTAAAAGAGTGTTGCAGCAATATGCTTAGGAGTTCAAACAAAAAAAGAAAAAGCAATCCTAGACAATGTTTGAGGAAACTGGGAAGGACTTGGCAGTTGATCCAGATCTTGAAGGATAACTACATTTCAAAAGAATGAAAGGGGAGAATACTTGGCTAATGAAAGAAATTGAGGTAGCTTTAGAGAACTAGTACTAAACCAAGTCAGAATATATGTGAATGCCATTCATCAATGGAATCTAAAAATCTTGATCTTATAGAAGTTGACAGTAGAATTGTGGCTAGCAAAGACCAGGAAGAACAGGTAGAAGGTGGAGAAAGAAAAGTTGATCAATGGGTAGAATGTTGTTGTGGGATAGGGAGAATAATTTACGGTGTTAATTATCTCATATGCATTATATGTTTCAAAATGGAAGAATTTCACTGTACTCACCACAGACAAATGATAAAAGACTAAGGTGTTGGATATTGTAATTACCCTAACTTGTTCACTATCTAATATGTACATGAATCAAAACTTCATACTGCACATAAATATGTGCAAATAGTATGTGTCCATTCAAAAATAATCAAGTTATTTAAAGATAAAAACAGCAAAAAAATCTGGTTTTTTTTTCAATATATTCATTGAAAATATATTTTTGGAAGAAAGGAGAGGTAAAAGAAGTAGGGAGCAGATTATAAAGATATCTATTACCTTATCAAAGAACATGAATTTTATTCACAATGCTAAAGAGAATTTATATAGTGCCATATCCGGCTGAATCAATATTTCAGGAGTACTGGAATGGAAGGTGATGAGCAATACTGACAGTGATGGGGAAAGACTTGAATATGTGAGACACCAGTGGCAGGTTAGGGGCAAAAGAAGAAAAGGTTCATAACAGCTCAGATCATGATAACGGCACTGGGGAAAGTAAGATTCAGTCAGATCTGCAAAAGGAGCAGTCACTAAGGTAGGGTGACTACTTGGGTGGGAGATCACCTTAAGAATATTGGACCTCCTTGGTATAATTTTTTTCTCCACAAGCTCATATACAGATGTGCTCCCTCCTCTGCCTGTACATTCCTCATAAACATTCCCTTGCTGGGGTGCAAGCTTTATGGAATTTGGAATATTTGATGCACTACTGGGAAATTTGAAAGATTCAGTCACACTCTGCTATTTGACAAAAAAAAAAAATGAAACAAAACTGTACAGGAATTCTGTTTTTGCCCATAGCTCTGCCTGGAATTGAGGCCAGGTCTCCTTTATAAGAACTCACCAGCAGCAAAAATTTTTCCCTTATCATTTATTGCTTACTTTCTACTTTGTGTAAATAGGACAGATTTAAAACAACTAATTTAGATGGTCCAAAAGGAAGGCAGGGGAAGAAAAAAGAGCTGTGATTGAATGTGCCCCAGATATTTTACCTTTATTCTTTATTTAAAGGAAAAATTCAATAGATTGAATATGACATGGTGTAGTTGCCCTGACAGGTTGCAGATGATTAAACTTTGAGGATGGGTTGGGGGAGAGAGAGAGGCTGGCAAGGGTTAACAGATGACAGTGAATCTACCTTTTTATTAGAATAGCTCTTGTAGAAGGAAAGATTCTTACTATATCGTTCTTTACACAATTTTCTCCATCCCAGGTTGTCCCCTCAAAGTGCTACCCCAGTTCTTCCACTTGGTAATAGGAAACATGAAAATGATGCCCAGCAGCACTAGCAGGAACACCCAGACCTGGCCAGTCTTTTACATGAAGCCAACATGGATGAAAAGCTTGTAACAGGATATCAGTAGGAATTTCCCTGATTTTGATGGAATAAAACAGAATTGTGCCTTAAATCTTTTCAGGTGCAGTGTATTTTTTCCCTATACTGTCTGTGGTCTAAAGATATGTCCTTGGAGAATGGATTGATTGATTGATTTTTATTGCAGGAATAAAGGAGTATACTACCAAATATCCCTTTTTTTGATCCCAAAAGGGAAAGTGAAACAAATTTATTACAATGAGTCTTTTTAAGCGATAGTAGATCCAAATTAGGTACATACGACAAATCACAGCAAAAATGTTGTATGCCAATTGAATTTATTGAAGGAAAATGTCAAGCATGTTACAAAATGAGATAAGTAAATTATCATGAATTTATAGGAGTGCATTTTCATTTTATCACTTTTACAGTTTTTTCTTTATTTTTTGGTTATTTTGCTACTGGGTATTAAACCCAGGGGCAATTTACCACTGGGCCACATCCCCAGTCATTTTTATTTATTTATTTTTATTTTGCGACAGGATCTCACTAAATGACTCAGGGTCTTCCTAAATTGCTGAAGCTGACCTTGAACTTGCAATCCTCCTGACTCAGCCTCCTAAACCATGGGGATTATGGGCATGTGTCACCACACCCAGAATTTTTCCAGTATTTTTTAAAAGGTAATGATATTTCTTGTAAGTTGCAAAGATACTCCAAAGCACAGAATATAGCATGTGCTCCCAAGACTTCATTCACTTGAATTTGTATTCCATTTTCAGTGGATGTTTTCAGTATTCTTGGCAGTGTCCTAGTGTTGGGGAATAAGATGGATAGGGACTAGGTTTGGTCATTCTCTACAGAAGTAGAAAGACTAGTCAGGAAAAGAGATATTTAAACAAAAAATTGCTTTCAAGTATGGTAATTATTATATATACAAGGTATACTGGTGGTCAACAGAAAGACTATTTTAGTCTTAGGTGTGGAAAGTAAAAAAAAAATGGTTTCCAAAGGAGATGCTTCAATTGTATCCTGAAACTTAAGCCACTATCACTAATTAAAAAGAAATTCCAAGTTTCTGGAAGCAAAGAGGTGGAATGAGGAATCTCTGATGGTCTTAGTGCCTGGTCTGGGGAATGTAAATAAAGATAGCCCAGTGAATGGATTTTCATTGTGCTGGAAATGAAATATAGCATTTCATTAGCAATTCCAAAGAGTGTTTGGATTGCAATTTATAAAATAATAAATGGAAACACACACATACAGACACACAGACTGACATCATTACCTTTTATGAAAATGCATGATGTTGACTTCATACTTGCAGTTGAGAGAAGCAGGTTCTGGAATCATTTTGTTGTTAATCTTAATGCGTTTTTTCATTTGAAAAAAAAATTGAATTAACTCTTTTGAAGATTCACATTCAAAACACAATACAAATCATGGAATGCCTATGTTTTATATTTTCAAATTAGGACACGCAAAAACATGTTGTATTCTCTCCAGAGAACTGACAATAGTTGTAATAGCACCATTAAATTTGCATGGACAACTCTATTCTCTATGGTCAGTCCTAAAACATGTCTACTTCAGATTAAGAAAAAATTTAAAGAATGGCTCATATCCTTTGTACACTGCTGCTTTTGATATGTGTGAATGTGCATCTGCATGTGCCAAAGTGCAACTGTGTCACTATTATCTTAGTTGGAAATTTTAGGCATCCCAGTCAATTATTTTGAGTGCACTTACATATAAATAAAAGGGTTTTCAGTTCACATTTAGAGTAATTTTTCCCTTGTGGCAATATCCACAGGATCAAAAATATTTTCTTCAAGGAAAAATGAATGTAACTATAATTTTTCTGAAGAAGGTCCAGGTTTGCCAATAATAAGGGAAATCAACTTACTGACACGTTATATCATTTGCTTGCATCTCTGAAGGAAGTTATGGCATTTAATTTGCAAAATTGGCTTGCCATTTTTATCTGGTGAACTGAATGGTAGCTCTTTGAATCTGTGACTTCTATTTTCTGCTGTTTAATTCATAGTTTCCAGTATACTCTACATTCATAGGTTTTTACTTGATGAATATATTTAATCAATTCTCACTAAAATTAGAAAGCCTAGTTTTGGTACCTGCAGTTTGGTACACTAGGGCACCTGTGTTCAAAATGTGAATGTGCGACCCTAGCTTACTTCTTTGGTTGGATTGCACAGATGGCTAGATACTCACGACAGCTGCGATCTGAATATGCTACTCTGAATATAGTGTTATAAACGATGAGTTCCTTCGGATATTACAGAAGTATCCCCCTTAGAAAATGAGAAGGAGTCTTTGAGTTCAGACAAAAGAGCCTAGAAACAAGTCCGAATTTAGATATATAAGACTAGAAGTAGAGCATTTGTCAGATACATTGGTTGCTTCCTGGAATGAGTGAAACTACTGGCAACGCATAAGAGAATAAGCACACGGTATTTTTGTAAATAAAGTAAAAGCCACTTATTCTCAGTCGTATAATTACAAAATACATTTAAAAATATACTTTGCAGTTTGAAAAACAAACAACAACCACCCAAAACAGCTTTAGTTTTCAATCAGGCCTCAGTTAATTACTATGGATCTTCTTTAATTTATTTCATATAGCTTAACCTCCTTTGCGAACAGTGACAATAATAAATCTCCTATAAAGATTAAATAAAATCTTGCAGTGTACTTCATGAGAGTGCCTATAAAAATGCTCAATAGATAGTAATCTTTTTCTAGATTTTCTAGAATTTCTAGATGTTCTAGAATTTCCGTTTGAGTTTAATTACTCTTATTCAAATAATGTACTCCTGAGAAGAAATTTAAGCTGTAAAATAGCCCTATATGTAATTCAAAAGTAATTTCCCCCCAATTACTATCATATGTATGAAGGAAACTTCTAGAAGGTAGGGCCTAGCATATAGGAACAGCTCACTAACTTTTCATTTCTGTCCTTCATTTACTTTGAGTCAGTACTCCTGTTTTAGTAAGCTTTTTCACTGTTGTAACTAAATGATCTGACCAGCACAATTATAGAGGGGGAAGGGTTTAGTTGAGGGCTCACGGTTTCAGAGGTCTTAGTCTATAGAAGGCCAGCTCCATTCCTTGGGGCTCCAGGTAAAGCTGAACATCATGGCAGGAGAGGGTGGCAGAGGGAAGCAATTCACATCATGGTGATCAGAAAGCAGAGACTCCACTCTCCAGATACAAAATATATACCCAAGAGCCACACTCAAATTCTAGTCTCCTCCAGTCATCCTCTACCACTTCAATTAATCCCATCCAGGATTAAGTCACAGATTGGGCTAAGAATCTTACAACCCAATCATTTCTCCTCTAAACTTTCCTGCATTGTCTCACTTGTGAGCTTTTTGGGAAACACCTCATATCCAAACCATAACAACTCCCTCATTTTGTGTAAGATCTCTGTAGTGATAACAAAATTGTGATTCAGGGTACCGCCCATGTATTACAATCCTTATGTAATTGTGTTTGCTTGTATTTCTCCATAAACTGGGGAGAATATATTTTTAAGATTTAGATCTTTGGGCTGGAGTTGTAAGTCAGTGGTAGAGCACTTGCTGAGCACAGGCAAAATTTTCATTTTAAGATTAAGATTGAGAAACTGGACTGATTATAAGTGTCCCTTGTTTCTTTACCTTTCTCTCAAAAATCCATCTTCCTTACATAATGTCCTTGATTCCTAAAATTCCATTTTACTATAAGCTAACTTTCTGCTAATCTGGTATAGTCCCAATTGTAGTGAAGTTTCCTTTTCTCCCACATAAAGACGGCTTGAATTGAATTGTTTTTGTAATTTTTATTTGTGACCAAGTGGTAATTAAGTGAACGACTGATTCTTACTCCATTAAGATTTACTCCTGATTACATGATGTTCTTATTCCCAGTTAGACTATTCAAAGGCAATTTCTTAATTCATACAGATAATTTTAGCCAGGGTCCAGTCAGGAGACAGAATCCTCTGCAGTTATACTAACTAAAAAGTTAAAATCAAGTAGGTATTGGATAACTGAAAGAGAAGAAGTGGTATGAAATGGCATTTCACAGGGAGTAGTTGCAACAAATAGACTGAAGAAAGAGAAGAGTTTTGAATGATTGCAGGAAGTACCCTAGAGAATAGGGAATCAGGGCTCTCTGAGAATGGGTACTGTAGTTTCTAATATCAGGTACTTAAATTTCAGGTGCTTAAATGAGAGGCCTGAGTCCTATGATCCTAGTAGACCTCAAAAGAGGAGAACCTAGTTGGTTAGGACTGATAGAGGATGAGATAAAGCTAACCTGAAAGCATGGGGAGAATGCAAACTGAAATTAGCAGTTGGGGTGATGCTCTGGAAAAATAGAAAGGATCAAGTCCCTTCTTTTTCTACAAGACTTCTCATTTTTCACCATTTCTCTGCTTCACAGAACCTAAGAGCTGGTAAAGAAAAAAATGAAGTTTGCAGAACTCCAATCCTGCATTATAAAATTAAATATACAAAAGTGAGTTTAAAAACAAAACACAGTAAATAGGAATGCTGAAATATTGAAGGGCACATGAGCATTTTGTTAATTTTTTTTCAGTTTGCAGTCTGAATGTTTTCCTATATCAGCAATAATGAACTTTATTACCTTCTAAAATAAAGCAATAGTTGAATAGAAATTACTTTGGTGTGACAATTTCAGTTTTTCTTAATAAATAAACCTTACTCCAAATACTGACTGAAAGTCTATTCAGAAGTTGCTTAAGAATGATAGAGATAATAAGCAGCAAAAGACCAATTCCAATATAAAAACAATATATAAAATCATAGAATTAAAATTGCTTAACACATTGATAAATAGCTTTCCCTTTAAATGAGGAAAATAATATACATCAATATTTCTATGAACTTTTGTAAATTCCTTTAGATTTTATTTTGCTTAGATGCTACTTTATGCTACAAAAGTTATAATGTTAAAATTATAAAAATTTATGAAGAAATAGCATTTTAGGACATTGTCATTATATCACATTTCCAAAATCTATTAATGAATGTCACATTTTTTAAATATGCAAGAAATTTGCATGTACTTCCATATTTATCTTAGAATGGTATGATTATATATTTATTTTTGCAAAATGAAGATTCTTAGAATGGGAATTAAATACACAGAAATTTAAATATGCAGTTCATAACTGACAAAAAGTAAAAATAAATTGAAAATTTGAGACTATCTTTGTGATAGTACCAGAATCTAAATCAGTTTGATTCTAGAATACTCTTAAAGAAATATTACAAAACTTTAATCTCACTTGGAAAACTATATTATGTTTTAGGCAGTGCACCTAAAATCATTTAGAATTTATATCTCTCCATCTGCTATATATTAAAATTGACTTAATGCACCTTACTGTGTTTTATTGCAGTTCATAGTAATCCTTTCCCTCTTCTCAGATAAATACCAGTTTCTTAACATTTTAAATAGAAAGTATTTTTTCCCCTTAAGAATGAACAATTCTCATTATCCACTGCAATCTCTCAGATCACTGAGAAAAAGAATGGACTTACTAAAATTCTGGAGCGGGTATCCAAACAAACCTGAGAACTTATTTTTAAAAGTCATGATAAAGAGTTTTAAATAGAAGTGGTTCAGAATGACTGTGTTATCATCTGAATTCAGCTAGATCCCACACAGGTGCCAGAGGAGCACAAGAGATTAATAACTGTACAGCAGTGTATTTTATTCACGGTCATAGCCACTAAACTTCCAGAATCTGAAATTCAGAGACTATAAATCCCTAAAGACGTGATAAATGCAAAAGGTGGGGAAAATAGGCTGGAGTTCTAGAATGATGTCTTGACATTCACACATGCCACTGTGTCATCCATTAGCCATTTGTCAGCTTCCCTTTAGAGAGTAAAGACTCCTCTTCACCTTACCATGATTTATATATGTTAAATAAATAATGTTCCCTTCTGCTTTTCAGGATGATCCTCTTCTTCCTCTTTGAAATGAGGAGTTTAAGGAAGGCATGTCAGGATTGACACACAGCTTATTATTAAAAGAATTGTTCCCTCCTAAACAAAGAATTTGGGGCTATGCTTTAACTCCAAAAATTACAAGAATGCCAAGCTACTGCTATGTTTGAGTCAGGATCTTCTTTTTTTTTTTTTGGTACTGGAGATGGAACCCAGGGAATTTTAACCACTGAATCATATCCCTGCCTTTTTTATTTTTTATTTTGAGACATGGTCTCATTAGGTTGCTTACAGCCTCACTAAGTTTCTGAGGTTCACTTTGAACTTACCATCCTCCTACCCCAGCCTCACAAATCGCTCAGATTATAGGTGTGGATCACCATGCCCAGCTCCAAGCCACAATCTTGCATTCATAATCACAAGGATCTCAAAACAATAATTTACTAAAAGAGTCTGGAATATTATCTGTTGCCCCACCAGCAGCAACCAGGACTCAGCTGGATAAAATAATGTTCTACTTCTGACAGGAGTCCATCCACTACTCTTTCTTTGCTGCAAGACCTACTATCATGTGGCTGAACCTTGAGAAACCTCTAACTGGCTCATTCTACTCATCCTAAAGGGTTTTAAAGTATACCTGAACCTGACTTTTGTCTTTCAAAATAGAAAGTAGACTCAGGGAAACAGATAAAACAGTGATCAAGAAATGAAATGATCCTTTATCATAACTGGAATTTAGGTTCTAACTGAATGCCAGTGACTATCATTCACCCCCAAATTGCAGCATAGTTCATTATAGGTATTTATCTACCAGGCAGAG
>JAJEJO010052099.1:0-53596 GCA_020662805.1 Glaucomys volans | reverse complement strand
ACACACACACACACACACACACACACACACACGCAATTTTTCTGTTCTTTTTGGGTTTAATCAAGATGGAGCTCTCCCGCCCCCTAGTGGTCCTCGGGGTAATTTTTCTGTTTGGATCAGGAGAGCTCCTCACCCTGTAGGTGGAGCCCAGGGGGGTTTCCTGGGGTTTGTGAATATGGTGCACAATGTGCCTGTGCGTGCATATGGGAGCGTGTGGGATTCTGTTACTGTAACAGAATCCAAGTGTTGGGGATGGTGTGCAGAAAAGGGAGCCCTGGTCCACACTGGGGGAAGGCTGGTGCCTCTTGTGGAGAACAGCATGGGGCTCCTAAAGAATGAACCTCCATGTGACACAGCAATCCCACTTCCAGATACTCACCCAAAGCACTGAGGGCAGGCTCTGGGGATGTCCCCCTGTGTTCCTCCCACCACCACACACAGCAGCCAGGATGCAGCAACACCTAACTGTCCACCAGGAGATGAAAGGACAGGGAGAACTTGACCCATGCCAACCTCGGAATGTTATCCAGCCTGCGAAAGGAAGGAAGTCCTGTCATCTGCAATAATGTGGAAGGACCCAGAGGACATCATGTGAAGCACAGTGAGCCAGACACAGAAAGAAAACAAAGACCGTAGGCGGAGTCCGCTCACTTGGAGCAGAGAGAGGACCAGCGGGACCAGAGGATGGGCTGGGGACCAGCAGATGAGGCCAAAGGCTGCTGAGTCTCAGTTTTCCAAGATGAATGAGCTCTGGAGAGCTTCACAGGAGGCTATGGGTACGATTCTGCCCAGTGGTCCTGAGGCTTGCGGAGTGTGGATCCCAGTGCCTTCCACCACCTGCACCCTGAATGGCAGCCACGTATGTGGACGCATGTCAGCGATCTTGCCTGTGGAGATTAAGTCACAACGTGCCCACATGCCAAGTCATCCGCTGGGCATGTGAAATGCACACATTTTACAATGTCCAAAGCGAAGGAACAGCCAGTGTCTATGGTTTAGCCAGGAGGGATGGATTCCACTCTGATCCACAAATGGATAAACCTGTGGTTTGTGAAGAGGGCACTGCCCCCTGCACTGTTTCTGTTATTTCCCAGCATCGAAGACCACCTTTTTCACCATTGCAATGGCTATAATTATCAGCACATGGAGATTATTTAGAAATAAGACCACAATGCTGGAATATAACATCCTTAGAAAATTCCATGTATTTCTAGTAAATAGAATCAAGAAGGCCAGAAAGAAAATCATAGGACCATGAATGCGTATCTCATCAACCCCCAAATTACCATTTCAGCCTTTGGAAATGATTCCATTGCCTCCCTGCTAAATACTAATTTTCTAATTGCTAAGTAGAATAAAATGAATTTATTAATACTTATGGGTTTTGAAAATACACAAATTCAAAGTAAAACAATAACTTCCACATTTTTATTTCTAAAGGCAGTTTTATATTTTAAATCATGGTTAAAAAAACAACCCGTGGGTGAGGTGCATTGGCACCCACCTGTGATCCCAGGTGCTCAGGAAGCTGAGGGAGGAGGAGGCAAGTTTGAGGACAGCCTGAGATACATGAGATCCTGTCTCAAAATACTAAGGACTGGGGCTGCAGCTCAGGGGTAGAGCACTCCTGGGTTAAATCCCCAGTACCAAGGAGGAGGAGGAGGAAGAGGAGGGCAATCATTCATGGAAAAATTAAGACCTTCTCATTCTTTTGTCAAAGGATTTTCTGGAGTTACAATTAGAGACTGAAATGGCCCATCTTACTTCCTGGGGACGCTGAGTTCCTGGCGGCATGAGGCAACAGAGATGTGCAATACATCACCCTGGATGCTCCTAATCAAACACTCACATGATAGGAGGAGCGGGGTGACCGTGCACTTAATAACTTGGAGTATTTCTGTCACCTAGTGAGCACCATGAGATTGGCTGGTCTGCCACTGGATCAAGTGAAGAAAGACAAAGCTCAGATTTTCATCCTTGGGAATTCAGAGATTCACATTCCCAGTTCAGATTCACATCCCTGACCTGAGGCTTCCCTGTCTGGCCTGCAGAGATTCATCTTCTGTAGCCACAGGGCTGAGACTGCTGAAAACCAAACCCAGAATTTTATCTTTCAAAGCAACTTGAATTCCCAGCTTCACAGGGTGTCTACTTGCCTACTGTTCAACTGCGGGCACTAAATGGGAAGGAATGGGTCTCAGAAAGTTGGAATGGTGACCTATGGGAAGACTGTGATGAGGCTGCGGACACTGAGCCCCCCACTTCTGCTGAGCCTTCTTGACCAGTAGCAGCAGCCTCTCCATCCCCCTCTGCGGAGGCCACCCCTGCATGTCTGAGGAGCCTGTAGTGGCCTCCCAGGGCCGTTGCCTTGCCAGACAGGGCTCTTCTCCTCAGGACCCAGAGCTCCTTGCCTCTAGACCCATGTTATCATTTGGATCTGGAGTGCCCCCCAAAAGCTCATGTGTGGAGGTTTACTCCCCAGCTGGTGGCTCTGTTGGAGGTGAAGGAGACTTTAGAGTGGGGCATAATTAGAGGAGGCGGGTCCTCTTTCTCTCTGCTTCCTGGTCCTCTTGAGGTGAGCAGCTTTGCTCTACCACACCCTCCCCACCATGATGACGTGCCTCAACCCAGGCCCTAAACAATGGAGTCAGCATGACCATGACCTGAAACCTCTGAAGTCATGAAATCTTTCCTCCTGTATGTCGTCTATCTTGAGTATTTCATCACAGTGACAAAATACTAACACAACCCATAATTAGAGTCCAAGTCCCAGGAAGCCCCCAAAGGTGAGGTACAAAGTGTGACCCATAAGGATGTGTGCTGTGTTTCGAAGTAATGACTGGATTTTTCTAATTTAGGCTTAGAGGAATTCAAGAAACGTGTGTATGAGGTGATAGATATCCAGTGTATAGGATAAAAATAACTTTATGTTTGAGTTGAGTTGAGTTGATTCGAGTCCGTTCAAATTCACTGACATGGGTCCCCAACGCAGAAAGTCTGCATTTGATGTTGCAGCTCAAAGAGGAGGAAGTGGTTTTGCCATTTTGTCTGGCTGACTGGGTGAAACGTGGAGCAAAAGGCGGCCCTCAGCCAATGAACTCAGAGCACAGCCCTGCTCGCTCTCTGAGGAAACTGGGGGAGAGACTGGAATGTTGCAGTGGATTTGTTATTTGAGACCTACTCATCCCCCTGCCCCGGAGGAGAACAGAAAATGTTTCCTTCACCGATTCTTGAGAAATAAATTTGTGCAGGGAGCCCTGCTGTCCTGCAGAGGCCAGAGCTCACAGCGGGAGCGGCTGCCACTCAACTGGCAACCTTCTGAAATAGAAGTGCAGCCTGCCACTGCGGCCGGGGTGAGCAGACCCTCCGACATCAGGGGCAAGGTGGGCACGGACACCATCACAAACATCAGAGCCAAAGCAGCCACCAGGATGCCCTGCCCCGCGGAGTCCGGTGCTGTTGGCTGGTCACGGTGCTCCCAGAAGGGAGAGGTAGGAGGCCCACTGAATTCTTACTTGATCTGTACCAGCATTAAAGTTCTAGGTGAAGTGAACAAAAATTTAAATCAAATGGCAAAGTCAGAGAATCACAGTCCCTCAATCAATTCCCAGACTCCAGTCAGTTTACAGACCAGACCCCTTGAGGGGAAGCAGGGTCCCTCTAGGAAGGACCCTGGCCTCATGCAAATGCGGAGACCATGCTGTGCTCAGGGACACATGCCTGTTATCCCAGCTACTTGGGAGGCTGAGGCAGGAGGACCTCAAGTTTGAAGCCAACCTCAGCAACATAGCAAGGCCCTAAGCAATTTAGTGAGATCCTGTCTCAAAATAAAAAAAAAAAATAAAGGCACTGGAGATGTGTCTCAGTGGCCAAGCACCCCTGGGTTCATCTCTAGTACCAAAAAGCAAACAAACAAAAAACAGATTGTTACACTTTCTGCAAACCTCTGCAGAGTAGGATTTTCATGTCTTTTGCAGGAACACTCACCAACCTCTTTTACCAGCCACCCGCCATTGTCCAAAGGGCTCATGGACAAAGTGGTCAGAATGGCAGGGATGGGGGTTGTTCATGGCTCAGCAACATGGGCTTCCACTCACCAAGGCTGAGCTGGCTCCAGCCACCCCTGAGTAACCTGTCTGCCTGCAGAAGAGAGAGGCTGAGACCCTGACACAGCCCCATTCCCTTGGATAACCAGCCAGCGACCTGGGGGCAGGTTGATCCTCTGGGCCACTCCCACCATTTCCTGGAATAGACTTTTGCTTTGGATGCAGATTTGCCTTCCTTCCCTGCACACCGTGCTCCTGGACTGCCCAGGACGGCCCTCCATGGGCTTACAAAACCCTGCTGACCTCTGTGGGCTTACAGAACCCTGCTGACCTCTGTGAGCTTACAGAACCCTGCCAACATGGAAGTCTCAGCATTCCTTCTGATCGAGGAACTTGCTTCACAGAGGTGATGAGCCGATGCTTGTGAATTCAGTGACCTTACCTTGCTCCCTGCAGCTCTGAAGCAGCTGGTGTGACAGGACCGTGGACACGCCTCCCGATGGTCCACTCTCAAGTTATCTGGGGCAAGGCTTTCCAGGAGGCTACCTGGGCTCTGCCCCAGCAGCCCAACATGGTATTCTTTCCCCCACAGTCAGGATCCCCAGGTCCAGGAGCCAAGCGGGGGCACTGGGGCTCAGCCCCTTGTCTCCACTACTGAAATCTGCTTTCTGTTCCCATGACTTCACAGTCTGGAGGTCAGAGGTTTAGCTCCAAAGGGAGGGCGCCTCTGTCCAGGAGGATGCCAACCAACTGGGAGTTCAGATGCCACCTTCACTCTGGGCTTCTCCTGAATCAACAGCTGAAGGGGAGAGTTGGGGTGCTGTCTGGGTGATGGGTCCTGGTTACTGGGGTGGGGGTGACTGGAGCACTACTGCACAGTGCTGATGAGGAAGAGGAAAGCTGGAGACCCTGGGGGCATCCTTAGTGTGATCACGCCTATGGTTATAGTCCATGGAGAACCCCCCATCCCAACCTATGTGGGACTGCTCACAACCCAGGGACCCCAGCAGCAAGATTTGGTCACACCACCACATAAAGAGCCACACCAGGGAGATGCTCGTGTGCAGTGGGAAAAAGTGGCTATCAATACCAGCTGTGGGCACGTGAGCACTTACATAAACAAGGCTGTGGTCATGAGTATTTGCTCCTTCTTTTGTTACCAACATCTATCTGTGATCATGTATTGTACTATCAACTCTTCTGTGTCATTTCTCTCTGTTTTCTTCCTTCTCTTGCCCCCATATCACATGACACACCTTGTTTCGGTGTGTATCATAGTATCTGAGCATTGTTGATGTGACTTCACAGTGTTTAAGTCACAGAACATCAAGGGGAAGAGTGAACATCACCCAGGGACTTTGAACTCTCTTCTGGGGACGGGGCTGGTCCTCAGAGCCACGTACCATGTTAGGTGGAGGTATGGCTTTGTTATCGTCTTTAGTTGATGGAGTGTGGTCCACTGAGATGTGTGGGTAGCAAGTTGACAAGCACTGGCCTCGTGGTGGTTGATTTCGTCTGTCAGCTCCTGGGTCAGATATGCGGTCAAATATCATTCCAGATGTTTCTGGACAAGATTAACATTTCAATTGGTGGACCTCAAGGCAAGCAGATTGCCCTTCAAAATGTAAGCAAGTCTTGTCCAATCAGGTGAAGACCTGAGTAGAACTAAATACTGACTTCCTCCAAGCAAGAGGGAATTCTGCCAGCAGGCAGCCCCTGGACTTGAACTGTAGTACCCATGATCCTGGGGCACCAGCCTGCTAGACCCCACCAAGTGTTTAACTTACCAATGTTGTGTGAACCAATCACAACTGTACATGTATATTTGTGTATGCATGTGATCAATAAAAGATAGATGATAGATAGATAGATAGATAGATAGATAGATAGATAAATTTGGTTTTGTTTCTTGGGAGAACACTAATACAATTAGTGCAGGTTTTCTTTAAGAGCTCTGGAAATGTTCTGGAACTAGATGGAGGTGATGATTGCCCATGATTTTGAATGTATCAAATGTCACTGAACTGCACACTTTTAAATGGCTATGGGTTAATTTTTCCTTATGCTAATGTTACCGCAATAAACAAACAGTAATGTCATTGTATTTCTAGAGTGAGTGGCAAAGACCCGGCATGACATGAGCACAATCTTATTGCATTCCCGGGGTGCACTCATTCACGGTGAGAGGAGACACTTTCTCTAGACTAAACCAAGTCCAGAGTGTGCCCACGTTTGCCTGCCCTCTGCCTGCCCAGATAGAGAAGAGTTTGCTTATTCAGACAGCAACCTTTCCTGGTCTATCTGAAATTCATCCACATGTTGACTTCCCCACCTCCTGCTAAATTCTTTTCCTCTGGATGGGCCCAGCACACCTGACCCTGTGAAGAACCCTGTTCTCATCAGGACCCTGCCCCCAGAGAGAGGCTCTGGTGGTTGCTCTCCACAGCACTGAATGGGAAGTCACCATCCAACTCTGGTTTCAGCACCATGGTCAGAGTCTGAGGCACCTTGGCCCGCCATCCTCCACTCTGGGTTGGTTAGGTGTGCATAGGCCATCTTCTGTCCTCCTGAAGGACAGAATGTTCTTCCTGAAGGAGTTTAATGGATGATATTCAGTTAGAGGATGAGGGCAAATTGGGAAAAGGCAAGGAGATGCCAGTTTTTAACAGGAATTCAAACTCTCTTCCCCCTTGTGGATTCTGAAAAGGAGAATTCAGAAGCTCAGGATGTCCACCTTTGTATCCATCCATTTTCTGTTGCTGATTACACAAGACCACAGACTGGGTGAGTTTTATATGAAAAGAGGTTCATTTTCCTCATGGTTCTTGTCCAAGGTTGAGGGGACGAGTCTGGTGGTGACCTCCTTGCTGGCAGAGCCCTGAGGCAGCAGAGAACATCCCAAGGCAAGAAGCCGACAGCACCCCAGAGACTCAGTCCAGCTGGCTGTCACAACAGACACCCTCTCAGGAATCCACGGACCCACTAGCCACACGAGCAGACCAATGCATTCGTAAGGGCAGAACCCTCACTGCCTCCTGAGGGTGTCACCTGGCCCCGCCTCTGAACATCTCATGATGGAGACTGAGTTTCAACATGAGTACTGGAGAAGACAACCATACTCAAACTGGCAGCCTCTCACTTAGACAGCCACTGGAATGGGCCAGGGTGTCACGCAGCATTCAGGACACTAGCTATTAGGTTTTGACCAAAAGACAACAGGCTTGGGGGTCACACCAAACTGGCCTCAAAACCTCGATCTGCCTCATACTACCTCTGTGGCCTTGGGAAAGTCACTTCGCCTCTGCGACTCACTTTACTTTTCTATAAAATGGGAATAGTAATGGTGTCGGCTTCATAAGGGTGTTTGGAGAATCAAAGATTACCATGGTCTGCCTCTCACAGGAGGCAAGTTTGCTGCTGGGCGCAGTGGCACACACCTGCAATCCCAGCAACTCAGGAGGCTGAGGCTGGAAGATTTCAAGTTTAAGGTCAGCCTCAGCAACTTAGCAAAGCCCTCAGTAATTTTAAGGCCCTGTCTTAAAATAAAAAACAAAAAGGGCCAGGGCCATGTGGCTCAGTGGTTAAGCCCCACTGGATTTAATCCTCAGTAGCAAAAATTTAAAAAAAAAATAATAACGAAGGAAACAAGCTTGCTAAGAGGGAGGCTCTGGAGCCAGCCCAGGATTTGATCATTTCCCTGGCTCTCTTAACTATGGACTTAGGAAAGCCACACCAGTATTTAGTCATCTATAAAATGAAGATACTGCTTCACTGAGATCTGGATGGGGACTATGCTTAATATGGGTGATGTGTGGAGTGAAATTTCAACCTGTAGCTAGCAATCACTCAAAAATGCAAGCTGCTGTCACATTATTGCCCTTAACAATAAGTGCCTAGACAGAGCCTGATAAACTTCATTGAATAATGGCAACTGCTTTTCATGAGTCATTTCTAGGTTGTGCAGATAGTCCTTCGACATCTGGCACATGGTTTACTTCCGGTTCTAGATTCTCCACTTCAGATTTAGAGAGGTGCCACCTTTGCTTTTTCGGATATTTGTTCATGGAACATCTCCTGGGACTCTGGTGTGCCGCATCCTGGGCAGGAAACAGTGGTTAGAAATGAGTGAGGCTCAGTCCCTATCCCTGGCAAATTCTCACACAGGGAGCCACAATTTAATGACAGAACTGGGCTACAGAGTCTAGGACATGGGGAGCACAAAAGGGAACCATATTTTTTTCCTAAGAGGTGAAGAAAGGCTTCTCAGAAAAGGGATCTTCTCACATCATACCTGAGGGAGGACAACTGATCCAGAGAGGGAGGGGGAAAAGGAGGGTGTGGGACCACGAAGGTGAGTGAGAACTCAATGTACTGGGGTACTCTGAGCCTTCAGTAGGTGAGATTCAACAAGAGGGAGTTAGGGGAGTTGGGGTGGTGGGGGGCAATGCCCATGTGATCAGCTGGGTGACAGGTGAAATTTAAGACCTGAGCATCAGGAGGCAGGGGAGACATGTGGAATGTCCAGGGAAAGAAAGCAATTCAGTGTGGATGGATTTTAAAAGGGAGGAGAGGGAGGGAAAGAGGCTCAGACCATCAGCCTGACACATAGTCCATTACACGTGAATGCCTGGCAGGTCTCACCTGGCGGGTATTAGGGAGCTCTGGAAGAGTTCTGAGCAGACATGTGGGTGGCCTGCAGACAAAAGCTGATCTGGAGGTCCCAGGCAGGGGTCTCAGAGAGGTGCTGGAGCCATGGTCCAGGTTTGCAAGTACTGGGCCTCACCAAGCACAGGGATGCTGAGCAAGAGAGGAGGAAATGGGTTGGAGAGAGACTCCAAAATGAGATGGAGCAGAACCAGGTGACTGTTCCCAGGGGAAAAGGGCACAGAGACAACAGTGGCTCTCAGAAGTCAAGTCCAGATGATGGCAGGCATGATAAGTCCATTTCCAGCATGGCTGTCCAAGGGGTAGTCCAGATTGGGGAGCAGGGAGGACAGACACTGACTTCACTGTGGACGTGATGAGCAGGAGGGGTTTTGGGGATATTCTGCAAGGGAAGAGCCAAAGAGCAGTCGGACTAGACAGGAAATGCAGTCAAAAGTGCAATCAGTGGAGGAGAGGGAAAGGAAGAGTCCAAGGTGTTGGGCATGGTGGCACACGCCTGTAATCCAAGCGACTTGGGAGGCTGAGTCAGGAGGATTGCGAGTTCAAAGCCAGCCTCAGCAACTTAGCGAGGCACTAAGCAACTCAGTGAGACCCTGTCTCTAAATAAAATACAAAATAGGGCTGGGGATGTGGCTCAGTGGCCGAGTGTCCCTGGGTTCAATCCCTGGTTCAAAAAAAAAAAAAAAAGAGTCCAAAGAAGGGAACTCAAATCTGGGCTCACCTGCCCCAAGCACCCACAGAGGACACCCTCCAGTCCTTACCAACACTTGGCCATCCAACACTTTTGGACCCTGGGGTGTCTAGAAGTCCACATCTTTTGAGTCCGCACCTCTCAAGGTGAAAGTAGAAGCTCAGGTTCACTGTCTCCCTGCAGAAAAAGAAAAAAAAAAATTTGTGGACTGGGGCTGTGGTCAGTGGCAGAGCACTTGCCTAGCACGTGCGAGGCACTGGGTTCATCCTCAGCACCACATAAAAAAAGAACAAATAAAGTTATTATGTCCATCTACAATCCCAAAATATATTTTTAAAAAATTATTCTACAGTGCAAGAATTGAACCCAGGACCTCATGCAAGCTAGGCAAGCACTCTACCACCGAGTTATACCCCAACCCAGAAGAGTCACATTTAAACATCCAGGATGGAGCACCAGCTCTGCAAAGGGTGCCCTCAGAGATGCCACCCAGCGTCAGTGGAGAGAATATCAGTGTCTCAGCTTGTGGGGGCAGCATGTCATGGAGAGAGGGACCAAGGAGGGAGGGAGAGATTTCTACACCTGGCTGCAGTGCTCCCCATGGATCCTCCCCCACATCTGAGTCTCTGGTCCTCCAGAGATGCTGAGAGTCCCCCAAATCCTTTCAAAAGTTTATTTACCATTTCAAAGCCACAGCAAGAGACCACCTCCCCCCATTAAGATGGCCACCATCAAAAGAACAGAAAATAACAAGTGTTGGCAAAGACATGGAAAAAGCAGAACTCTTGTGTCCTGTTGGTGGGAAAGCCTAATCTTTCGTTCACTATGGAAGGCATGAGTTCCTCAAAACATTAAAAAGGGAATTACCAGTTGTGATTGTGGCTGGGTGGTAGAGCACTTGCCCCACACATGTGAGGCACTGGGTTCGATTTGCAGCACCACATAAAAATCAGATAAAGATATCATGCCCATCTATTGCTAAAGAATTTTTTTAATGGAATTACCACGGGATCAAGTGATCCCCTTCTAGATGTATCCCCAAGAGAACTGAAAGCACACCTGCGGTCACTGCCTCAATGTCCACAATAGCCCAAAGGTGGCAAAGACCCAAATGTCCATCAACAGACAAATGAATGAAGCCACTGTGGTATAGCCATCTAGTGACATAGTCCTCAGCCTTTGGAAAGAAGGCAATCCCTTTACCTGCCTAATGGACGAACCTTGAGGACACTGAGCCAGATAGGCAAGCCATCATCAAGCACAGACACGGGTGATTCCACTCACATGCTGGCTCTGACGTTCCGCGAAGCAGAAGTGGGGTCAGGGACCCCGGGAAGGACGGGAGCATTAGTGTACCGTGGGCGCAGAGTTTCGGTTTACAAGATGAAAACGTTCTAGGGATTAGTTGCACAATAATGTGAACATACCTCACAATATTGAACAGTGAAAATGGTTATAATGGTAAATTTAGTGTTTCGTGTTTTTTTACCACAACAATTTAAAAGCTTATTTTCTGTCCAAGTGAGGAACGGAGGGAATCCCTTGCTCACAACTACGAAACCTTCTCCAAACAGCAGACGTTGTCTCTCTCTGGTGACAGTTAATCCAAGACTCCCACCTGCTGGAGAACCTGCCGAGGCAGGTTCAAGGGACATGGGATGTGGGCGAGGTTTCCAGAGAGAGGCTGCAGTGAGGGGAGGGGAGGGGAGGGGAGGGAGAGCCGTCAGCGGAAGCGCAGGAGGGAGCGCGCACGGGGCCCTAGCCCGGGAGGGGTTTCCAGTCTGGGGCGCCACATCTCACTTAAACCTTGCTCGGTGTCCTTCAGAATAGGGGGCTGGCACATCCCCGTTTCGCAGATTAGGAAACGGAAGCTGAGATGAAAAGCGACTTGCCTGGGGTCCCGCAGCCCAGAGGAGGTGGAGCTTGGACTCAAAGCCAGGCCCGGCCACAGCCACGCATGGATCTCAGCACAATCCCGCGATCAGGAGGGAAGGAGCCCCTCGGTACCCGCGGGCGGACACTCCCCGGTTCCCCAGCTCCCTCAGCTGCTGCCAGGAGATCCCTTACCCCACAGACCCTGCCAAGCGCTCCAGGGACTCTCCCTGGTGGGGCTGGGCTGGAGGGACGCCAGCCGCAGCCGGCCCAAGCTTTGGGGCGGGCCGGCGCCCGGACTTGTCGTGGTCGCACGGAGGGAGCCGCGACTCCTGGCGACGCCTGGGAGGCCCACTCCCCGGACCCCTCCCACGAAGGCCTCTCCCCTCCTCGCTCCCTCCTTCCCTCTCCTCTCGGGATCTGGGCGGGGCTCTCGCAAAGTCCTCCGGGTGGTTGAAATCCTGCCCTCCGCTGGGTCGCCGGGCCTCCAGCACACCTGACCCTGAGATGCTGTGGAAATTCCCCCGAGGCAGTCAGGGCGCTGGTGGCCACTGCGGACTTGGGTAAGGCCTGCCTGGAGGACTCCGACCCTCACCTGCTTCAGGAGACCGGAACAGCACGTGCCCATCAGATGCCAGGGCAGTGCTCCTGGGCCCCCAGACCCCGGCTTCCCCTTCCTCCCTGCCAACTTGCCCTGCCAGGAGCCCAGGAATCTGCCCGCTGGGGTTCCTGTCCTCTCTCCTGCCCACTTCCAGAGAGGCCTCCCCTCACCCTGGCTAAACACTCCTCAAGTTCTCCAGACCTAGGTGGGCCAATGTGGGGGCCACTGGCCACCAGTGACCACACCAATTTGGATCAATTAAAATTAAATCAAACTGCCAGGTGTGTCCACCAGCCTGAACAACTTAGAGAGAATTCGGTCAAAAGTGCAGAATTAAAAGGACTGGGGTAGGGCTGGGGATATAGCTCAGCTGGTAGAGTGCTTGCCTTGCAAGCACAAGACCCTGGGTTCAATCCCCAGCACCACCAAAAAAAAAAAAGGACTGGGGTAGAGTGCTTCCCTAGTACACAGGAGACCCTGGGTTCAATTCCAAGTACTGGAAAAAGATGCAATTTTAAATTAAAAATTCAGTTCCTCAACCCCACTAGCCACATTTGAAGTGCTCTTGGCTACCCCAGTTTGGACAGTGCCAGTAACATGAGAATCACTTCCTTCCAGAAAGTTCTATGGGACAGGATCCAGTTCCTCAGTGGTCCCAGGGACCTCTGCATAGCCCACCCTCTCACGTGTCTCTGCCCTGTTAGGGACAGCCTGCTGGAGTGCAGGTCCCACCCACACAGATTGCATCAACTGAGTTGCCCAGAAGCAAAGCAGAACAAAATGAGGACAATAATGCCAGCTCCCGCCCCTCCCCACCTGTGCCAGCTCCCACCCCTCCCCACCTGTGCCAGCTCCCACCCCTCCCCACCTGTATAGAAGTTTTCCATTAAACATAAATAAGCATGCCTGCTATTGTTATTTTGTTGCATATTTTATTGCACTGAAACAAACTTCTCTTTTTAAATCTGCACTGATGATGAATGATTCCCAAAATGAATGGGAAAATGGGGTGACCCGAAGGTATCCCACAGGACCCCATTTGTGTATTCAAAGTGCACTAAAAGTTTCCTGAATGCAATCTACATTGACTTTTCTCTGCCAAGGAAGTCTCAGACCCTAGGGGTATTTGGCACTGCCTGTGGTCTGAATGCGTGTCCCCAGGGATCCCTATGCTGAAATTCTCCTCGGTGGAGACATTAAGTCATGAAGGTTCCCTTCATGAATGGGATTTGTACCTTCATAAGAGATCCCAGAGGGACCCTCGCCTCTTCCATTGCATGAGGACCCAGTCAGAGGACGATGTTGTTTGAGAACAGCCCCTCTGCCAGACCCCAAATCTGCTGATGTTTGACCTTGGACTTCCCAACTTGAGAACTGTGACAACTAAATGCCATTGTTTATAAGGCACTTAGTCTGTGGTCTTTTGTTTTAGCAGCCCAAATGCACAAGATAGGAAACATTTTGGGTTGTTCACACTAGGAGTGTGGGAGGTGGGCGGGAGAGAGCTACTGGGGTCTGGTAGGCAGAGCCCAGCAAGGCTCCTCAGCACCCTGCAGTGCACAGGATGGCCCTTCAACACAAGGAGCTGGTCAGCCCCAGCCCCAAACAGCAAGAGTGCCCAGGGGCAGACACTCTGCTCTAGGCATTTGTAAGAGCCCTGCCCAGGTGGGGAAGGGTGTAGCCCAGGCTAAGTTTAGGGGATGCCAGAGCTGGGGCCTGGGTTGGAGGAGGCATGGAAGCCTTCTTACAATTTCGGTCTCTCCCCCTTGCTGCCCTCCCTCTCCCAGGAGAGGACATGCTCCTCTAGCCTTTGCATCATGAAAAATTATCTTTTTTAAAAAAAGAAACAAAATAATGGCAAATGTATCCAGTTCAACCAAAGAAGCAAGAACCTTCCTTTGAGGGACCTCCTCCCAGGCCCTGGCCTCTTCCTTGCCCTTCGTAGGGGCCTCCCTGCGTGGTGTGCCCACTACTCGGCACTTCCTCATCTCTGCTGAAAGCCAAGATTTGCTTTGTTACCCTGGCCTGCTGTTGAGAGGCTAGATCCTCCCCGGGTTTCTGGGACACGGTTCTTCTCCTCCTCCTTCTCTGGCTGGTGCCAGGACCTTGTCGGGAGTCCCATTTCCTCCTCTTATCTCTCCAGTGTTGCTCTTCTCAGATGCTGTCCCAGGCCTCGACCCTTCCTGCATTTCCATGCAGGACCAGCTCCTTAACTGGTGGGGTCCAGTGCAAGGGATAAGATGGGGATCTGTGTTCAAAATGATCAGGAAGAATTTCAGGTGGGTGAGCATTGAATCCAGCCCCAGGCCCTTCTGAAGCTGGGCTCTGGGTGACCTCGCAGGGCTCATGTCCATAAGGCTGCCCCCCACCAGAATAACCTCTGAGGGGCACTTCAGAAGGCAGGATGCTTCCCCCAAACATGCCCTTGCCCTAGACCCATGCCCCATCCAGGACGGGGCATTCCATTCGCAGGTGGGATTCAGGTTATGGACCTGACATTAGGGAGATTATGCTGGGTGATGGTTGGTTCCATTGTCCACCTGGCGGCCCTCCAGTCTCCAGCTCTTCCATGGAACACTAGCCCAGGTGTTGCCGTGGATACGTGCTTCTAGATGTGGCCAACACTTGCAGTTCAGTAACTCTGAGTAAAAGGGGTTACACTTGAGAGCTTGAAAGGACTCAAGGACTCAGGAGCCAAACAGCGCTTTCCGTGCCTCACACGCCATGGTGCCTGGCTTAACATGCCTTAACAACAGGTCTGCAGGAAGCAGCGCGATGCACGTGAACCCCAGAGCACGCTCAGGGAAAACCCAAGACACCTAAGGCTATACAGGCTCGCTTCCATTTACCCAAAGGTCACACGGGTTCACCAGAACAGGTACACCCGCAGAATCAGAAACAGACCACCGGTCTCCAGAGGCGGAGTGGAGGTGCAGGGGCAGTGGTAGCTTCACGGGGTTTCCCTGGGGCGAGGGAATGTTTTGGGGCTAGACCACAAAGTGAGAGTACCAAATACCACTGAGCGAAATGGCGCATTTTATGTTATACGATTTTACATGAATAAAAATCACTAATTTAGGGTGGTTTTTTTTTTAACCTCCATTACTGAGTTCTGGTGACCACCTCCCTCCCTAAGACTTTGCTCAGGACACTGAGCACAGGCTGCTCCAGTCCATCCCCACTCAGGTCCCCAAGGAGCTCATGCCTGTCCCTAACCCTGCCCCCATCCGCACAGGCTCCAGGACCCAGTATAGGGACAGGTCTCAGCTCCCGGTCACCTTCAAGTTGGTCCCTCGGGCAAACTGAACTCCCCCCTTGCCTGATGCCCTGTATGCCCCCTGATCCCCACCTCCTTGTCTCTTTCCTAAACTCCTCACTGCTCCCAGGGCCCCGTGAGCTCCTACTCATCCTTCAGAATGCTCCAGCCTCACGGTATGAGCCCTGTGAGATCACCCAGGGCCCAGTTTCAGAAGGGGCTGGGGCTGGAGTTGATGCTCACCCACTGGAAATTCTTCCTGATCATTTTGAATACAGGTCACCATCTTGTCCTTTGGACTAGACCTCACAAATTAAGTAGCTGGTCCTGTAAGGAAATGCAGGAAGGACCAAGGCCTGGGACAGAACATCTTCCTTCTCATCTCTAAAATCAACTCCTCTCCTTTCCCCAAACTTCAGCCCAGGCTACCTCTCCACTTCTGCAGCCTCCCACCTTGTCCTCCACCCGGGCCTCCGCTTCCCTCTCCAGTGGCCCAGCCTCCCATATGGGCCTCCCTGCTTCCCTTGGAGGTGCTTCCTCCCAGGAACCTCTGCTCTCCCCCAGGTTAGGACCTGGAGGGAGCCTCCCAACACCTAAATCTGACTCTCTTCGTCACGAACATAGGTGCTCACAGTGATGTAACGATCTTTCTAGGGAGGGTGGCTTCAGTCAGGGACAGTTGTCCAGGGGGTGCCCCACAACAGGGCCAGAACTGCCCCCTCTAGACTCCTTCATTCTTCTGCTGGTCTTAGTGACTTTCTCTCTCTCTGTCTCTCTCTCCCAATCTGCACACACACACTCCCCCACCAGCTGCAATCTGGAAGAAATTACTCTAAATTACTGCTAAACAGCCAGACTTCCCCAGTGTCAGGAAATTCCAAGCTGGGCAGGGGGAGGGCCCGAGCTGGTCCATCCCCCAGCCCTCTGCGTGTACTGAGAGCACACCCAGTCCTGGCCTCCTGCCCCAGAGCCAGCGGAGGGGCCTCAGCTTTTCTACCACTGCTTCCTAGTCCTTTAAACCCTAGAGGCAAACTTTTTGGGGGATAAGTAACGCTGGGAGGGGCTTGTGGCTTAACCCTCTCCACCCAGGAGCAAGGAACTGGGCCGACTAGGAGAACTAGGCTGTGCCTGGGCTCCTGCTTGGACTCCTACCATGGCCCCCAAGAGGGGCTGACACTCAGTTCCCCGTGCAGGTAAAGAAGAAACTCAAGGCCTGGGCTTGCCAGGGTGGGCCAGGGTTCGATGTGGACCCCTGGGCCTGAGGGAGGAGGGCTGGGCCTGGACCCTGGGTCTGAAGGAGGAGGGCTGGGCCTGGACCCCTGGGTCTGAGGGAGGAGGACTGGGCCTGGACCCTGGGTCTGAGGGAGGAGGGCTGGGCCTGGACCTCTGGGCCTGAGGGAGGAGGGCTGGGCCTGGACCCCCACATCTGAGGGAAGAGTGCTGGGCCTGGACCCCTGGGCCTGAGGGAGGAGGCTGGGCCTGGACCCTGGGCCTGAGGGAGGAGGCTGGGCCTGGACCCTGGGCCTGAGGGAGGAGGCTGGGTCTGGACCCTGGGCCTGAGGGAGGAGGCTGGACCTGGCCCTCTGGATCTGAGGGAGAAGGGCTGAACCTGGACCCCAGGGCCTGAGGGAGGAGGCTGGGCCTGGACCCCTGCATCTGAGGGACAAGTGCTGGGCCTGGATCCTGCGTCTGAGGGAGGAGGGCTGGGACTAGATCCTGGATGTGAGGGAGGAGGGCTGGGGCTGGACCCCTGGATCTGAGGGAGGAGGGGTAGGCCCTGGGACCCTGGATCTGAGGGAGGAGGGCTGGGCTTGGGACCCTGGATCTGAGGGAGGAGACCCCCTCCCCCCCATATGAGAAATAAAACTAGGAGCTGGGACTCCTGGACCAGGGACAGCAGGAGGGGCCTTGGGAGGTGGGACCCCACGCCCAGGTCCTGGATCCCTCTCTAGGTTCGGCATGACACTTCCTCTGCCAGGTGAAATCCCGCCCGGAGGAAGAAGGAAGAAGGCGAAGAAGGAAGAAGGTGCGGGCAGGGGACTAGGAAGCGGAGGGGGACTTTGAGCCAGGGAGGGTCCCCGGCCCAGCCCAGCCCAGCGATCGCCTGAAGCGCTCAGCAAGGACCACAAGGTAAAGGACGACGGTGGGCAGGGGTCCTGGGTCCCGATTGGAGGGAAGAGGGTCAGATGGCCAGAGACCGCTGCTGCTGAAGTCCCGGCCGCAGCCACGTGGCCTCGGGAGGCTCACAGGGAGCCAGGAGCACCCGGGTCTCCGCTTTGCGCCCGGCCACTGGCAGCGGCCGCACCCCTGTCCCCACCTCTCCCACGGTTTGAGAACCAGTCCGGCAGGATCAGGGCGGGCTGTTATTTCCGTCCTGGCAGGGCTGGGGCTGCAGAGGGCAGAGAGCAGAGGTGAGCTGGTTGTGTCCCCCACCCTTGCAGGCGGGGGCGGGGGGGGGGCGTCCCTGCGGCAGGAAAGCAGGGTGACTGTCAGTGGCGGGAGGAGGGAGGCTGGTGGGGAGGTACCACTGGCACAGCCTGCTCTCTGCCTCTCTGGTGAAGGTCTCAAACAACAGTCCCTCTGTACAGGATTTGGCCAGTGACGAACTTTTTCCAAGCATGACCTCATTGCATGAAGCCCGACAACCCTGCTAGAGGGCCATTAGAGCCGTTTATCAGGAGGACACCCAGGCTGGGAGGAGGGAGGGCTTGCCCAGGGTCTCAGGGGCTGATGAGGAGAATAGGTGGCGTTGGAAAACTTTTCTAACTCATTTTTCTCATCTAAAACGGAAAAGAGTGCCGGGCGTGGTGGCGCACGCCTGTAATCCCAGCACTTGGGAGGCTGAGGCAGGAGGATCTCGAGTTCAAAGCCAGCCTCAGCAACTTAGCGAGGCACTAAGCAACTCAGTGAGACCCTGTCTCTAATAAAATACAAAATAGGGCTGGGGATGTGGCTCAGTGGCCGAGTGTCCCTGAGTTCAATCCCTGGTTCCAAAATAAATAAATAAATAAATAAATAAAAATAAAACAGAAAAGAGTAAAGAAAACCACTTGCAGCTAAGGGTGCAAGGGAATTTATATCAGATCGGAACCCCTTCTATTGCACCTTCTGACCTTGGATGGCCATAAACATATAATACCATCCTTAGACTTTGGAGTTCATCTGCCTGGGCGCCAAATCTGGTCCCCAGCACTCAGTCCTGTGTTACCCAGGGCAAGCTACCCAACCTCTCTGAGGGAGGGTATTGTAGTGCATCTGCATTGCAGCCATCACACTCCTGTAAAAGGGACCTTAGAATTGCAATCTCCCCCTGGTTGGATTGTTTTGAGGATTAAATGAATTAGTTCATCCTGTGAAATCCTTAGACCAGTGCTTGACCTAGAATAAGTGCCTTCCTTGGAAATAAAGGGCGAGGGCGGCCAGTGTACTTCATGAGGTGCCAGGCCTAACTCCTGGTTTTCAGAGGGTAAATCGAAGGTCAGGCTGAGGAGCTAGGTCAGGAGCTAGTCCCCAGCAAAAGGAAATGACAACCCCAGCCAGGCTTGCGTGATGTCAGAGACCATGATCTTAGAGTGCCACCAGGGCTGGAAGACAGCAGGGACCTTGCCCGGGTGTGGTGCAGGATGAATGAGAGCCTGGAAGGGGGCAGGGGCAGCGTAGGAGGGCAGAGTTCAGGAGGAGCAAGCAGTGGGAGGAGGCTGGCAGGACTCCACTGTCTCCCAGAGCTGGCTGTGGGGGATCCTCTCCAAGCAAGCTTCCTTCCCTGAGACCTGGGGAGAGCAATTCCGGGAGTGGGCTGACTGCCCACTCAGACTTGGATTGGCCGCATCTCACCAATCTTTGCCAAAAGACTTAGAAGTATTATATTAGTATTATTCCATTCTCCAGGTGAGGAAATGAGGTCGGAAAGGCTGAGCAGTTTACCTGGTGCTTCACAGCCCTGGGCACAGCCAGTCCTACCCTGGGTGGCTGGCTTCCTGAATCCACCTTTTACCCTCAGCTCATACAGAGCCAAGTGCTGAGATTAGGGGCGCTGCTTGGTATCTAGAGAGGACTTTTAAACTGTGGATGGAGATTCTTTAATGAGATGAGTTGATCATTTAAAAATAGAATGTTAGAAGAGAAGGTATCAATCAGAGTAGTTACCATGTTGTAAGGACAATCTTATTTCATAAAGTTTTTCTCTCTCTTACAGGGGAGGAGGGAGTAGTGATTGCGTGCTGGGTTACAATGAAAGTGTATTTGTTCATGTAGGTTAAGGTTGGAGAACTGTTAAAAAGGCTGCAGAGATGGCAAATCAAGACCGGTTTCCCCAGAGAAAAAATGCAAAGTGTGTGTGTGTGTGTGTGTGTGTGTGTGTGTGCGCGCGCGCTCGTGCGAGGGCCTGCACGCAGCAGTACTCAGAATACATCCATCTAAACTACTTTAAGTTTCTTCCGCTTCACTTTTTGTCCACTTTATCACTAATACACCCCAGAATCCTGGTTAAAAGAACAATGTTGGCTGCAAATGCATTGTTTGGTCATTGCGTTTTACCAAATCTTACCTTTTGTTCCAAAGTTATTGTTGGGGAAACATTTCGCCCCAATACTAGCACACTAGCACTACCAATTGGCTAACACTTTTTTTTTTGTTTTCCAGTATTGGGGATTGAACAAATGGGTGCTCCACCACTGAGCTGTATCTCCAGCCCTTATTATTCCTATATATTTATTTTGAGGTGGGGGTCTGAAGAAGTTGCAAGGCTGCCCTTGAACTTGGGATCCTTCTGCCTCCGGCTCTGTAGTCCCTGCACCCAGTTAAGGCTGGCACAATTATAAGCATGGTTTCTTTAGTGGAGCTTTTTCTATGTGCTCTGCAAGGAAGGTAGTGTTATTTTATCCACTTTATAGATAGGAAAATGATCAATTTATCTCAATTCATATAGTTGGCAGAGGGCGGGGCTTCAATTGAAACAACAATTAAAGACCTTTCATCATAGTAACAGTGACTGTTAAAACAGTCACCAAAGTCCCTCCCAGAAGTTCCATAAAAAACTGCCAAGTTCCAGGACATGGCAGAGGCTGGCTGTCCAATCCCAAGCAGCCATGCGACAAGAGCACCTAGTCTACGGTTCTCAAGCAGCTGGCTTCAAGTATGTGTCATGCTGCCATTTTTAACCTAAGGGGGGGTCGTATTATTTATTAGTGTCTTACAAAGTATGAGGCAACCTATTGTTAGGTCATAGTCTCTCAAAACCAGATCACTTAAATTACAAAGTGCTGTAAATTAATTATTAGCGTCCCTAAACCTTCGACCCTCCCAAATTAGAACTTGTGTCCCTTCGTATGTGTGTGTGTGTGTGTGTACGTACACGCGGGGGTTGGGGTGGAGGGGCAGGCACCGTGCCTGTGGCCCCTCATGTACAAGGTAGGCCCCGTCTGCAAGGGTGGATCCTGGGAATCCATCCTCGTCAGGCGGGGAAGCGCTCGGAAGGGTCTGTGGAGGATCTTTCTTTCCGCCTGGCCAATAGGAAAGTTCAATACAGGTTCTCAGGACCCTCAGCAGAGCACCGTGCGCGTTTGGAATCAGGCAGACCCAAATCTGAACCTAAGATTTGAGTTCAGCTATGTGACCCTGGCCCTCTCAGAGCCTCAGTGGCCCACCTGTAAATCAGAATAGCCACTCCACCACCGCCCTGTCCTTGTGGACAGCATCCTTCCAGAGGACCGCAGGCTGGTGGGCGGGCCGCGGGCACAGCAGGGTTCCTCGCGCTAACCGCCCGTGCCCCCACAGATGCCGGTGCTGAAGCAGCTGGGGCCCGCGCAGCCCAAGAAGAGGACAGAGCGCGGCGCGCTGTCCATCTCGGCGCCGCTGGGCGACTTCCGGCACACACTGCACGTGGGGCGCGGCGGCGACGCCTTCGGGGACACCTCCTTCCTGAGCCGCCACGGCGGCGGGCCGCCTCCGGAACCCAGCGCCCCGCCGGCTGGGGTCCCGCGCAGCGCGCCGCCACCCGCCCTGCCGCAGCCCGCAGCGCCAGCCCTCCGCCCGTCGGCACCCGCCGACCCTCTCTTGTCCTTCCACCTGGACCTGGGCCCCTCCATGCTGGACGCCGTGCTAGGAGTCATGGACGCGGAGCGCGCCACGAACTCCAAGCCCGACGTGGACGCGCGCCTCGGGGCGCAGCACCCCAGGGCCCGCTGCCGCCCCAACGCCGACCTCGAGCTGGACGACGTCATCGGTCTGTAGGTGTCGGGTTCCCTGCGCCCTCCCTTCTGGAACCCCACTTTTGCGCACATAAACGGCTAACGTTTGCGCCCGGGCTCTGTCTGTTCATTATTGCGGGTAAGGGGAGAGGAGAGAGAAAAATCTGTGGGGTCCCAGTGCCCTGGAGACTAGTGGGCGTCATCCGCAGTGCCCGACTAAGTCGATTGGCAAGCAGTGGTGAGATGCGGCTCCTTTAAGGGCCTCCGGGCGTGGCCGGGCAGTTTCTCTCCCAGGGAGCGGGTCCCTGGACCTGGCTCTCCTACTGCCTCATTCATTCATCAAATATTGATTGAGAAACATTGCCAGTGGGACCTAGTGCCGGGCCTCAACGCAACCCCAGCGAGGCTGCAGAATACTGAGGCCAGGCAGCCACAGCCGCCTTGCCCCAAGCGTCCCAGTGGGCCCGGACGGGGTGGAGCCACCCTTTATTCTGGGAATGGTCGCAGAGGGAAGCGACTGGGAACCCATTTAGAGCCTCAAGGGACGTAGTTCCGGTGCAGAGGACCAAGTCCTCAAAAGGTGTGTCGCCAGAGAGCAGCGTCCTAAGTCCTGGCACAAAGTTCAGCCTGAGCCTGTAGGCGACTGGGTGCTTTTCAGTTCCCAGAGGCGCAAGACCGCGCCTGCGAGTACTGTGAACTGCGGGTGGGGCCAGGCTCCGTCCGGCCAACTCTTAAGGTCGGAGAACCTGAGTCAACCACTCCACTAGGGGCGGGGCCAGGAGGCTAGGGAACCCCCAGAAGGGCGGGGCACACGTAAATCAACCGGGAGGGGCGGGGCCAGACCCTCTAAGGCCTCCCAGGGGGCGGAGATATACGTGTCAACCACTTGAGTGGGCGGTGGAGCCTTGGAACGCCTCGAGGGGGCGGAGCCTTCCAAATCAGAGGGACTAGGTGCCCCGGGCGACCGGTGGTAAGGTACCGCGTACGGTCCGGGCGCCAGCAGCTGGGGCCAAACTGCGGCGCAGCGTGTCCCAGCAGGGATCCCTGTGAGACCTCAGCACCCAAGGTAATGGCGGGACAGCCAGAACTTCTGCCGGAGGGCCCCGCCGAGGACCCCGCATCCCCGCCAGCTTGCCGCTTCTTCTTGGAGGGTCGCTGTCGCTTCGGCGCCCGCTGCCGCCAGCCGCATCCCGGCGCGGAGGCGCCGCCTGGTCACGGGGCGCAGCCCCAGGCGGGAACCAAAAAGCCGCCGATGCGCACAGCCGCGGCCGTCATCCAGCGCATCCGCTGGGACCCGCGCCTCGACCCCGCCGACTTCTCGGTGGGCTACGTCGACCGCTTCCTGGGTGTGCGCGAGGAGCCCTTCAGCGCCTTCTGCTGGGACGAGCCGCTGGCGGCGCTCGGGCCGGGCGTGCTGGCGGTACCGCAGCACCGGGTGCGCTACTTCCGCTTCCGCGGCCGCCTGGTGTGGGACCGTGCCTCGCGCACCGACCTCGTCTTCGGCTCGGGATCAGCGGCGGGCCGTGGGCCCACCATCCTCGACGCACTTGACGGCGAGGACGCGCAGGACCGCGAAGACACACAGGAGACCACGGACGACGAGACACCCTGCGAGGCCCCTGCGGGGCGGAAGAGCCAGGCTGCCCCCCAGGGAGCGAGCGAAAACCCGGACCGGACTGAGCTCCAGGAATCCGACGTGGAAGAACCCGGAACAGACCACGAGGCGGCCAAGGAGAGGGGGCCCAGCGGGGCCATCGACTCCCGAAAAAAAACCCCGAGGGTGTATATCGCAGAAACAGAGAGGACATTGAAGGCAACAGAACCCCACGGGGCCATGGTGCTGCCAGGCAGGGAGGCACAGGCCGTGGCAACCCCAGAAGTGTCTGTTGGGGAGATGGAAACGGAGTGGGATGCCGAAGCCAGTGAAAAGGATGTGCCAGCTAAGGCTATGGCTCCTCGCCAACCCCGCCCTACACATTTTGTAGCCCTCATGGTGAGCGATCTGGGGCTGCAGGCAGAAGTGGCCAAAGCCCAGGAGCACCTAGTCCAAGTTGCCCCATCCTGTGCTGCTTTCCTGGTGCCCACACATGCCTTGCATCTGACCCTGGCCCTTCTGCGGCTGGCAGGCCCCGGGGAGGAGGCTGCAGCAGTGGGCGCTCTGAGACGGGCCCTGGCCCCAGGGCTTCAAGCACCGGCACAGCTGTGGTTTAAGGACTTAGTACTCCTGAGTCACCATGTACTTTGTGCTCCACCCTCCCCCACACTGGAAGGCATGGCCCACTTACTGAGCCAGAGGCTGGAGGCTGAGGGGCTGAGAGTGCTATGGCCCCCAGGGGGACTGCATCCCCACATCACCCTGGCCAAGGTGCCCCATGGCTCCCAAGTCTACCTGCCTGAGCCCAGGTTCAGCCTGGACCAAGAAATCCAGAGCCAGCCCCTGGGGCGACTCTGGTTATGCCGAATGGGGAAGGCAGGTGGCGCCTACCAGCCCCTAGCTGACATACCCCTGGGGCTGCACACTGAATCCAAACACTGAAGGTGGGACCCAGGCCAGGCAGAAAGGACAGTGCTTGCGCTGTGCTCTCTCTCTCTCTCTCTCTTTAATTTTGGTTTCTCTCAAGCTTCCAAATGGTGCTCAGTGCTCCAAGGAAAGAATGAAGGAAGGAAGGGGAGAGGAGGGGAGGGGAGGGGAGGCAGAGGAGGGACATCTGGAAAAAAAGCAGCCTGACAGTCCAGCTGTTTGCGAACTCATAGCACATCCTCCAGTTACATGGCAGAAGAGGAAGGGAGGACCGAAAAGAAAAGGGGAGGAAGAAGAAAAAATAACTTAAATAAACACACACACAAAGAAAAGAGAAGGAAACATGACGTGAGCTGGTGATCCATGAAGGCGGGAGGGAGGGAGGGTGACCGGTTTACCTGTGCTGAGCCAGGGAGGACTGGGAGCAGGAGGGGGGGAGGGAAAGGGAAAAAAAAATCAGAAGAAACATTGGGGGCGAGGAAGGAGGGGACACGGAGACAACTTAATACAACTTGAGACGAGGCGGCCCGGCCGGCAGGTCCCGCGATGGCCTCCGGAGTCCTCAGTGCGGTGTGGTGGCGCTGGTCTGGTGGTGGTGGTGGTGGTGGTGGTGGTGGTGATGATGACGGTGTTGGCATTTCTGGGGTGGGGGGCCAAGGGTGGGGCATAGTCTCTAAGCAGCTCCCCTCACCCCAAAACACTGAGGCCCCAGAGGGCTGGGCAACAAGAGTCTGTGAAGAGGCAGACGAGGCAGCGGGCGTGGGCTGGTGTGCTGGTGACCCCACTGCAGGCGGGCACGGGCTGGACGGCCTGTCTTCTTTCCGCTGGCCCCCCGGCATGGGATGGGCCAGCGCGCCGGGTCAGGTACCGGAGTAGAAGCTCGAAAGAGAGAGAGAAAAAACACTGAGACAGCATTAGTGGAGGTGAAAAGGGGACAGGCAGCCTGCAGACCACGTCCCCAACCTCCGCGGCCCCCCCTCCTCCCCAACCCATCCCTCTGAGGCAAAAAATAAAAATGTAGAAAAATCTCTGTACAGACTCCCCGGCGGGAAACGGGGGCAGGGATGGCAGCTCTTCCTGGAGCCCACTCCCCACAAATTAATTTACAACCCAAGTCCATGGCTCAAAAACAAAATCCGCAAAGGTGGCGCTGGGGGCCCCAGCCCCTGCCCCCGCCCCATCCTCGCTGGGTGCTCAGAAGGCTGGCAGCTGCGCCAGGCTGAGGCGACAGTCGATGCTGGAGTTGTCCGGGCCCGTGTAGGCCAGGCCCAGGGGCTCTAGGAAGGCCCGGCAGGCGGCCTCGCCCTCGAAGGCCAGCTCGGCCTGCAGGTAGGAGACTGGCAGCGCAGGGCGGAAGCTACGAGGCAAGAGGAGAGAGTGATGAGGCCGCGGGCGAGTGGGCAGGGAGGGCCCCACAGGCAGGGAGCGGGTGCCCCCAGCGGGCACGCACAGGGTCTTCCTGGGCACAATCCCTGCTGGCTCCCCCAGCACCTCCCAGCCTCCCCACCTTGGAGGCTTGGGGGGGCCTGGGGTGGGGTTGGTGGCCCCATTCCCAAGTATGCCCCCCCTTGCCCTCACTTACCTGTCCAGGAAGGAGAGGGGACAGGAGGGGAAGGGCCCAGCTGGCTCCTCCACTGGCTGAGGAGCAAGAGCCAGACAGGGAGCAGTGCATGGGCATGGGAGGGCGGGGCCCAGTGCTACCCGGGAGCCCCTGCTGCTGCAGGGCCCTGGAAGCTAGGCCCGGCTGCTTGGCCAGCACTTGCCACTACACCCCTAACAGTGACACTGGGTCCAATGAAGGTACACTACTCATTGTGCACGTGTTACAGGTGCCAGGACAGCTGTCAGGAGCTGCCCGTGAGCTCTATAGGCTGTCACCCTGCACATGACAGGCACAAGAAGCAGCACCAAGTGAGAGGCACTACATAATGGAAATGGGGTCTGTCTGCAAAGCTCTGCTTCCTGTGGCCCCGGGACAGGACAGCCTGCTCATCTGCCGACCGAGCTGGCCTCCCAGCCCCTGCAGGGACACGTCTCTGGGATTTGTCTGCCAGGACTAGCTGTGCCAACTTCATGGGGGGAAGGCGCTGAGAGAATGGGGTCAACCATGGGCCAGGGCCCCAGGGCCCACCCACAGGGTCAGACTAGGGAATGCTGTCATGGCCATGGCCATGGTCAGTACCTACTAATTAACAAGGAAATGATCACTCGCCAATCACACCCTATACGCAGCAGTACAGCTCAAGGCCTGCCCACCAAGGGGCCCGTCAGGCCACAAGGACTAACCAGCCCACTGCCTCCTGGTTCCCTCCCCAGCTGGTGACCACGTTCCTGGCATGGTGCACTGCGTCCTCTGCCCACAGTCCCTTACATAGGCTTGACTGGAACTAGATCCCAGAGTTTCCTGAACTTCAAGCTGATGGTGCCTCCCTTACTCCAAGCCATGCTAGGGTTCCCTGTTACCTTCACGAGAAAGGCCAGGCTACCCGGACTGGTGTTTAAGGCTCCTCAGACCCACCCACAGACCTCCAGACCAGGATTTCTCAACCTGAGGCAAGGCTGATGCTGGAGCTGGAGGACTGCTGGGGTACCCTGTGCACTGCAGAATGCTGAGCACCCTCCCTGCCCTCTATCCACCCGATGCCGGGTTGCATCCCCCTCAGCGTGACAATCAGAAGTGTCTCCTGATGGTACCCAATTCCCCCCTGGGGGCACTGCAACCCCAACTGAGAACAGGGAGACTATACATAAGTCAAACATGCCTTCTCCAGGCCCCAGCAATGCACACACTCTGTCAGCAAGACCTGCCCAGCCCAAGGCCTTTCAGCACACCCCAGTGTGGCCAGCCCTCACACCTATCCTTAAACACCTCTGGCATTCCCAAAGGAGCCAAGTAGAAGCAGAGCCTGTTTCAGTGGAAAAGAGGCTCCAAGCCCTTCCCTCCCAGTTCATCTTGAGCCCAGGAGCAAATAAGGAGTGTGATGGGTGGGCAGAGGCCCTGAAGAGGGAGCCAAGAACCTGGAGAGAAGTGAAGATTACCAGGTCCAGGCCCACATGAACAGGGGGAGAGAAGTACAGGGTGGGAAAGGGAGCCAGGAGCAGTGAGGGAAAAGGTGGAGAAGAGACATAATAGGGGCCCGGGACTGAGGCATTGAAGAGGAAAGCAACAGGAGAGTACGAGGAAGGGTGGGGAGGGAGACTCCAAGATGGGAGTGGAAGGTCAGGAGCACATGGAGGGGAGGCCTGGCAGGCCACAGTGGGGAGGGCAGGAGAGCACAGCGCCACATACGTTTTGATCATTGCCTTGAGGGCAGCCCTGCGTTCCCGGTCTGCAAACTTGTCCACGAGGTAGCCAGACATGCAGGGTGCGTGGCAGTAGAGCCGGAAGAAGCGGTGATAGTTGCCCAGGGCCCATGCTGCCCGCAGTGCCAAGGCATGGGCCACACAAGGGTCTGCCTTCAGCTCCCGTGTGAGGTACGCCAGCTCTGTGGTGATGTCTGGCCCAAGAGAAACATGTCAGGTGGCAGGGCACCACCTGTGCACAGTGCCCTCCAACCTGGGGGCCAGGCTTCCCACCTCCGGAGTTCTTGGTGAAGATGTAGTAGAGGATCCGGTAGGCAGTGAACTCGCCCACATTGCCTGGCAAGTTCTCAGCATACAGCGACTTGAGCTGTGTCTGGCACTGGTTAAACTCTTCGTGGTCACCCTGAGGGCGAGGCATGAAAGAGCAGGGTGAGGCCCGGGCAGGTGCAGGCAGCCGCTGGGGAGAAGTGGGGGCCTGTGCCACTGGCTCACCTTCTCCAAGGCAATGCGGGCGTGGGTCTCGTACACCTCCACCGTGAACTCCGTGCGGATGCCTTGCACCTAGGCCAGGGAATAGCAGGAGTTGCAGGGGGCAGGGAGGGCGGGTGGGGTAGGGCTGCCTGCAAAGGACCCCTCCCAGTGTCCACCTCACCGTCAAGTCCTGCCGAATGGACTTCATCTGCTCACAAGCAAAGGCATAATCCTGCTTCTCCTTCCAGTGGGACTTCACCATGCACAGCGACTTTTTCAAAACCTAGCAGGGAATCAAATCCAAACTCGAGAAGGGATGACATGGACATGCCGAGGCCACCCCCTTCCACTCATGTAACGTTCTCAGAACTAGAGTTTCCACATCAAACCCACGTTGCTGACTCTACTGCACCGTGAACAGAAGCAGAGGCGGCCCAGCAGCTCCTGCACACACAGGGCTGCCCGTGTTCGCAACAAAATCCAAGTGCCTCCTGTGACCCCCGCCCCGGACCACATGCGCGGGACAGGCTTTATTCTCCCTGACGCACAGGGAGGGGACCAAGGCTCAGGGAGACCAAAAAATCCTCTGGCAAGACTGCGTCCCCAACAGCAGGGCACCATGTACAGTTCTGCCTTGAGTTCACCTTAGAACAACAATCTGCTAGCGTGGAGGGTCTGCAGGGTGGGGTCTTCCCATGGCCTGAGCCACACCCACAACCTCCATGCATCCTCAGCCACCCTCCTGGGGTTAGCTCCCCAGGCCTGCTGCCAGCACCTCAAGGAGTAGACCTGCCCTACTTGGGACTTACAGCCACAGGGCGCACAGTGGAAGGGTCAGGGGCACAGGTGAGACGCAGGTAGTGCTTGGTGATGTCAGGGCAGGTGCCCACGATCTGGAGCTCCTGCCAGTCAGGGTCGGCCCCACTGCTCTCCAGGCTGCTCATCTGCAGCACCAGGGGCTCAAGGCGCAGGCGGCGGGAGTGCCCGTGCTGAAAGCGGGCTGCCCGCTTCTGCTTCTTCAGCTCGCGCTCTGGGTCCTCACATTCGAGCGCTGCCATCTTTTTGCGGCTACGCTTGGTAGGACCTAGATCGTGCCTGGGAAGAGACCAGGTGGGTGAAGGATACAGGCACCCCTGGCCACCTGGCAGCCCAGGACTGTGACACAGCCCCACAAAAGCCTTACCTCTTCCCACGCTGCGCCCTGCCTCGGCCCCGGTCCATGTGGGCTCCCCGACCACCCCGGCCCTTGGGGGGTGGGTTCCTGCGGCCCACGGGGTGACACTCATTCCCTGAGTAGGAGCTGTCAGAGTCCGAGTGCGAGTCACTGTACAAGGAAGCAAGAGGGTCAGGCCTCAAGCAGTTCTTCCCTCCTAGCCACCCTCCAACCTGAGGCTGCGCACCTTCTCCGGAAGTGGCGGGTGGGGGACCTAGAGGAGGAGCGGGAGCGGGAGTCCGTGCTGGAGGAAGAGCTGTTGTCCTTCATGAAGACATTACGGTTGCCGAACTTGGCGAAGCTGCTGCCCCGGGCTCGGCCAGCACCCCCGGCCCCTGGTGTCCCTCGCTGGGACTGGGCACCCCCGCCCCTGGTCACTGATCCTGCCCCCCTGGAAGGGTGAAGGCTGCTAGGGGCCTCCCACCGCTTCTTCTTGGGGCTCTCAGGCACAGGCTCCCTGGTCAGCCTGAGGATACAGCAGGGCAGAGCATCACCAACCAGCTAGCCAACCAGCAGGATCACAGACCCCCCCACAACTCGGGGCGCCACCTCACAGAGGAAAGGCACTTACCCAGGCTACGTGGCTGCATGGTGCAGGAAAGGGAGCAAGCCCAGAGTTCTCTGTGTCCAGGCTGTGCTCTTAACCACTGAGCAGTGCACATCACCCCAGCCCACAGCTCTCCCCACCCTGGGACCCCGAACCTGGCCATCACTGGGCCACTACCACACCAAGCCCTCCAACCCAGAACTTCCTGCCCTGGGGTGCAGCTTTCTGGCTCATTCTCTGGAGTTGCTGGTTCCTGGGCTCAGGTCTCTAGCTCAGGACTCAGCGTCTCTGCCCCTGCAGCACCACCCTCCCACCCAGACTGACCCAGGCAGCGGCTCCCGGCTCCAGTCAATGGTGTAGGCCGAGCCATCCTGCAACCGAGCCTGCAGCACCTCCTTCAGCAGCTTTTCTGTCCGGTCCTTGTCCTCCTCTGACTCGCAAGCAGTAAAGCATCGCTCCACATACTCCTTCATGTCCTGGGGCCAATCATCAGGCTTCCCAGATAGGTTCCCACGGGTCGAAGGCCCACTGCGGAGAAGCGAGACCAGGACAGGACCCTCAGCCTGGAGGACCCAAACCCAAGCAGACTCTCCTGTGAACACTCAGCTGGCAAGTGAGCCAGATATAACCTGAGTATTCCTTCCCTACCTCATTCAGTGAGTGGGGCAGCTCTAGGAAAGAACCTTCCCCACTGTGGAGGAGCAAAGAGCGTCAGGGTGGGGAGCCTGCCAGAGCAGACTGTGCAGAGCATGGGGACAGGCATGGGCAAAGAGGAGACTGTCACCTGTGGTTCTGGGCCTTCTCTGGATTGGGCTGGGGCCCAAAGCTGCTGTGCTGGCCCTCTGCGCTGGAGCCAAAGCTTTGACTGGTGACAGCAAAGGGCCGCTTCTGAATGTTGAACTTGAGACCTCCAGTCCCGGGGGCTGCTGTGAAGACAGCAGAGGCTGGGGTTAGGCCCTTCCTCCCCAGACACTCCTGAGGCTCCCATGGAATGCAGAACAAAAGCCTCAACAGCAAAAGGACCCAGGCATTTGGGAACCAGAGAGCTCACACTCCAGAGAAAAGCCCAGCACAGGCATACACACCTGGTTGTGGCACAGCCCACCCGAACCTCACGACCACCCTGCCAGCCAGACACGGGGTGCACCCTATGCTTTTCACACATAGGAGCTCAGAGCTCTAAGAGGTCCCTACCCCTCACCCTCTGTCTTCCCACAGCTTTGCCAACTTACGCTTCATCCGGTTCCATAGCTGCTGGCCTTTCTTGGGCTTGGCAGGCTCACTGTAGGTATGTGGCCCATAGGCCTGGCCTGCAGGGGGCCCTGCCTGGCTGTGCTGTGTGGCTGGAGCTGTTCCAGGCTGAGGCCCACTGCTCAGAGAATGGGCCCCATGTGGGGGGTTTGAGGGCTGAGGGGGCTGAGCTGCTGGCAGTTGCTGTGGGGAGGCCTGATAAGCCATGCTCTCGTCCATGCCGGGGACTGGGGGCTGCAGGGAGAAGCAGGAACTGAGGGTGAGGGCACTGTGGAGCCCTCACTGAACTCAGCACTCAGTTCTGCATCATCAGAGACTTCTGGGGTGAATGCTTTGACTGACAACCCTTAGCACAGCTGAAAAGACTCAGGTTTGGAGGAGGAACTGAGCAACTTTCTATAGCCCCAGCTGTTAAGTGGCAGTTGTCAGCATTTGAACACTGGAGTGTGACTCCACAATATTAACAGCACTGACAGAACACCCACTCCAGCAGTCTCTGACCAAGCACAACCAAGACACATTTGACTACAAGTACTCACAGGGACCCCTCCCACTTCAAATGGGGACTGAGACATAAGAGTCACATTGCTTCTAAGACATCACATGAAGGTGAGAGACAGATTCAAACCAAGGTCTATCTGGCTGCCACGCACCAGGCTCCACTATCCCTCCAAGTAGCACATTAAATGCGAAGCCAGAATGCAGAGTTGTGCGTTGTGTGCACGCATGTTGGAGGAAAAGAGAAGACAGGTGCCACAGGACAAATCGCTCCCACCCTCCCAGTGCTGCAGCCCCTGGCCTAGACCAGGCCCCACACCCACCCTACTTTCAAAATTATGCTTTGCTCTCCTCCTTAAATCAGAAGCCAACTGGCAAGAAGGAAAAAAAAGAAGTGGTGAAGAGTCTAAATAGGCAGATGACTCCTTACTGTTGGCCCCTCAAAACCTACATTTTCCCGCCTCCAGCCTGACCTGGCAGCTGGCCAGGCATGGTGTTACCTGGTTCAGAGTCCCTTGGTGCTGGGGTGCCGATGGCTGCTGGGGCGTGGCTGAGCCATAGGAGCTGGCCATCCCATACTGGGAGGGGGAGCCGTAGCTCTGGTACATGCTCTGCCAAAGGCACAGGAGGAAGGATTAGTGGCAGACTGTCCCTGCCCCTCTGCCTGCTGGAACTGCACAATCTAAGCCTCTGTACTCATCTCTCAGCCCCGTTCTGGTCAATGGACAAATACACCAAATCCTACCTCAAACATCAGAGAAAAGGAAAAAAAGGAAAAGTAAAGCCTTGATCAATCCCATGTCCCCTAATGCTAGCTCTCACAGGCTCCATTCAGCAAACACCACTGCCAACTCAGGTCTAACTTCTATGATAAAGAAATAAAAGGCAAGAATCCATGCTCTAACAAACTCTGTGCTAAAGTCACGTGCACAGCAGTGGGTACAAACACGCAGCATGTTCTGTGTAGTACCATGAAGGAAAACAGGGCAAAGAGAAGGAACCCAGGTGGGAACACTGCTCCAAGTAAGGGTCTGGCAGGGACTGGCTCTCTGAGGACAATTCCTAAGCACAGACCACCTCGGGGAAAGCACAGAGAGAGCCATGGCAAAGCAAAGCATGGTGGACTTGGTGTGTGCCAAGGTGCCGAGGTCTCAGCAGCATGAAGGGCATGAAGGGGGAGGGGTCAGAAAAGGCACGCGGAGCCTGCGAGCTTTGGGGCCACACAGGGCCCCCGCATGGGCTGTTAGCTAGTGAGGGTTTCTGGCAGCATCACTGCTCTCTCCACTGCATCAGCGTCCCTGCCCGGCGAGGAGCCTCCGCCTCCGGGGCGCTCACCATGGGGTAGTAGTAGCTGTAGGGGTGCTCACCATGGGGTAGTAGAACTGTAGGGGTACTCAGCCTCGGGGGCGCTCACCATGGGGTAGTAGTACTGTAGGGGTACTCAGCCTCAGGGGTGCTCACCATGGGGTAGTACTGTAGGGGTACTCAGCCTCGAGGGTGCTCACCATGGGGTAGTAGTAGCTGTAGGGGTACTCAGCCTCAGGGGCGCTCACCATGGGGTAGTACTGTAGGGGTACTCAGCCTCGGGGGTGCTCACCATGGGGTAGTAGTAGCTGTAGGGGGCGCTCACCATGGGGTAGTAGTACTGTAGGGGTACTCAGCCTCGGGGGTGCTCACCATGGGGTAGTAGTAGCTGTAGGGGTACTCAGCCTCGGGGGTGCTCACCATGGGGTAGTAGTACTGTAGGGGTACTCAGCCTCGGGGGTGCTCACCATGGGGTAGTAGTAGCTGTAGGGGTAGGCGTAGTTGTACTGCTGGTACCACTGGTAGTACTGCTGCTGCTGCAGAGCCGAGGCTTCTGCCTGAGACACGTACTGCAGAACAGAAGTGCCCAACCATGAGCATTGGCAGCAGAAGCCACACGGCAGGTGCCACCCGACAAACCGCTCCCACCCTCTCCCAGTGCCGCAGGCCCCAGGAAGCCAGGCCTCTTTACTGATGGGTATCTGCCAAAGGAGGAAGCCAAGCCAGGCTCCGTAAAGAGCGCTCTTCTCTGCTGTCACTCTTGGGCACCTTAGAGACCAGGGACACAGCCTCCATCTTCAGGGTGACATCAGGCCCTGGCTGCCTCAAGGAAATCAGACCTACCCCCTCATCAGATTTGGATGACAGGAAAACATCTTGTATTGCCTCCGCCCCAGGAACCCCATCGAACTGCTGCAAGTAGGCACCAGGCAGTGACCCTCCCACAGTACCCCCCACACAGGGTTCCCAGGTCCTGTGTGGCCTTCTCACTTGTGCACTGGCCACAGGCCCATTGCTGCTGGCCTTGGAGCTGCCGGCAGCTCCCGCTTTGCTGATGCTGGCCAAGGCCTGGCGGGCCTTCTCCCACTCTGGGTTCTCATGCATGGGGGCCTCCATGCCATTCTCTCTGTTGGCGCCAGCCACCATGCTGTACTGAGAGGACCTGCAGAGAGAGGACCTCAAGTTAGTCTGCTTTCCCACTGCACACAACCGGGCAGGATGGCAGGGGGCAAACACTGGGCCTTGAATCCCATACCTAAGCTCCCTACATTTTTCTAATTGCACTACGAGGACAATCAGCTTTTGCTTCAGAGGTCTCTCTGAGGGATGAAGGCAATCACCTGCTTCAGGTGCCTAATCTGGGTCTTGCACACAGCTTTTTAAAGCGTGGCCAATATCACAGAATTTAACATAGGCCTTACACCTAGTAGGCCTCAGTGTTTATAAATCATACACCACCCATGGTCAGCAGGTTATAAGGTTTCTTGGAAAAAATAGCAATTAAAAGAAGGTCAATGGCTGCATACCAAGTGTCGGACGCTGCCTCCTTATTACAGATACAGGGAAGAATTAACAGTTCTCTGAAAGGAAGGTGCACAGGGGAAGACTTGCCCTGCCACACTACAACCAAGAGTGCAGTGACCCTTTGTGTTTGGGGCTAGAAATGCCCCACCCCAACCCCACAGTCTGCTGTACCATTTTCCTCAAGCTGAATGAGATCCCACCCCAGAAGATACCCCTGGGCCTTGCTTCCTCTGTCCCTCCCGGCTGGCCTCTGTCCCTCTGCCCCACTAACCAATCCGTGCTACGTTGATCACCCACGTTGGCCGCCATCTGGACCTCGGGGTATAAGGGGTGGACCTCGGGAGCCAGACTGCTTTTTCACTGTCTATGAGAGAAAGAATGAATTGGGAGACTCAAGAAAGAGCAAGAAACATGTCATAAAGTGGGCAAGAAAAGCAGTGGACCTATGAGAAACCAGGCAGAAAAGGGGAATTTCAGAAAGAAGGAAACACTGGGGTAAAGAACGAGAAGGAACTCTGGGTATGGAATGAAGGAGCTAGAGTATGAGCAGAAGACTCTGGCCTCCCGAAAGTGCTCCAGGTGGAAAGTGAAGGACCTGAAAACAAAGCCTGAAGGAACTTCCCAAAGGAAAAAGGCCTGAAATCCACATGAAGAAAGAGGGGACGTGAGGAAAACCCTCAGACAGGAAGGGGGAAAGTTCAGAGGGTGGGTGGGGGACCTCAGCCGAGGGCAGGGGATCCAAAAGAATTCCAGACAATACAGGTTCCAAGAGGAAGGAGAAGGAGGATGCTCCAATGAGCAAAGTTTGAGAGAACCTAAGGCTGAGAAGCTTGGAAGGAGGGAAGCCTTTCAGGGCACTGCAAGGAGGGAGCAGCTGTACCTGGGAGAACACTGGAGAGTGGAGACATTTCTAAAAGGAAAGATGACTCTGGAAGTTCCCCTGAGAAGCCTGCAGAGGCTGAAGGTGCCATAAGGCATCCCCCATGAAAAGAAAGATTGTCAGGAAGCACTTAAAGACACATCTCTAAAGGCGCCCCAAGGGCAGAAAAGACACCTGTACAGGTTTCTAGAAGCAGGAGTAAGCCTAGGGGCTGGAAGAGGTGACCCCCTTGGTTGAGATCTGGATGTGCTTTGGGGACACCGAAAGAGGTCCAAAATACATTTAGGAAATCATTAAGAACGGGGCTGGAAGCCCTGGGAGGAAAGCAAAGAAGGACTGAGGAGCCCGAACTCTTGGAGGGGGAACTGAGTACTACGATGAATCGCATCAGAGACCCAGGCTTACAAGAAGTTGAGGGATCGGGAACAGGAGCCTGGAGCTGGGAGAAGTCCTGGAGAGGCGAAGCCCTTAAAAAGGACCCAGAAACTGCGCGTAAGCAGTGGGACACTGGGGGAGGAGATAGACGGGCTACTGGGGTCTGGAAACAGGCTACTGTGCGGGGCAGACGCGAGGCCGGCGATGATGCGGGCGGCACCTGGCGGTCCCGTAGGTCGCGAAGACGAAGGACGCCACCGTCGCCGGGGAAACGCTGCCTGCCGCCAGGCAGCCGTCAAAGGGCCTGGGGCCGTCGTGTTCGACGCGCACGCGCGCTGGCCTCCGGGTGCTCCCCTACCGCGCGACGCGCAAGCGCAGTGCCCGCCACCGCCACACCCTGCCGACGCTCGCGCGGCGTTCGTTGGCCCGACGGCTAAGAAGGCCGCGGAGGCGCAGGGCCGAAGGGAAAACCGTCCCCGCCTGCCCGCCCACCGCTCCCCACACCAACCAGGAACGTTCGCTCCCGGGACTCGTCAGCAGCGGCCCAAGGCGGTAGCACCAGGGCCGCGACAACGCTCGGCCACCCGGCTGGATCCTGTCTTCTTTGGCTTCGACGTCCCGACCGCGGCGTCCTGACGTCATGCGGAGGCTTCGCCCCGCCCCTCCCCTGAGTAGCCAATGGCCGCCACAAGTTTGGCTTGAGCCCGCCCTCCCGCCCACGCAAACATGCGAGGGGGGCGTTTTTAGGTAAGCCGGAAGTCTGGGCGGGGACGGTGGCCCTGAGGGCACAATCGCAGCCGAGTCGCCCGGCCCGCCACCCTGGCTCGCGGCCTTGTTTTGACTCTGCCTGCGGTCGCCATTGTTACCCCAGAGGTGTAAACCCGAGTGACGGGGGCTGTGAGGCTACTCGCAGCACAGTGACGTGGGAGCCCGGGAGAGGAGGACGGGCTGAGGGGACGGGCGCGAGGGCAGCCTTCCTCCGGAAGGGGCGCCGAGGCGGGGCGGCGCGGCGGCGGGCATCCGTGCGTCATGGAGCTGGGATCCTGGGCTGGAGGAGGAACTGAGCGGGCGGCGCGGATCCCGGGTACCGCCGGACCGGGTCCGCCAGCGCGCGAGTCAGGCCCAGGACCCTACGACCCGTGGATGGGAGAACCGCTCGGAAGCGGCGGTTGTCCTCCGCGTTTTGTCCGCGTTGGCACGGTAGATTCTGCCACCCCTCAACTGCATTTCATTGAACTTTTTGCTGTGGGATAATAATTTTAGACTTACGGAGAAAGTTGGAAAGATTATACTGAGTCGTGCATACTGTGCCCATGTCGCCCTTACCATGTTTGTCAAAACGAAGAAAGCGACATTGGTGCATTACTTTACACTGAGACTCAGACTTTATTTGGATTTTGGTACCTTTTCCACTAATGTTCTGTGTTCCCCGTCTAACTCAGAGCATCATGGTGCGTTTAGCTTCCTTTTACCTGTCACATCCGAGATGAGTTTCTTGGCTTTATGATACCCATTTACTTGAAGAAGCCACCGAGGCCCATGAGGGAGGTGAGTACCAAGACCAGGAAGGTCCTGGCAGGCCAGGCCCTTGACCCTGTGGCCCCCTGCATTAGTGCTCTCTGCTGGGTTGTCTGACACACCAGGCTCCAGCATCTCTTCCACTGAGAGCCTTGCTGTGCAGTGATTGGACTTTGTTTCCAGGGATTAGCTGATCAAAGCAGTGTTGTAGCCAGCAGCTCCCGATGCAAATCCTTAGGTGCTTGTGCAGCTTTTTCTGGAAATTAATTCCCAAAAGCAGGATTGCTGGGTCAGGGGGTCTACTCAGTTTTTATTTTTTCACATATGACCAGGTAAATGTTTTCAAAGGATGTGATTCAAACCCCTGCACTCTGTGTTGGAGTGCTGTTCCTGCCCCTCCTGGCCAGCACAGGCCAGGGCCCCTGTTTCTAGTTTTGTAACTGGTTAGTGGAGCTGCTGGTTGCCTCACACATCTCCTCTTTATGGGTGTTGGGACTTTTGTTTCTTGAATGTTCATCTCAGTTGCTAATTCTTAAATTGAGCATTTTGTTGTCTATAGAAGTTTTTGGACATTATATTTATGTATTAAAAATAATGTATTTCTCTGTGTCACATACAGTTTCCCAGATTAAAAATTTGCCTTTTGACCAAATTTTTTTTTTCATGCTATGATTTGCCAAATAAGTTATCTTTTCCCTTCTGGGCTTCTATTATCTTGATTAAAGTTCTTTCCCCACAACACCACCTGGATATACAGCATAAACATAATCTCCCAATTTCTCTCAAAATGCTTCTGTCCCTTCACTGGTACACATTGAGATTTTTCCCCTGTCTGGGTGGGAAGTTTTGACTGGATGCAGAGCCAGCCCACTGGGCGCTGTTACCGGCTTTCTCTTGGACTTGAGGTTGGTCTTCCGTCCTGTGTACACACATACACTTAATCTACTTCTAGGTGTGTTCTCTCTTCCTGTCAGGATATGGATGTGACTTTTAGAGGTAGACCCACTGCTGAGCTTGGACAGGAGCAATCCCTGGCCAGACACTGGGAAGGATCCTCCCAGCCCAACCTGGAGCAGAATCTGGGAGGGGGAGACACAAGGACCCTGCCGCTTGTAAAATAAAGTCTTCCTTTTTATTTCAAATCAACCCTTTCCAAGTTAGTGCCACAAGTTGAGACCAGAGCCCTAGAGCTCATTGGGGTATGGATGGACAGGAAGACTCCTGTCCCTGCACCCATTGCAGTCCCTTTGTGAATGGGACTGGCAGGCAGAGATGAGGCCTGGGCTGTCTGCTTGCCTCCTTCCCCTGCCAGCCCTGGTTCCTGCTCTGCCCCTTCGGCTACCCAAGTGAGGATAGATGGGGGCTTTGGGGCCAGGGCAGAGACAGTCCTGTGTGGGGTCCGTGGCCGTCAGTGTTAGTGCTCAGAGCCCAGTTAGGCAGGTAGGTTAATGGGGTCTCCTCCTGGGGCCAGGGAAGGAGCTGCAGAGAGACAAAGACAGGCACTGAGGGCCACAGGCCACTCTGGTGCACACCCACCAGCATGTAGACACCTCAGGGAGCACCAAGGCCAGGCTGCAGATCCCCTGCCATTGGGAAGCTCACCGAAGAGGGGAGGCAGGCTCCAGGCTGGCGGGGAGGAGGGGTTCAGATAGATGACTGCCACTGCACAAAGCGCTTGGATTCCTGCCAGGCGGGGAGAAAGGAGGCGAGGAGTGGGTCCCCAGCGTCTCCTCCCTCAACCCAGGAGCCCAGGTCCCCAGCCCTCCTCCCTCAGACCTTGCAGTCCAGACCCCAGCCTCCTCCCTCAGGCTAGAGTCTATACCTGAGGGTTAAAAGGGTCATCGTCATCAGTGTCCTCATAGTCGTCACTGGGGTATGCGGTGGGGAGTGGCAGAGAAGCAGGATGGGGACCCATCAGGAGGCCACACCCTCCCCAACAGTGGCCCTGGGTGCTGCCTCCTGTCCCCTCCCCCAGGACCCTGCCCTCTCTCCCCTGCTGACCTGGGCGGGAAGAGGGCCCAGGCTCGGGGCAGGCTGCAGAGGGTGGTGGCCAGGGCCCCAGCGGACAGGAGGGAGAAGAGCAGCAGGAAGAGCAGGCCCTCCAGCGCGTCTTCACACAGGCCGCGGAGTGCCACGCCGTAGTCCTGGGGCGAGGGTGAAGTCTGCATGAGCACACTGGGCACACATGCACGCTGCATTCACGGTGACCGTGACCGTGCACCACTGCCGTCGCCCAGGATTTCCTCCCCTATCAAAGGGCTGTTCTGAGGATGGCCATTCGTGCTCACAGGCCTCCCTCCAGCCCAGCCTCGGCAAGAGCAGCCTGGCAACCATCCACTTCCGCACAGCACCCTTGCACCCAAGCCAGCCCCATACGTCCACCTGGCACCCCAGGAGCTGTTCTTCCCTCCCCATTTGGCATGGTAGGCCCCTGCACGGCTATCTCCCCACCATCCAGAGCCCCGGCCCTGACCAGCTCTGCCTAGGGTTGCTGAACCTGGGCACTGTTGACATTTTGGGCCAAATAATTCTGCGGTGGGGCTGTCTTGTGCACTGTGGGATGTTGAGCAGTGTCCCCAGCCTCCACCCACCAGATGCCAGCAGCACCCCCTTCCTGCAGTCTTGACAGCCAGACACATATCACATTGCCAGAGGTCCCTGCGTCTGCAGTCACTGCCCTGGAATAATACCTGGAGAACACCTGGAGTGACACTGAATCACACCTCGGTGACAGCAACTGTGACCACCATGCCCTGAATGCCCAGCAGCACACACACGCTCCTTCATAGGGGTGGACTGAGGCTTGCCCTGGGCCAGGCCTCCTGGTACTGGGGATCCCCAGGAATTAGGACAGAGAGGGTCACTCGGATGGCGGTGAGCTGCTAAGGCGGGCAGCCCTGGGCAGAGGCCATGCAGGAGCGGCCAGGCTGACAGAGGGGCCTGGGGTGAACCAGGCAGATGATGGGCCACTGGGCTGATTTGGATACTGTGGGAGGCTCGAAAGGGCAGAGGCCAGAGAGCTGTGGCCAGGGCTGCATAGGTCAGGGCAAGGAGCCCAGGTTTTAATCCACGTGCCGAGGGATCACAAGAGGACTTTAAGCTGGGGAAGGCCTTGATCGGATTGCGTGTTGCAAGGATCACCAGCTGTTGGCTGCTGTTGGACAGATGGGGTGGGTAAGAGGGGACAGGAAAGAGGCAGCTAGGACCTGGTAGCATTGGTGGATGGTCCAGACAGGCTTAGAGGCAGGGCAGGGATGTGGAGGGAGCACAGCCAGCAAGAGCGTGGGCCTGCGCTCTAACTAGCACACCTGGGGTGGGTGTGCCTGGTACTGGCCAGAGCTCAGGGCGGACCTGTCAGGGCCGGGGGGGCATGACCTGGACGCGTCAGCACGAGGACACCCTTTCCCCCTTACAACAGCCCTGCATGGGGCCCACACCCCTTAAGCTGCTGTCTTTGGCAGTGTGGGAAACAAGCTGAAACCCAGAGAGGACAAGTCACTTGCCTAGAGTCACATAGCCTGGGAGGGGCAGACAGGCTCCAGAGTCACCCTCCTTCCTCCTCATCCCTGATGTCCCTTGTCCCTGGTTTTATTGTGTGAGGAACCAGGGCCCAGGGTCACACAGCATATCCATGGAGGGCAGCGGCTCTGACCATCTTCCTTCCTTCACCAAGGAGCAAGCACGTTGCAGCCCTGTCCCCACCTCCGGGAGAGCAGTGCTGGGGCTCTGTGTCCCCCAGCCTTTCTCAGCTTAGCTGTTCAGTAATTTTGCACATCGACTCAGTGCCCCGGGAACCCTTTTTGGTTGGATGGCATTAGGTGCCTAACACACATTGGTTTCTTTTAAGTGCCTCCCAGAATTGCATGGTGCACCCGAGGGAACCCTGTGGCTGTTCACTGAGCTTGGTGTCCCTGCCCCAGGGAAGATCAGGAGCAGGAGAAGGTGGCCAAGAAGCCTGTGTCCTCCAGGGCGAAGGGCCAGGTCTGCTGCAGTGGGGACCATGGTGGATGAACGAGGACATCCCAGCAGCAGAGGGGCAGACTCTCACGGGCAGTGCGAAGTGTGCAGGGAGAGGAAGGAGGGCTGGGATGGGTGACCTCCCCCGAGGAGGAGGAGGACCCGGGAGGGCGGAGTCACCTTGTGCAGGCTGCGGCAGTGTAGCAGTGCCACCAGGTGGTGGAAGTTTCCCTCTGTCACATTCAGCGTCTCCTCCAAGGACAGCAGAGGCTTCTGCCATGGGAATGGAAGTAGTTATCAGGCCGATGCACTGTGCTCGCCCAGTTCTGCAGGCCCCGCCCCTTCCCATAGGCTCCTCCCACAACTCATGCTCTCCGTCCCCAAAGAGACCCACCCAGCTCTGCACTCCCCACTCTGCCATGTATCTATCCCACCTGTCCTTCCTGCGGGTCCCTTTTGCACTCCGCAGCGCCCCCACCCCGTCCTCCTTCCCTTTGCTCTACAGACCTGTGCAGATGGGAACTGGGGAACTGCTTCTCGCTCCAGGCCCTGCAGCTGGGAGTGGATGTTGGCCAGAGCTCGCTGGGACAGGGTCAACCTCTGCAGGAAGACAGGAGGGAGGAGGACCCTGTGGATGACACCCCTGGCCCTCTCCACTCTTGGGACCCAGAACACTGGACCCCAGCACCCTGCTCCTCCCCTTAAACCCAGGAGCCCAGTCCCCAGCCCTGCCCTCCTCCTTTGGGTCCACGTTCAGGGTCCCTGCATGCCCATTTCCCTCCTCCTCAGCCCTCACCTGTTGGAAGGGGTTGGTGATGGCCTGGTTGCACAGGAAGTAATAGTTCAGGATGTCTAAAGGGAGGGGGAGAGGGGAGCAGGCTGTGAGCCTGGCCCCAGCACTCCTTGGGGAAGCAGGAGGTCCACTCCCCGCCTCAGGGATCCTCAGAAGACGAAGCTGATTAAACTGCTTCCCGGTTCCTCCCATAGCCAGATCCCCTCTGGGGCCCAGGTCCATGCTTCTGACCCCTCTCTCTCCTCATGACACTAGAATCTTTATCCAGCCCTTTCCCAGCATCCTGGACAGGTACTGTCACCCCATACCAGAGGGCCTGGGCACTGGGGAGGCCTCGGGAAGTGGGGCCATAGGAATCACCTGAGCTGAGCCCAGTCTCCTCCTGGGTCAGGTTCAGGATGTAGGCGTCTGGATTGGAGCAGAAGTCACTGAGGCCCTGAGCAAGAGAGCAGGGGGAGCTAAGACCAGAAACCGCCATTTCCACACTCCATAGAGCTCAGCACCAGGCCCCCAGCCCCCCTCCCTCAGACCCAGGGGTTCAGATCCCAACCCTTCCTTCCTCGGAGCCCAAATGTCCAGTGCACCTGCCTCTGCCCTCCCTGGACCTGAGAACCAGCCCCAGACCTCAGAAGTGTGACTGTGTCTCCCAAGCCCTTTCTCAGGACCTAATGCGTTAAGCCTCCCCCGCCCCAGGAGTCAGGGTCCACCCCACTGAATGCAGAGCTCTCAGAACTCACCACAGCTGTGGCTGCCTCAAGACCCATGGAGCCCCAGCTCAGGACAAGCACCAGAAGACTCATGGCGGTCATCCTAGTGTGGGAGGGCACTGGTTTCAGGGTCCATAATCACTCCACCTTGCCTTTCTCCTCCACGCCAAATCCCATCGATGCCCACCCCTCCTCACACCAGCCTCTGGATCCTGAGGGATCAGAGTTGGGGCGGAGGAGCAGGAGGTGGCGGGAGCAGTGGTTGCTGATGACAGATGGGACATCTGGCACCTGCTAGTCTGGTGGAGATGGACAGGGGTCTGGGCTGGCAGGTCAGCAACCTGCCTTCTGGCAGGCTCTACCCTCCTCACCTGGGACCCTGGAAGCCACTGCTCACCTCTGAGCTCAACTTCCTAGGCTTTAAATTCTGCAAGGTCCAGTAACCCTGCTGACCAGGCATGCTCCCAGGCCACCCACAGCCCCGTCAGCCTCCCTCAGCCCTGTCTCCTCGGAGGAGTGAAGACTGCTCCCAGATTGGAATCTGAACCTGGCTGGTCCCTGGGGTGGGCTCAGGCTGGTCAGTGGAGGGTCAGCAAGCAAGAAGGGCACTATGGTGTGTGGGGACCAAAGGCCTGCTCTGCCCCACCATGTCTTGCCCACCTCCAAGCCTCAGTGGGGGCCTGAGTGGGTAGTGGGACTCTCCCCCAGGGTGGTATGTAGACAGCAGCTGCAGCCCAAGCCCCCCTCCCACCCTGCTGGGGCAGGGAGGATGAAGCCCCCTTCTAATGATAGGTGGACTGGGTTTGAATGCCAGCTCTAGCACTTCCTGACTGTGGCCTAAGCAAGCAGTCCAACCTCTCTGAGCTTCAGTCTCCCCTGTTAAACAAGGAGCACAGCCTGCCTCAGTGACTGGGCATGAGGGTTCCATGAAGGGCCAAGAAGAGCTAGCGTTAAATAAGAGCAGGGTGCAGTGGTTCCACTTGGCATCCTTCCGCCTCGGTTCCTGGTGCTAATGGAACCTCCTTCCTGGGGCCATTGTGGCCATGGAGGATTCAGTGTGCATGGCCCTAAATAGATTTCAGCGGCCATGCTCATCTGTATTGTCAGGGTAATCAGGTGTCCCCATGGTGCATCACACTGCAAGGCCTGCCTGTCTCCAGGCCCACTGGGCTGTTCTGGGTGTCACCTTTGCCTGCTTAGCTTGGAAGGACCCTAGTCCCTGGCAAAGGAGAGCTGTGAGACTGAGGTCCCACAGTCAGGGACATACTGGGCACAGTGATGCTGAGCAAGCCTAGCAAGGGCTCCCCCCATGCCCACTATGGAATGTGCTAGCAGTCAGGGCTGCCCAACTCACACGGCCACCAGCCACTTGCTCTGCTTCGCCAGGCCCAGGAGGGTGAAGAGGCAGACCAGGAGCTCCAGAAGTAGCAGGAGGACATAGGCCAGCCACCTGGGGATAGGAGGGCTGAGGCAGTGGACCCCACAGGAGGCCAGCTGCACCCCAGCTGCAGCCCAGCCCTGCCTAGGAGGAGGCCAGCTGCACCCCAGGTTCACCCCCAGCCCTGCAGAGCCTAGGAGACCCCAAGTGCCCTCCTGTTGCCCGACGTCCGCAAGCCACTGCCAGCTCATCTGTGGAGGGGTGCTGGGGAAGACACCATGCTGGAACGATCTGGAGCACAGGTCCAGAGTTTGAGTACCAGGGACCCAATGCTGACGGGACCGTGCCCGAGCTCTGTGACTGTGGGCATGATCTGGCTTCTCTGATCTGGGACCCCCCTGCCCTGCAGAGCAGAGGTAACTCATCCAGCACCAGGGATCTCGTCACAAAACCTGGGGATCTCGTCACAAAACCTGGGGATCTCGTCACAAAACCTGGGCGCATGGTGCACAGACGCAGGGCTGCCTAGGCCTCAACCCCACCCATCTCTTAGCCAGCTGTGTAACGGTCCCAGAATTTTGACCTCCTGGCCTCGGTTTCCCTGCTCGACAGGAGCACAGAGGCATGACTTGCAAAGGTTGCTGGGTGAGGGAGTGAGCACAGCTAACGTCCTTAAGGGAGGGTCGTGCTCAGGGACCCACACAGATATCAGCTGGAGTGCCGGGGAGGGAGCTTCAGACGGGGCCCAGTGATTAGCTGAACATGAGGGGTTCACCAGAACTGCCTGGGTGTGCCTGGGAGGCCAGAGCGCAGTACCAGCACCAGGTGATTTCCTCCTCAGCAACCCACAGAGCTGTGGACTGCCCTCCATGTCCCCCACTCTCCCTGCAGGGCCCTGACCTGTTTGTTGAGGGACTCCCAAATGCTGGGTACCTTGGTACTCTCACAAGGGTCCAACCCTAGATGGCCCCTGGGGACCATGGCTCCATCCCATCCCAACACCATCCTCACAGTTACCCCTGCCCCACAGCCCAGGCCCAGCTCACTGATCCTGAGCCTGGGCGAGGCGCATAACCTGGTCTGCAGCCCAGGCCTGCTGCCCCCTGTGCTCTGATGCCTCATCTCCACCGCTCGGCATTCCCTGCTCATGCTGTTCTAGCCCCACATGTCTGCATCCCCCTCCCAGCCCCTTCCCCAGGTCTCTTCGCAGGACTGTCGCTGAATGAAGGAAATCATTCCTCGTGCACAAAGCGATAGGACTGGTCCTGCTTGCTGCTGGGAAGGGCAGCTGCCCTCGGGGCTGCCCAGCGGGTCCCTGCCTCTCCCTGTCACCTGCTCAACGTGGCCTTCCTGGGCCCTGAGATGCAAACCAATGGCCTGACCCCACCCAACCTCTCTTCCCTTTCACTTTCTCCAAAGCTCTCACCAATGCACCCTACAGTGCCTGGCCTGTGCGTTTATTTCTTATTGGTCCTGGCGAGGATGGGGCAGGCCTTCCTGTCACCTCCCAACTGCTCCGCCCAGCTCTGAGGATGTCACCTGTCAGGGCTCCCTGTGAGCCAGGTGGCCATCCTCAGTACCCAACAGATACTAGCTCAATCCAGTGAGGGGAGCGTTGCAGGAGGTTCACTGTGTGGGGGAACTGAGGCACCGGGACGGGCGGCAAGGGAGTGGCCCTCAGGAACTCCGGTTCCCTGTCGAGGGGTGTGCTGCCTCCCTGATCACGTGCTAAACAAACACGAGCTGGATGAATGTCCGTGCCACGCGCATTATGAAACCAGAGGGCTCCTGACCAGGTTGCGACTGCAAGAGTGACTTGTGGAGTGAGTGATTAAATGATTAAGTGACTTAAGGTTAAGGGGCTGGGGAGCAGTGGGTGCAAGGCACAGACCTGGTCACCTGACCGTCCTCCATGCAGTGGGGCTCCTCAGCCTTGTCAAATTGACCGTTGGGGCTGGATGTTCCGGGATGGGGGACCTCCACCCATGTGGCTGGCCTCCACTCATGAGGTGCCAGGAGCACCACATCCCTCAGATGTGACAACCCAAAGTGTCTCCAGAAACTGCCTGGTGTTCCCCAGAGCTCCCAGCTGCTGCACAGGGGACAGCCTCTCACCTGTACTCCTCCACAAAGGACACGTCTTCCGCCACCTGCAGGGGGCTCAAGGGCACTCCCCGCCAGAAGGCCAGCCCCTGCAGCTGCTGGGCCACAGCCTCTGCCTGCCTCCGTGTCCCCCGGGTGGCCGCCACCAGCTCAGTGCGCTGGGCTAGCACCTCCTCCAGAGTGGTCAGCTCTGCCCTCACTGCCTCACCCAGCCTCTCCACTGTCTCCAGCACCTGGGGAGGGAGGGGCTCAGGTCTGGGGAGGAAGTTGCCCAGAGCTGGATGGGGTGGGGCTGGGGGGAAGTGGGAGAGGGCAGTGGCAGGGGTCTGAGGTCTGGGGTCTGGGGCCCCTGAGGACTAAGCCTGGGGAGGTCTGGGCAGGGCTCTGAGGTCCTGCTGATGGAGTTCTGTGGCCTGAGGGGAGCTCTGGGTGGTCAGTCACTGAGCTGGAGCAGGTTCCCGAGACTGGAATGAAGCTGGGATCTTCACCTGAAGTCTTCACCTGCCTTCCTGAGTTGGGGACCTTAGGTCTGAGTGCCCTGGCCCAGGACCTGCAACTCTAAGTCTGGAGGTGCGGCTGCAGCGCTGGGGTCCCTGGCCTGAGTTGGGATCAAGAATCAGGACTGGGGACCTGGATCTGACCCCCGTGTTTGGTCTCTGGTTTGGGCTGCAAGTTGGATCCAGGCCTGGAGCAGGACATGAGTCTGGGTTCCAGGCTCTGCCAGCTCTGGATCTGGCACAAGGTTGCAGCCAGGCCTAAGTGTGAGGCCTGAGGTCCACTGGTCTTTGCGCAGACAGTTCTGAGTCTATACCTTAAGTCGCAGGTATGGGCTGTGGTGGGATCTCTCTGGCCCTGAGTGCAGGGCCCCGTGTTCCTGAGTGGGGGCCAGTCTGGGTGTGGGTCGGGGTCTGGCCAGTCCTGGCTCCCTCACCAGGTGGTCAATGGTGCTGAGCGTGTGGTTGGCGTGCAGCAGTGCTGAGCTGAGCTGGGACACCCCATCACTGGTCTCGCTGTTGCCATAGAAACCAATGCCAATGCCAGCACTGAGAGGGGAGGAGGGAGAGGAAATCTCAACAGAACTGGGACCCCACAGGGGGCCACCGTCTCCCCACAGTACCCCTCTGCCCCACCTCTTCATCCACCTATCCCATTCCCGTGCCCACCCCATTGGTCCAGCCAGCCGTGGGAAAGACTGTCTCCAGCTTGGCCCCCACCAGTTGCCAAGGTAACAGTAAGGCCTCACTCCCCCAGCTGGAGGGACGTCATTGTGATGCTAATGGTGGGTGGAGTGGTGGAGGGGAGGGAGTCCCGATTTAACTCGCACCTCCCCAGAACAGGAGCCCTGGTCACACCCAGCCCTGCCAGACCACCCCCTCCTGACCACCTCCCCACATCCCTCTCCTTCATGCTCCTCAGGAGTCCAGCATTCTCAGCACATGTCCCAGGAGTCCTCAGAGCCCAGGTACCCGCTGTCCCTGCCTCCTGGGGAGTCCTAGGGGTGCAGGGTCCCCCAGCACCATCATCTCCTGGGGACATGGAACCTGGAGCTTCGGCCTCCCCCCACCTCACCCAAGAACCCTAGCATCTCATGCTGGGAGGGGAGTAAAGGAACATGGGAGGAAGGGCTGGAGGATGGGCCAGGAGCTGGGGACCCCCTGCCTGGTACCCCCAAGGCAACACGCCAAGCTCCATTGTGGAGTCTGAGTCTGGAGACCTGTTCCCTGCCCCCAGTCAGTGTCCCACAGTGGAGGGGGCGAGAGCCTGCAACCTCCCAGTTCCCAGCCCCCATCCCTGGGATGTGCGCCCAGTGCCCCCGCCCCATTGTTCAGAGTCCTACAAAGCTCTTCTTGTTCCCAGGCCTGGGGGCTGAGGCCGTGTCTCTCCCCCACTGGGCCTTTGTCTGCCTCCCCCATCCACCCCCATCTGGAGAGCCTGCTGGAGAATTGTCTTGGATATAGGGCACCCGGCCTCCCTGCACACCCCCAACCAGACCCCCTCTTCTCCCTGAAGTAAGCAAGTGTGACCCAGAGCCCGGGATGGGGTGACCTGCTGGACACCTACTCCAAGCCATTGCTCCAAGCCTGTGGGCTATAGGAGACACCCATGCAGCCTCCTCTGCTGGCTAGCCATGTGTCACAGGACAGCTGTCCCTGACCTGTGGGTTCTGCCCTGCCAGGGAGGGGGCTGGCTCTTAGTAAAGGGGTGTTCTCAGAAGAAGCCCCTTTCTCCCTCCCAGAGCCTTCCTCTTTCCAAGCTGGGCATGACAACCCAAATCCAGCAGTTGTCCAGGGAGGGAATTAGAGCTGCCTCAGGTCACATGATCTGTCTCCCTGGTGGGAATGTGAGCTTTGGGCAGGCCAGGGGCCTGGGTTGGCATGTTCAGCATCCAGCTCACAGGAGAATGGGCAACAGCTGTTGGGTGCTAATGAATGCAGGAAGGACATCACTTGTTCGCAGTGTGCAGGCCTGGGCACGCTCCCGTCTCTTGCCATCCCAGAAGGTGGGTGGCACCGTAAGACCCATTTCACAGATGTGGAAACTGAGCCATGGGGAGGTCACATCACTCCCCTAGAACACACAGCTCCTTAATGGGAGGCCACCAAAACCAGGCAGTCTGACCAGCCCAAGCCCTTAGCCTACCCTTCCTGCCAGGCTGGCTGCCATTTCCCTATTAAACTTCATTCCTCTATCCATCAAACAGGAAAGTTCTCCCTGCGGAGGACAAGGTGGCAGGGACTCACCTGTCCCCTGCCCCTGTCCCCAGGCACCCCAGGAAGGCTGATGGAGACCTGCCACCAGCAGGGACACCCTCGAAGGCTGGGGAGTCCCACCCGCCCTGGGTCCCCGTTACCAGCCGACGAGGAGGGCAGCCACGCAGCTCCAGGTGACACAGCCTCCGCCGGGTGGGATGCTCTTGGCCCCAGGGGGCTCTGGGGGGCGGCAACAGCAGAAGCGGATGAGGTAGACAGCAATGAAGATGAGGCTGAGACCCAAGCCCAGGCCCGCCAAGGCCACCACCAGCAACAGGGCCTGGAAGGGGGTACATCAAGCCTTGGAGGGCACCAGCGTGACCTGGACTTGGAGTGCCTCCCTGCCAGGCATTTAGGTTTGCAGGGAACATGGGGTCCCCAGTCCCCACTCCCAAGCTGGCAGCTGGGGCTCTGAGGCCCAGGACTGGGTTGCTTCCAACTGGAGGTCCAGCCCTGCTCTGTCCTCCGGTGGCTGTGTGACCTTCAGAAGGGCCCTCCCCTCTCTGAGCTTGTCCACCTCACTGCCACCAGGCAATTGGAATGGAGCATGCCCTGAGGACCTGATGAGGCTGCTCTGGAACTGTGGGATCAGGGGTGGTGGGTGCCCAGTCCTGTGCTGCGGCAGTCTGAGGGAGGCAGGCTTCCTCCCTCCCCCTCTTTCTACGCTCTTCCCTGCTGCTGAGCTCACAGCCCCACCACAGCACGAGTCTGTCACCCAGGGACTGCAGGATGGGGTGCTCTGTGACAGCATGTGTGTGCATGCAAGACTCAAAGGTGGAGACTGGGAGAGGAAGACAGAGCAGAGAAGAGATGGAGGCAGACACAGCCAGGACAGACAGGGAGCTGTGCAGAGATAAGACAGAAAAAAGACAGAGGCCGAGGGGTCCAGTCCAAGACAGGACAGTCAGAGAATACAAGAGAGAGAGATGCAAGCGGGACCCTAGAGAACAGGAGAGACTGGGACGGGGATGCAGTGAGAACCAGAGGCTGGGGGCCAGAGGCAGGCAGATAATGCGCACACCTCTGGAACCACCTTGCAGAATAATGGGCTGCTGGCACAGTGGGTGGGGCTTCCAGCAACCTGTGTCATCCTGCCAGCAGTAGGCCCAGGGTTGGGGAGTGTGCCTTGAGCCACACAGCACATGGGCAGCACCAGGATCAGAAGCACAACCCTAAACTGTAGGTGTCTGTGTCCCTGCGGGATAGAAGAGGGTGCTGTGTTGCTGGCTGCGAGGCTGGCTGCTTGTCTTTGAGTGTAACTGCCTTGAGACGAGACCCTGGAGCATGCACGCATGTGAGGTGCGTGCACACTGTGGTGCCCCGCCTGTAGGTCAGAAGACACCTGTGGGCATTCACGGGTTCTGAGCACAGTTCCCGAGGTTCAGTGTTGCCTGGGCGTTTGTGTTTGTGAGTGTGTGTGTGTGCCTGAGCACAAATGAGTGTGGCATGGTCCATATTTGTGTGAGCATGTGTATATGTGAGGAATCAGTGTGTAAGTGTGCACGTTTGTTGAGTGTGAATTAGCACATGTATGCATATGGGTGTGGGCATATATGAATGTGTGTGCATACACGAGGGTATGCGTGAGTATGGATGTGTATGGGTGTGTCTGAGCAAATGTGCAGTTCAGTTAGTCTTTGTGTATGTGTGTGCATATGTGTGTGCAGTGTGTACACATTCATGTGAGTGCATGTGTACGTATGTGTGAATGTGTATATGTGTGTTAGTGTGCACATGAGTGTGTGTCTACATCTGTGGGGGTGTATATGACAGTGTGTTCCTGAATCCCGAATGGTGTGCCCACCTGTGTCCCAGGTAGTCCTCTCTATGGAAGGGAATGTCCTGGGGTGGTTGTGCCAGCAAGTCCCAGCTGTGACCTGACCACCCAGGATGAGGTGGAGAGAACCCGTCTGAGCCCTCAGGGAGGTGCCTAAGGCCTGGAACCCCTAGTCAGTGTGGCTGGGGAGGTCCAGGTGTGGGTGGACGGGCTGGAGGTTGTGATTGTGTAATGTGGCTGTGGGCGAGGGGATGGCGGTTGTGATGGTGGGGAGAGGGGGCGGCAGGGAGTAGGCAAGGAGGAGCTGCTCAGGGCTGTGCCAGCCGTGACCCAAATAGCTACATACAGCTCACATCCTCTGCCTGCGGTTCTGGGAACCCCAGTCCTAAGCTCCCCCAGCCCCAGCCCCCTTTCCCAGAGGCAAGCCAGGGCAGACCTAGTGGTTGGGAAGCTACAGGCAGGGCCTGGGACCCATGCTGGGGCATCAGGACTCCCAGCCCCCCACCCTGTGTCCCCAGCTCAGCCAAGCCTTTCTCTTCGTTAATCTCAAAGTCAATCACTGGAATTAAACTGGGTCAGGGGACAGCTCTTTCCCCCTTTGCAGCTAGGGCTGGACCCCTTCCCCAGGGACCCTGGCCTCAGTGAGGTTCCCACACCAGCCCAACCTCCAGGACCCAAGTCTGTCAGCCCCGCTGCTCCCCAAACCCATCCTGGTCCCTGCCCCCACCCCGTCCGGCCCCCGCCCCTCTGTCCTGGGCAGACTGGAAGTGTCCTCTCCCGACACCGCCTCATTTCCCTGCCTGGCCCTGAAAACCCCCTTCCCTGTTAGAGGTTCTCAGTCCCATCGCAGAACAGGGCACCCCCGCACCGCCCCGCGACCTTCTCCTCTCCACCATTATCAGGGCCGCTCTCTCGGGTCCCCCCTTATCTGGGACACAGTCACCCGCTGCCATCCTATGGGGGCGGGGTCCTCTTTTAGGACCCGAAAAGTGAACCTTCCCTCAGCTGACCCTGGAGACCGGCTTCCCAGGCACCGGAACCGGGAATCCAGGCAGCCCCTTCGGGCCTCGGGGTCCAGGCCCTGGGTGCCCGGTCCTCCCTCACTCAAGGGACAAGGGGGCTGATCCCAGCGCCCGCGCCGGGAGCCTCCAGGTATGGGCGCCCTGCTCCTCCTCCCTCAGGTGCCCGAAGTCCGGACCGCCCTAGCCCAGGAGACGCGGGACCGGGACCCAGCCTCCTCCTCTCCTCCCTGGGGACCCAGGAGCTCGGGCCGCCGGGCCGCGCCGGGTCCCACCTGCTGGTATTCCTGCTCCCGGGGCGCGAAGCCGCTGGGCACTGGGCGGAGCTGGAAGTCGGCGCGGGGCAGCTGGTGCAGGAGATGCACCCAGGCGGAGGGCCGGTAGCCCGGGGGCGCCCCCATGGCCCCGGGAGGGGCAGCGGGCGACGGCTGGAGCCGCGGAGCGGAGCGGGGCGCGGGCGGAGCGGGGTCTGCGGCCCGGGGGAGCCGAGCGGGAGGGCGGGGGGCGGAGATTGGGGGAGGGCGGCTCGGCGCTGCCCCTGGCGGCCGCGGGGGGCACTGCGGCGCGGGAGGCGGCCGCGCTCCGCCCTCCCAAGCTCCCACCTGCCACCACCAAGCAGGTGCCGCGCTGCTCCAGTGGGGGCCTCAGGAGAGCTGGGCTGTGCCAGGCTCCTGGCCTCGCTCGTGTAGGGGCGCTGGCACTGTGGTACCACCCTGAAGGACAGCGATCCCTTTATCTTTATGAAGAACAGTGTCCCTGTAAAGGCCACAAGTGTTTGTGCAGCATTGTACAGGTATTGGCCTGTGACGTCATGAAGAACCCCCCACTTCTGTGTACAAGGATACCCTCCTCTGTAAAGGACGCCTGCGTTTGGGCAGAACCTGCTCAAGGACACACCTTCCACACGCAACCTCCCTGTGCTTATGGACCACTCCAGAATGTATTACAGACCTGCACACGTGCAAGGAGGGGCATCTGCTTAAGGACCCTGTCCACCTGCCTCAGGACCCCACTTGTCTCTGTAGAGACCTTTCTGATCCTTAGAATGATGCCTCCCATGAATGAAAGAATTCCTCCAAACCAAATGAGGATTCCTTCATGTCTGTAGGACTCCCATCCCTCACTGTGGTTTGGTAGTTACAGGTATTTTCCAGCCACTATATGTTGACTCTCCTAGGAATCCACTCTTGCCACTTGGATATTGGGGAAGTACAGATCCCGAAGGGGTCTTGGCTACCCTGGCATCATTAACTAGGTGTCACTGTTAGAGCAAAAGCAAATTCCCAGGAATCTTGCCCAGGGGTCCCCCCTTGAAGTGGAGCAGCTCCCCATAGAGAAAAGAAGGGTCCCTAGACAGGTCGTTATGCAGACAGCAGGAGTCCTTGCCACACGTGCAGGTTTTAAATACATTCTGGAGAGTTCCATAAACACAGGAAGGTTTGTGGGTAGAAGCTGTGTCCTTACACAGGTTAGAAAAAGTGGGAGAGGGCTTTACCCAAACACAAGTGTCCCTTACAGATGAGGACACCCTTACACATGGTGTGTGAGGGCTTTTCATGATGAAGGAGACATATCTGAGATCCCCACACCTGTCCTCACCCCAGGGTGGGGGGATTGAGATGGGCAGGAGGAAGATAGGAGGTTAATGATCCATCTACCCCATATTTTGCCCCAGGTTGGTAAGAAAGGGCGAGGGAGAAAATAATGATCCTGTGAAGGTGGTGGTGATAAGAGATAGCAATGACAGTGGCTGTTGTGTTTGGAGCTGGAACCTCCCCAGAGGCTCATGTGTTGAGGGACTGGTCCTCAGTGCAGAAATGCTCAGAGGCGGGGCTTGGGGAAGCGACTGAATCATGCAGCTCTCACTTCACCAGTGGGATAATCCACTGATAGCCGAACGGACTACTGGGAGGAGGTGGAAACTGCAGGTGGTGGGGCACATTGGGGGGAAGTAGGTCACTGGGGTTCACCTGGAAGGGTATTTCTTGTCCCCAGCCTGTTTCCTTGCTCTCTCTGCTCCCTGGCTGCCATGACCTGAGAAGTCATGTCCACCATGATGTTCTGCCTCACCTCAGGCCCAGAGCAATGGAGTGGACTGACCATGGACTAAAACCTTTGGGGCATTGAGCCAAAACAAGCTTTTCCTCCTTTAAGTTGTTTGTGTCAGATATTTTGATCACAGCAAGGAAGAGCTGACTTACACCTTGATGGTGATCATGACATGGTAACAATGTTCAAGATGAGGATAATGATGGTGATGGTGACAATGGTGATGGTGATGGTAACGACAGTGATGGTGATGGTGATGATGGTGGTGATAGTGATAATGATGATATTGATGGTGATGATGGTGATAGTGATGATGATCGTGATGATGATGATGGTGG
>JAJEJO010052098.1:0-64657 GCA_020662805.1 Glaucomys volans | reverse complement strand
ATAATCCTATTGTGGACAGCAGTCAGGCTTTGAAATCACAGAATTTCTAAACAGGCTTCTCCTACTGCATTCGAGGTTGCTGGACTGTGTCTTTCCAAAGCTGGAGAGGCTGCTCAGCCTCCACCATGGCTCTCTACAACCACAGCTCCCCTGTGGCCAGTAGCTGCTCTCTTCCTCTTCCTGTGCTCTTGAACCTTTCTTGGTCTTACTGAGTTCCATCTCCCCTCTCCCCCCACCAGTCGTTGGTTCTTTCTAGTTTAATCCCGAAAGACACCACTTTTGTGTATCCCATGAAACACCTAGGTTGGCACCACGCAGTTGTTATCTTGAATTAATATTGGGTAATTATTAAGAACACGATTAATAATAACAATTATAGTTTAACAACAAGAGCAAAGCATAGCTCCCTGAGAGCTTAAGGAGCTTCCCAACAAACCATTATGAGTTATTCATGAATCGTTTCAATTCCTAAGTTTAATTTAATGACCAGACTTAATAGTCAGGCACGGCCCCTGCCTGAGGTGGATTAATTCAGTTTCAGACACCCAGTCGGGGATCTGTGTCCAGATCCTATTTCTTCTACTCTGCTGAAGCAAGGGAGTAGGAGTGGTGGGGAGGGCAGACGGGGAGCTGGCTGTGTGGGGAGGAGAACAGGAAGAAGCCTGCTCTACCCAGGACAGGACTCTGCTGCTGGCTGCGTACAGCACCAGGGGACTGGGGCTGAGGCTGGGGCTGGCTGGGGCCCAGGGTTACTGGGTCTGATGGGCAGGTCTGGGTTTTTTCTTCCTCAGGGCCTCTTGGAGAAGTTGGGCCTTCTTCCTTCTCTGGCCCGGGGCCCCTCCCTAGGGCGAAGCTTTATAGTCTTGGCCCTGAGTTATCAGGAGAACTCCTGAGGTCCAGCAGGCCTGGAACACAGCCCTCCAGGCCTGCCAGGCTGGCCTCTCCTATCATGTGAGGAGTGAAGAAGGAAGACACCGGAGGATGCAGCCTGTGGTGGTAGAGGAAGCTTTCCTGATGAAGCAGAGCCATGCTCTCTGGATGGGTCCTCTGTGTGGCCGTCCCTCCATTAGAGGCAGCAGGAGAATAGGAGGGAGTCTCTGACCCTCTCTCAGGGTCACAGCAGGAGCTGGTTGTGGGGGTTGGAACCTCAGGTCAGGGCCTCCTCCCTGCTTCCCACACCATTGACCTCTGCTCCCATCTTGCTCAGCCAGTCCAGCCAGTCTTTCCTCCCCTCTATTCTTCCCTCCCACCCCTGACAGCCTTCTGAGAGGCCCTTTCACAAGCCCAAAGGCTCTAAGCACTGCACTCCAGCCACAGCATCAGGGCTGGAAACCAAGGAGCCCCCCACCCCTTCTCTCTCCTGTTGATCTGTGGCTCCTCTTCCTCCTGGGGGTGGGAGTATCCTAGTGCTTCCGCTGTTACTTCCACCACCTCTCCTAGTCCCTCTGAAATGGAGTCAGCTTAAGCCTTTCCCAATCAATGTCTAATTTGGTCTGAACAAATGTAAGAGGATTAATTATTTATATCACAGAATCAGGAGGCCTGGCATGTCACAGCGCTCAGGTTGGATCATTGAACAGCCCCACACTCCATCTGGGCAGTGCCATTCTCCCAAACTGCTGTCTGCTGGGGACACACTGAAGGACCCTCCAAACCCAGAGCATCTCTCAGCCTCAGCCCTTGGGGACTGCTGAAGTAACAGCCTCCATGCCCAGCCATGACCCTTTTGGGGTATGGGCATGGGGGAAGGCCAATCTCTGATTTCAGAGATCACCACCTCTTAGATGGACCAGAGAGGAAGCAATCAAGATGAATAGAAAGAAACAAGCGGGCGTGGTGGTGCACACCTGTAATCCCAGCACTTGGGAGGCTGAGGCAGGAGGATCTCGAGTTCAAAGTCAGCCTCAGTAACTTAGCGAGGCCCTAAGCGACTCAGTGAGACTCTGTCTCTAAATAAAAAATACAAAATAGGACTGGAGATGTGGCTCAGTGGTGGAGTGCCCCTGGGTTCAATCCCCTGTACCAAAAGAAAAAAAAGAAGAAAAAAAGAAACAAAAATCCCTGTAATTGTGTCAAAGTCAGTTGGGAAAAATCAATGTACTTATGTGATGAGATTTGCTTAAGGCTTTTTTCCTCCTGGGTTTCAACACTGCATCTAGAACGAGAATCCTGCTGCTTGGAGAGGTTTTGTGGGGGTGGGGAAGGGCTGAGCAGATGTGGGTGGAAGCAGGTGCCTGCAGGTGCCCGCAGCCTCCCCTCTGCACAGCCCTTCCACCTCCTTTATTTGTAGCTCTTCTCACCCTGGCTCTCCCATCTTTTCTAGGGTGCCAGAGGGCTCCCCCAAAGCCTTTGGAGTCCTGCAGGGAGCCCAAACCTGATTTAACCCTTCCCTTCCCTGGATGCAGTAAGATCAGATGACCTTCAGGGTCCCTTCCAAGCTGAGGACTCCTGGCTCCCTAAAACATTAACAAGTTTTTAGGGCGCTTGACTAATCATGAGGGACAGTGATGAGAAAGAACTAGTGCCCTTCTTACTCCTAAGCGCTCCTCTGTATACCAGAGGCTCAGGTGGGGTCCTCTGAGCTCCAGAGTGGGACAGAGAGGAAGGGAGTCCCACAGGATTCTATCACCTGGGGAAACCTGTATGTTCTTTGTGTGTTTATTAACTTTTTGGTTTGAAAAAATCCCAACTTTCAATATGAGAGAAAAGTTATAAGAACAGTCCCATTATCTGCTACCTTTTCTTCATCTAGACTCACCAGGTTTTCACATTTGGCCACATGTGTTTATAATAACCTTATCCTTATTTTATTGGTCTTCTGTTTTGTTTTTGAAGTGGGTGGCCCTGGCAGTCAGGCCCAGCAGCTGGTTTCCTGAATGTTTGCATCATCTGCCACGGTGTGGGGCAGCCTGCTGGCAGAGGCCCTATCTCCTGGGACTTGTTGTCCTGCTGTCTGCCTAGCCTCTGATCACTAAGTACTCAGGTGACCAGGAGCCTGGCAGTGACAAGAAGTGGAGATTGGAGTCCATCTGTCCCTGTCTCTGGGATTCCACAGGCACTCGGGGGAAGGTTGTGAGGGTGAGTGGGGCAGGTGTAGGCCCAGGATGGGAGCTCTCTAGGTGAGAGGGGCTGCCCTAGGAAACTGGCATTAGAAGTGTTTTCTGGGCATGTTACATCTGGTATTTTGGGACCATGAACTTAGAGCTAGGAGCAGACAGAGGAGAGCAGCCCAGGCCTGGCAGGTCCAGGGTGGAAGTTCTGAGAAAGGAAGTCTTGGTTTCTCCTTCTGCATCTTTAAGTCACTTCTGGACAGTTGCCAGATCTCAGCCACACCAGATCTGCCTGCTGGACCTAAATGGGCTGCACTATTTCTGGGAGCCAGGAGTCCTCAGCTTGGAAGGGACCCTGAAGGTCATCTAATCTTACTGCATCCAGGGAAGGGAAGGGTTAAATCAGGCAGGGCAGATGGGTTTTCCTCCTATTTTAAAATGTCCTCAGGGAGAGGCTTGATGCCCTTCCTGGGTTCCTGGTTCCAGTGCTGCTTAATTATCCACGCTGCAGGGAGCTGTTCCTTATGTGCAACCTGAGTCTCAGCTGCCTCTTTGGCCCATTTCCCTCCCTTTTGCCCGCTGGGGTCGTGCTGCCTCCCGTCTCCCCAGTTCTCCACTTCCCGAGTCCGGCTGCTTTCCTAGACTGGGACCATTAGTATCCTTGGCATTTGCTGAGGCTGCAGCTTAATGACCCAAATCCATGACCAAGGTGATACCCTAGGCCCCGCCATGGAGCCTGGGCTGGTGGGAAGGGACAGGGCTGAGTTAGAGCCTTGGTGAGTTCCACCAAGGAATATACAAAGGAGGTGAGGTGAGTATCCTCAGCCTGCCTTTGAGGGCCTCTTAGATCACTTAGTTTCTGGAATCCTGGGTGGTGATGCACATAGGTGGGGAGGCTCCCAAAGGAGCAGCTCTGAGCCTTCAGAGCTCCCATCCATCAGATGCACGAAGGAGCCCGAGCACTGTGCTACATGCTGAGAGCCATAAGTGACTAAATTGCAGTTCTTGCCTTTAAGAAGCTCTGTCAAGAGACAGAGATACAAGTGAGTGAGACCCTGTCTCAAAATGAAATAAAAAGGGGTGGGGATGTAGCTTAGGGGTAAAAACCTCCTGGGTTCATTCCATAATACTAAAAAAAAAAAAAGGCAGAAATAAGCATATAAAAACAGTGATGCTTTTATCAGTGCTGTGGCAAGGACACATGGGGGCCTCAGGGCCTGTAGGATCCCAAGGTGCCCTCTGGACCCCGAGAAGGCAAACTAGTACAAACTGACTAACTCTCCTGGTGTGTTTTAACTTTTCTCCTGAGTCTTTCTCCCTCTTTTCAGAAACACTGATTATTCAGTGTTTCAAACAAGAGGGGCACCTCTTCCTGCCTCCTGTGGAAGAGGCCTGTGCATGAAGGAAAGAAAGAGTCCACCTGGCCAGGTGGGGTTGATTACAAGACTATGTGGACACCTGCTGTGAATCGCACACAGTAGCCATGCATGGACGATAAGTGACATCCTACATGACAGGCATGGGGTTGGGGGCCCGAGGCCAGGCTGTGCCTCCACAGCAGTGATGCTCACCTGTACTGGGTGACAGCTGGGTTGGCCTTTGCAGAGCAGTGGAATGTGACGACGTTGTCCTCCAGCACCGGCTGTGGTTCCACTGACAGGTTGACAAGTGGGGGGTCTGCAGGGAGAAGAGATTTGCTTGCAGACTGGGGGAAGAATGGGGCAGGAAGACCCTCTGGATGACAAGGAGGTTAAGGCCAGACATCCCACCACTCAGGGGCCCTCAGAATAGCCACTACCCTTGTGGTCTTCAGAAAAAGAGTCTGAGCAGGAGGCTCCTACTCCCTGGAGGTGCAAACCTCTATGGGTCCTAGAGGCGAACCTTGGCCCCTCTGTGGATTCAAAACCTGGTATTGAAGTGAATGTCCTGCAGGGAGCTGCTGATGTTTGGGTCCCAGGAGCATTCTGTCCAGCCTCCAGCTTCCGGACAGAACAAAACACTTCAGGAAGCAGAGCAGAAGCTGGTACAGGGCTTGGGGGAGCACGGACACCCAACCCCATTTCAAAACCAGCTTTCTGTCTTTGAAATGTCTGTTTGTTTCTCTCTGTGCAGAGGTTCTGGGGCATCTGGTAACTTGAAAGTGGCATTTACACCCTTTCATCAGCATGATCATCTCCGCTGAGTCCTGACTGGTGTCACCAGGCCCTCAGCTCCCGGGCTGGGGCTATAGTTTTCTCATTTGACACAGACTCTGAAGTGCTAAACGGTGGGAGGTGGAGGAGACAGAAAGTCAGAGAGAGGGAGAGAGAGAGAGAGGAACCAGCGACAGTAAGACACAGAGAGCTCTGCACAGATGGGATGAGAAGAAGGCAGAATGGCGTGCACATGGAGGACAGAGGGAGACAGAGACCTGGGACAGACAGAAACAGAGAGGAAGATGGAGAGAGGCAGAGAGACAAAACAGAGATGAGGGAGGGGAAAGAGAGAGAAAGAGAGACAGATACAAAGATGAGGGAGAGAGGAACAGAGACACAGGTGGACAGACAGACACAGATTAAGAAATGCAGCTGGGGACATAGCTCAGTTGGCAGAGTGCCTGCCTTGCAAGCACACGGCCCTGGGTTCAATCCCTAACACTGCAAGAAAAAAAAAAAAAAAAAAGAAAAGAAAAGAAATGCAGAAGAAGAATAAGAAAAGGAAACAGAAACTTAGAGAAGCAGAGAGATGGATACAGACAGACATATTTGCAGATGCATAATCACAGGAAAATTTCAAACTGAAAGCAGGAAAGACCAAGGGAGACCCAGCATGCTGAGGCAGAAAATGACAGGGTGTACAGAGAAACTCCAAACAAAATAACAAGAAATAGAGAAAAGAGAGATGGAAAAAGAGGCTTGAGAGATGGAAAGATGGAAATAGAGCTTAAGGGGTCTTCAGCAGAGAGGCAGAGAGGTGGAGATCAGCCCACAAATGGCCTCATGTCAGCCTGGCCCTACCCAGCTCGGGGGCAGCTGGCTCTGGACCTCCTCCTAAGGCTGAGTCACCCTGCTGCTGGGCTCCCAGTAGCTCCCAGACTCTACAGCCTGAGTCATCTGCCCACCAAGGAAGGGAAGACCATGAGCCAGTGCTTGTCCTTTTCCTTCATCATGGCCTGCAGGCCCAGCTGACTTTCAACTTTAGGCTGAGTCAAAGGGCAGCTCAGTTCCCACGGGCTAGCCAGCACCCTGGGCTGCTCTCCACCAGCATGAAGAGCAAATTGCTAGAAGGTCATGAGGATTTGCCAGGGGGTTCAGCCCATTCACAGATAAAAGAAGGAAGCCAGTTCTGCAGAAGTCATCAAGAACATACTGACCCCTCTGATTCCCTGTGAGAGGCAGCGCAGGGAGAAAGACTCCAGTTACTGGGTCCAGGCTCCTGGGTGAGACAGGTGGGGTTCTGAGACTCTCAGAGAGTCACACACACAGTCCTGTAGCTGCAGACCAAGGTTGGAGGTGGGGTCATTTGGCTGCTGACCCCCCTGCATGCCAGTGCTCAGGCTGTGTCATGTTTCACTGCTGTGGTGGGGACATGGGGGTTGGGCCTCTGAGGTGTCCACTGGTCTCGTTAGGATCTGCTGGGGAGAGAACTCCATCATCTGACTAGTAGATGGTCATCTGTGATGGGAGCCTATTCCACTCACAATATCTCCTAGTTCAGGACAGGTAACCACACATCTGGGAAGCACCTGGTATAGGAGCAGCTGACCTGCTACTTTTTTTGTAGGCAATTACAAGGTGCTATTGGGAGGTGGTGGAAACTTTGAGAGGTGGGCCTTAGTGGGAGGTCATTGGGTATGTGCTGTTGGCAGGGGTCGGGGGATGCTGTGGGACCCTTCTTCCTCTCTTTGGCTCCCTGGCTATGAAGTGAGCCATCTTGCTCCGCCACATTCTCCTGCCATGGTATGCTACTTATCCAAAGCAACAGGGTCAATAAACCATGGATCGGAACCTCCAAAACTGTGATCCCAAATCAACCTTTCCTTTTTATAAGTTGATTATCTCAGGTATTTATTATAGGGGTGGAAAACTGACTAACACAGGTGGCTATTTCAACCATCTCACGCATAATGCAAGTGGTCACAAAGATGTATATAGCAAGGAATAGCCATGAGAACTCTCCTCCCACCTCCCAGGACCCTCTCCTACTCCTGGCAAAATCCTGCATCCTCTCCCTTGGTACTGCCCACTAGCTTCCAGGGCAAAACTGAATCTTTCTATGTAGGGCTGGCAGCTAAGCAGATCACCTGTGGAGACCCAGAGGGGAGCTTGCACCTTGCCGTGGGGAAGTATGTCTGGAGGCATAGGGGTTTGGTGATTGACATCCGGATCCAATAAGCAACTGTTCTGTGTCCTCACATGATGAATTCCAATACCATGAAACCAGGTCTTGTTTGAGGAAGTGAGGGTTGTCATTTCAAAAGACTCTAGGAACCCACTATAGAATTTGGGGGAAAATTTGAGGGATGGAAGGCCCATCCCCCATCTGGGTGTCCTTTACAACGTGTTAGGCCCTTGGGAGGCAGGGAAATGGAGCACACCTGTTGGAGGACCTTCTTGCTGCCTGATGCTCCATCACACACCTGCCATTGTCAGTTTGGCAGTGGAGGCCTTTCTCCTGCTTCCTCTGGTCCTTTTTGCAAAGGTATTTATTATAGGGGTGGAAAACTTAGTCCTCAGCCTGTCCTAAAGAGCCTCAAGAGAGCAGCCCCAGGAGGGCTACACATGCACCAGTTTTACCTGCACACCTCCACCCCAGACCCAGAGATGCCCACGTCCCTTCTCCACTCCTCTCCTGTCTCCTCTGGATGTGCAGGATATGAGTTTCCAGGAGTCTGCCAAGCTCCCAAAGTATAAATAGTTTATGTCATATCCAACTATTAAACATGATTTTAATCCCACTTGTGATGTCGGCTGCATAACTTGCAGGAGGGCAGCTTTGATGTAGCTAGTGGAACTGAGATCACATTGAACAGATGTTACAGCTGAGAGTCTGTTAGTGTTTCTATCAGCAACCTGCGTGCGTGTGTGTGTGCGCGCGCGTGTGGGTGTTTTCAGAGAAAGTATTACATGGAGGAGGGGCTGGGAAAGAGAAACTTCATGACTCAGTGATTTTATAGCACATCCATTTGAAACTTGGCATCTGGACACGGAGTCCAGATGTGGCAAAGCTTTGGGGGTGTTAAGCTTTCTCTCCCATTACTCAATCTGGGGGCTTTGTCTTCCGTTGGGTAACATATAAAGACCAAGGGAAACAAACAACAAATGTGCTTTTGCTGAGTTTGGATGCTTCTTGGTTGACTGAGAAAATGAGCAGGTTTGCACAGGCGGCTCTGATCCAGCCCACGGTGTCCACGGCAAACAGTTGGACGCTTACAGAATGAACAAATGAATCAATGGAGGAGGAAGGAGGGGGCAGAAGGAGCTGTGGGAGAGGCTGTGCTTTTGCTTGGCAGGCACATATAAACACCTTCTGGCTAGGGGAGATGGAGTACAAGGGCAAAAGGATAAAGGCCTGCCCCCTGTTAGGGCTGGGGGGCCACCTGGGGAGTGTCCCCCACGTGCCTGTGACTGTGTGTCCTAATGAATTGGCTACAGTGCTCATAATGAGTTAGGCACAGTGCTGGGGGTTGACATAAATGATTTAGTCAAATTCTCATTGCAACCTTAGGAGTAAGTCTGGCTATCACCATATATGAATGGGGAAACTGAGGCATGAAGTGAGTAACCAGGTCAGTGTCACTCATAAGTGGTAGAACCAGTATTCAAACCAGGAAGAATGTCGAGCCTTACCACTACCCTGTGCTTCAGATGGACCCTTCCAGGAAACTGGAGACGGGTCCTGAGCCTCACTCTGGCCTCAGCCTGGATGCCCCCCTCCTGTACAGTTGAGATGCTCTTGGAGGCAAAGTCAGGCAGGGCCGAGAGACCTGGAGAGGCCCTTGACATCTTGATGCAGACCCCAAAGCCTGTGCAGCCTGGTAAATTGATCCTCTTGCTGGAGTGCATCAAGAGGATGTCTTTGAATAGTTGGGTGGGCTGTTACCGTGATGACTCTTTTGTTGCTGCGAGAGGTTCTTCTGGGGTGATGGAGAGTGGCCTGGAGCAGAAATGCTGCTTCTTTCCCCATCCCTGCCAGGGCCCTGGCTGCTGTCATGGGGGAGCCAGTTAGGTTGTTTGTTTTTTATAGAATTCTGTAGCTGGCATAGGTCTCCTGCCCGGGCTGGGGGAGAAGAAATCAGGGGCCCATGCAGTGGCCACAAATATTAGGGGGCTTGGATGCCTTGTGCCTCCCCCAGATTAGGTTTTTATCTAGAGAGAGAGCTCTTCTTCATGATCAATCCTAGAGCAAGCAAAGATCTTAGACATCATTGGTCAGATCAGACAAGAAACCTGATTTGGGGGCGTGGGAGTGACAAGCTCAGGCCTGCCAAGCTCATGGTGGTGGAACTGTTCTGGCTGCTGCACTGTCTGGTCCAATAGCATCTTGTCTCCTCTCAGAGCTAGGCCTGTGCTCCACACCAGAGTTCACTGGGATGGAAGCAGGTGGTGCTGAGAGACAGGGCCGGACTAGGGTCAAGAAATGGAGAAACCTCAGGTGCAAAATTGAAGGAGGCCCTCCCTGTCAGGATTCACCCTGTACTTACATCAGCAAGGGAGGCCTTCCAAATTTTGTGCCCTAGGTACCTCCCTCTAGCTTCCTGGCCCTAAGGCTCTGCAAGAGCTCTGCTGCTCTCAGCTCTCATTGATGAGGACTGAAAGAAGCAGCCTTGGGGTGTACATTGTGGGGTCAAGGGGTTTGTTAGTTGCTGGCAAGGTAGTGAAGATAAGCCTTCCCAAGAACTCCATCACTGTCTCTGGGCATTGAGATCCTCCTGATGTTTATAACCATTTCTTTCTCCCTTTGGAATCTAAATGAAGTCAGGATGCTGGACAATGAGGGAGGAACTTCTGCTCTTTGGATGCCCAGACAGGCTCTGGAAATCCTATGGCACAGCCCTTGTGGACTCCAGATCCCTGGGGAGCCACATGGAGCCCAGAGTCAAGAACCCTTAGGTGAGTCAGGGCTGTTAGGAAGTGTTTTAAATCATTTCTTTTAAAATGAGTAAAGTGCTGAGGGGAATATGAATGCCAGCCTACAGCTCCAGCCATGTCACTAAGAGTCTAGGACCCAGAGGTCACCTGCATGCAGTGGCATTATGCTGTATGGCAGGGAGGGCATCTGAGAGGGGGAGAAGTTCACCTTTGAGGGCTGATACTTCAAACTACACGAAACTGGTCCTGTGAGTAAGGCTTTGTTGAGGTCTCCTTGGTTTTCGGGGCTTACAGGTACTTAGGGGGACTTTTAGGAGATCATTTGGGGTCTCCTTTAGGTGACTTTTGGAATGCAATGCTGGTGGAACTTAACAGCATATTATTGTTGATATCAATTGTAATAGCCACACCTGCTGAACGCTGACTGCGAGTGGAGAAGAGGGACTATCAGGATGGGTTCTGGAAAGCTTAGTTGCCTGGCCACCTATGTTGCCTTGGGAAGATTAACCAAACTTTTGATGTGTCAGTTTCCCCAGATAGGGACACAGTCGGATTTCCTCCAAGCAGCTGTTATAAAGACTAAATGTGACAATGCATGCAAATTGTGAGCTGACTGAACACCCTTAACCCCATGATGAACCCTTTCATGAGAGCAGCTCAGGGGACAGGGATATGACCCATTCTGGACCGTGAGTGCCCGTCAGCTCCCAGTACTTTTGCCCAGGCTTCCTTTCCAACAGCAGGTCAGTGGGGGCAGCGGCTGACTATGTTTGTTGTTGTGGATATATAGGTGTTAAAATGTGACTTGAAGATGTCCTTTGCAGAGAACCCTCATCTGTGCTTCACATGATAATAAGAATAAGACAGTCCCTTATGCCCATTCATAAAAAAGAGCTGTCTGGTCCATTCTCTGTCTTCAGATGGCCTCAGCTGTGGGCAGGGGTTCCCACACTGGGCCTTGCCAGACCAGGTGGGGCTGGCCAGTACTCACGCTGGATGTCAATGGTGACTGAAGTCTCCTTTCCCCCAGGGATGGCTTTGTTGGTAGCACGGCACACAATGCTCTGTCCATTCTCTATGTCACTGGGGGAGATGAAGAGGGTGCTGACGATGCTCTCGCGCTTGCCATCACGAAGCAGGGTCTGGAGGAGGAGGGGGAGAAGGGATAGAAGGCCCATGTCACTGGGCTGGGTTGGCCTGGGTGGCTCAAGCTCCAGCTCAGAGAGGAGAAGAGAGAGCTGTGATGGAGTGTATGTGTGGGTCAGCTCAGGAGACAAGGGGTTTCAGTCTCCATGCAGATCTGGTGGGGAGTAACTTGGCTCCCTAGCATGAGTGCTGGGCTGTGGAAAGAAAAAGGAACTAGAAAGATTATTATCATGCACAAAAATCAGACAGGACTTATAAGCCAAAAGCCCGAAAGAATTCAGGTTGGATATCTGGGTGTGGTGGTGCATGCCTTTAATCCCAGCGGCTCGGTAGCCTGAGGCAAGAGGATTGTGGGTTCAAAGCCAGCCTCAGCAATTTAGTGAGGCCCTAAACAACTTAGTGAGACCCTGCTTCTAAATTAAATATAAAAAAGTGCTGAGGATGTGGCCAAGTGGTTAAGTGCCCCTGAGTTCAATTCCTGATTTAAAAAAAAAAAAAATCAGGATCAGGTTAGGTCTAATAAAACCAGTCTTCAATTAGGTCCACTGTAGAAATGAATTGATACCTTGCCTCTGGTGTTGGCGTGAGTCCTAAGTCTGTGTGGGAAGCAAGGAGGTGGTTTGCAATAGGCAGCTGCTTGTGGCCCCTGAAAGGTGACAGTTTGCAGAAGGGGATGTGGCTGGGGGCATGGAGGTAAGGACAGAGTTGGGTAGGGATGTAGACAGAATCGATGCACACCCACTTTTTGACTATTTCTCTACATAAGCCCTTTCATCTTTTCAAATCATTTCCCTTCCTGATCTCATTAGCGCCTCCACCAAACCATAGCAGGACAGATGTCATTATTTTCCATCTGATTGGTGAAATTGACAGAGGAGATGGAACTTGATCAAGCTCACACTTTGCATTGGTGGTGACATGAAGACTAAGGTCCTACAGTGGGTTGAACTGTATCGCAAATTCATGTCTACCCAGAACCTTAGACTGTGATCCCATTTGGAAATAGGGTCTTGCAGATTAGTTAAGTACTAATTAATCTCTAAGGATTTAGAGATGAGATCCTCCTGGGTCTAGGGAGGTTCCTTCCTAAATCCAATGACCGGTGCCTCTTGAGAGGAGCAGATGACACAGATTCAGAGGCAACCATGTGAAGACAGGCAGAGATTGGAATGATGCTGCAATAAGGTAAGCAGGAGCCACCAGGGCTGGACGAGACAGAAAGCCTTCTTCCCTAGACACCTGAAAGGCTGGATGACCTGCTGACCCCTCGATTTCTGACTTGTTGGCCTCTGAAGCTGTGAGAGAACAAAGTGCTGCTGTTTTAAGCACCAGATTGTGGTGCTTTGTTATGGTAGCTCTAGAAAACCAAGACCAGTCCTAAAGCCACTGGTCCCCTCTCCTCTGGGGTCATTGCTGTTTCCTACCGGATCACAATGCCATTCTATCCCTATTTCTCTCATTAGGGTTGCTACCCTCTGCAGTCCCCTGTGCCCCTTTCCAGCTACCTCCCCATCAGTTCAAGGTCCACTAAGGGAGTCACATGCTGGGGAGGGTGTGCTGGGTGAAAGGGCCGCTTTACATAGAAACTGGAGTCTGTTCAGCTTTTGAAGACTTTCTGTCCCATCCCGGGAGGGACGTCACTTTAGAAGGGGTGCTGGAAGCAGCCATGTTTTGCCCCAATTTGAGCCTGGGAATAGATGAATCCACCTTCTCAAAACATTCCATAAAATAACAATGGCATTGCCTCTCTTTCTCGTGAGCATTATCTTTATTTTGCAAGAGAAAACTGAGGTCAACGTGAGTCAGGAACTTGCTGGACAGAGCGTAGGCTGGCATTTCAGAATGGGTGACCCCGTCTAGCCTCCCTGAGATACTAGAGGTTGGTTACTATGACTTGGGCCTTGCAGGTGGAAACAATTAGTGATTTAGTACTCTGGAGGAGGATGGCTACTGAGGTAGTTAGCAACAACCTGTGGGCTACTGGAATCCAGTTTCAGTTTGGGTAGTCCTTCTCAACTTGGGGCAAAGCTTGTGACTTCTGGGATTTGGAGAACCCAGCCTGAGTCTCAGCCTAGATCAATGCATCACTGGGTGCAGTGGTGTACTCCTGTAATCCCAGCAACTTGGGAGGCTGAGGCAGGAGGATTGCAAGTTTGAGGCCAGCCTGGGCACCTTAGTGAGTCTCTGACTCAAAATTAAAAAACAAAACAAAACAGCCTATACCCAAAGGACTTAAAATCTGCATACTATAGTTATGCAGCCGCATCAATGTTTATAGCAGCCCAATTCACTATAACTAGATTATGGAACCAACTTAGATGCCCTTCAAATAGAGGAATGGATAAGGAACCTGTGGTATATATACACAATGGAATATTATTCAGCCATAAAGAATAATAAAATTATGACATTTGCTGGTAAATGGATGGAATTGGAGATCATGTTAAGTGAAGTAAGCCAATCCCCAAAATCTAAAGGCCGAATGATCTCTCTTATAAGTGGTTGATAACACATAGCAGGGTTGGGGGGAGGCTTGGGAAGAATGGAGAAGAGATGGATTGTATAGAAGAAAATGGGGGGGGGGGAGGGGGCGGGAAGGAAAGATAATAGAATGAGACAAACATCTATACTGTATGTATATGTATAAATATGCAAATTGTTTGATTCTACTTTGTGTACAACCAGAAAAATGATAGTTGAAAAACAAAACAAAACAAAATTAAACAACAGTGCATCCTACTTTAAGCCATGCCAAACTATGGCATTCTAGAGAGAGCCGCAGGGCTGTAGCTCTGGACTTTCTCCTACACTGTACACCAGCCAGGCCTTGGGAGTACATTGGCCTGAGGACTCTGCACTTTGTTCTGGTCCTGGGCACAGGGACCCAAGGCGAAAGATGTGGTCAGTCCTAGCAGGCTGAGGGACCAGGCCAAGTACCTCACAGGGCCAGAGTCTTCAGATTAGCGTCTGGGCCAGGGTGCTTGACTGGAGGTCCAAAAATATGGCTGGAGGGTATATAGTTTATCCCTAAACCAAAGCCAGGACCACAGTACCACGCTGACTTGGGGCAGTTCTGCAAACCTCACTGTGACTATAAATAGCTGAGTGATGATAAGAACAATTTCCTGGATGAAAATAAGACCTGGGGGTGGGGTGAGGAGAGGAGTGGAGGAGGGGACCCTGCATTTCTTCTCACCTCCTTACTTTTCTGAGGAGCTAACAAGGGACATTAACAAAACTTTGACTTTGCCTGGGAACCCTTCCCCCGCAGTTGCTGGACTCTGGGTATGGTGGCAGGGAGCCTGTGTGCGGGTGCCAGTGTGAGGAGGCGGGGAGGCTGGGCTCTAATTAGGCCCTCTGATGGCTTCCCCTCCTCCCCAGCCCAGCATGCTCTTCTGCCTTGGAATGATGATTAATGACATATTTACTGTGTCCGGGCGGGTGCTTTTCTGGGAAATACAAATTCTGGTTCAAGTTGTTTGTTCCACCTAATTAGAGAAAAAGGGAGATGTGTTCATTAAACAAAGGAGAAGGCAAGGAGAAGGCGAGCACTCCAGGGCTACCCCACCCTTGCGGGGGACCCTGGGTCCCTGGGCTTCTCATGGAATCTCAGAGCCTGGACAGGGAGGAAGGTCAGGTCTGCTGGCCTTAGATTGATTGTGGGGAGGGAGTCTGGAAGGGACCCCTCCTGGTCAGAGGACTGAGCCAGCAGGGCTATGAAGCTGATTGCCTGGGCCTACCTCTACCCAGGTTTTTCTCCTTCCCTCTTTGTTTCCTGATCTTCTCACCTCTCCTGTCTTCTTTCTTTTCTTTTGCTTCATTTCTCTTTTATAAATCTCCCCTGATTGGCACTTTCTCATATGCAAATGAAGTCTTGGGACTTGGTGGCCTTGAAGGTATCTTCCAGGTGGAACATTCTATCATTTGCTGATTCTCCTCACAGCCTACTCTCCCACCTCTTCCAGCCCTGTGCCCCTCTCCTCCCCCTTCTTCATCTCTTCCCCCCATTGAACTTGCTCTGGTGACACTCCTCAGGCACTGAGCCCCCCACCCTGGGCTTCAGAAATCTCCACCAGCATGCAAATCAGCTGGGGGGTGAATTATTAATGGCAAGTCGCTAGCTTCTGGGGCCACTGCCTCCCTCCAAGGCCTCTCCAGCTTCATGGGTGCGAATGTGCTGCCAGTCTACGGTCTCCTAGTTGTCCTGGCTGATTCACGTGACTGTGATGGCATATCCTAGGGGTCTGTGTGCGTGTGTGAATATGAACCTGGCTGGCACATTTGCGGCGTGCAGAACATAGATTGCGTGCCCAGGAATGAACATGCCAGGGTATATTTCTCTGAGGCTGGGTTTCTATTTCTCACCTGTCTGTGTACACGTACCATGCACCCACCGTCCCCCTGATCCATCCCTGAGGCCGCCCAGTAGATATTTAACTCTCTGGTTTCCCCGCAGTGATCTGGTAGGCTGGACTGTGGGCGCAGAGTATACCCTTGGGGCAGTTGCCCAGTATGACTGGCAGTGGCTGCTCTGCTCCTTGCAAAGCCCCAGGCCTCTCAATGTGCAGTGGAGAGTCTACAGAGCCCTCAGAGATGGGCAGCGTGGAGGAAGTGCAGTGTGTGGGTGTCCCAACCCTGGTACTAAATCTGGGCCGCTCATTGATATGCAAACTGCCTGGAGAGGCCCTGAGCAGGTCTGATTGCCTGGCAACAGGGCCTTCTCTCTTCTCCCTCCCGACTCACCTCCCCCACCTGCTGTGTCCTTTTTTTTTTTTTTTTTTAAATCATCCCTTTGCTGGGTTATAGCTGCCTGGGGATCCATGTGGGCCTGTTGTCACTTGGACTGAATATGTATGGGTAAGGTACAGAACTGCACAGTGCCATTTGCCCCAGACCCTGCATCCAGTCTTGTGCCCTAGAGCCAGAAGGGACACTCTTCACAGAGAAGGCCAGGATAAGTGGCTGCCACATGACATGGGTGGGTTAGAGGCTCTAGGCTCTACACTGGACAAATGGGAAACAGGGTGATGGGGTGACCGGTGGGGAGGGTTGCTTAAAGGAGAGTGAGGGACCTGGGGGCTTCGAGCCTTCACCCCTTTCCTGAGGAGGGACCCCTGATCTCCTCTTAAACACGGGGACAGTGGAGGCCAGTGGTGGGAAAGCCAGTGGCCTCTTGGGGCAGGCAGGCAGCTTGAAGCTGGAGGAAACAGAGAGGTACCACTGGAAGACAGTGCCTAAGGTCAAGCAGTCTGCCAGTGTGGCTGGCCCCCAAACCAGGGTCAAGGCCTTGTCCTCTGCCTGGGGAGCAGCAGGTGGGGCAGGAAGCTAACTCCTGGAGAAAGGGGGGAGGTTTTCCTCTGGGCTTAGACCATTCTCTTCCCTCCTTTTCTATCACCTGTTCTTTTTTAAAAATACGTATTAGTTGTAGATGGACACAATACCTTCATTTTATTTATGCTGGGGATTGAACCCAGTGCCTCGCATGTGCTAGGCAAGCACTTCACTGCTGAGCTACAGTCTCAGCCCCCCACCAACTGTTCTTCCTCCAGGATTGTGGATTTGCTGGCTTTCCACATGAAGGCCATGTGACCTCCATTCTGATATCAGACCCTGAGAAGCAGGAGGAAAAAGGAAGGAGCCCGCGGGTCTCAGATGTCTAGACTAGGAACCTTGGAGGAGACAAGGAGAGTGCCGAAGTTCATCCCAACCCCAGACCACTAGAAACATCACCAGCCTGGGTTGGGTGGGTGAAGGGTCACAGTGTCTTCTTTTCCAGGCCTCCTCCTGGGCAGGGGCCTAGTGTCCTGCAGGGATAAGGCCCTTCCTTCCCCTGCTGGTCACATAGTAGAAGAGCAGAATTGATTAGCAATCTGGAGACTTTGAAACCAGGGCTGCTTTTTATGAAAATGAAACCAATATCATAACTGTGATTTTTATAGCTGTCTGACCTCTGGAGCTGGGGAGCAGGCTCTGGGCGAAGGGAGCCCACAATACTACAAATATTTATGGAACCCTTACTCCATGCCATATTCTTTACAAGGTCTTCTCAATGCACACTTTAAGTCTCTCACCAGCATAACAGGTGTTTGTGATTGTTATCATCCCCATTTTTCAGTTGGGGAAACTGAGGCAGAGAGCTGAAGGCAACATAATATGTGATGGAGCCTGGGTTTGAACCCAGGTCTGTAGGATCCTGTGGCCTGCTCTACTCTGTCACTCTGACATTGACACAGCATCTAGGGAATGCAGGTGTCCAGGTGGATCCCAGGGCTGGTGAGGATCCAGTGAAGGACAGGTGATAGTCCAAAAAGCTGGGCTTATGGCTAACCGACTCTGCCAGCTGTTTTTTGTCCAATCCTTAAACCATCCTCTGACATGAGATGGGTGCTGTTGTTGCATCTATGGTACACATGAGGACACTGAGGCACAGGGAAGCTAGAAGGTGATGGAGCCTGGATTCAAATTCAGACACCCAGCTCGTGTGACCACAGGCTTAACAATACCCATGCAACAAATGCTAAGGACTTCGAACTGGAGAGCTGCCAGGCTGCCCTGAGGGATCTTTTCTGTGGACCTAGGAACCTGCTTGGTTTTTGTGTACTTGTGTGCCTGTCTCTGTCTCTCTCTCTCATCTGTTGATGCTCCCAACCCCTCCTCTGGAGCTGCTCTGCCTTTGGAAATCAGACATACTGTTTGGTCTATGATAATGGTCCTTGAAGTCCTGAAGGCCCCAGGGAGGGAAGAGAGTTGGGTGTTGGTGGGGAGCAGGGGGAGGGCCCTCTGACAGCCCCTAAAGCCTACTCCACATGACCCCTGCTGAACTGTCCACCTCTCTCAGCTTGCTCTAAGGCATAGATCTGCAGCTTGCCCGACTGAGCACCTTTCCAGGGCATCTGATTCAACCCTTTATTTTGTAGATGAGGAACTAGAGCCCAAGGAATGAGTATCCTGGGGTCACAGCAAGGGGTGAACCTGGCCCTGCTGCCTCCTGCTGCCATTCCCTTCATGGGATTCTGTATAGAGGTGGGCTGGGGCAGAGGGTGGTCATGGGGCAGGTCCCACAGGGTGAACTTTATCTCTCTCTTCACCAGATCAAGAGAAATGGAGGGTTTTTGCAGGACACAAGCCCTGGGAGGGCCAGGCTGGCCCAGCTTCAGGGAGGGACTGAACCAGCACCCACACTGGAAGGAACACCCCCTTCTTTTCTCCCTATCCTCCTCTGGATGATCTATTTCCTGTGTCATATTTTTTGTATTTCATAATATAATGGGGTGGCTCCAGCCCAGAATGTGAACAGAGGATTTATCTCCCAAGAGGCAGCTTCCCCCTGGATGGACTTGTGCCCAGGAGAAGGCATTGGTCCTGGGATCTGGCTGCTGGCTCTGAGTGGCAGCCAAGCTTTGATCAGCAGCCCTGGCATGAACCTTTGGCAGGGGAGTCAGTGTTGGATGGGAAGGACACATCCTCAGAGGAGGGACAGCCTTGCCTCACATCCTCTGCTGATGGCAAAAACCTTTCTTCTCTTTCCAGGATCCATGGAAAGGAGCCAGGGGTGGGCCAGGACTGGGGAGCAAGCCGAGCACGTCTCCACTCTCAGAGGTTGTAGAGGAGAGCACTGGGGATCTGGGAGCTTCAGAACCCAGAGGCCATGGACCCTAACACAGCTTCTGGGTGGGCTTGTGGGGTGGCTGCCCATCTGTTGGAGGCTGTCCTGAGAAGAACCTAGGAAAGAGACAGGCCTGGGTGTCAGGAGACTGTGGCTTCATCCTGATGCTGCTCACTGGACAGCTGAGAAGTGGAGGCAATTCCTTGCAATTTTCGGTCCCTAGACAGAAGAGCTAAGACCCCAATCCTCTCAGGTCCCCTTCATCTGAAAGGTTCTACAGTATATTATCCCTGTCAGAGAATCTATGCACAGTCTCCTGGAGTGAAGTTTGGTTGGGGCTGTTTAAAAAAGTACTTAGCATTTTGTTTTTATTCTGGTATAGTGAGATCCACAGAAGAGGAGGCCACCTCCATTGAATAAGTTTATTACTCACAGTTCCCAAGAGGAAGGAGCAGTCATGACACAACATGTCATGTAGGGTCACATGGGGGTCAGTCAGGGGCAGAGGGAGGGAGGGGAGCTAGGCCTGGTCATGGCTTGTGTGGGAAGGAATGGGTCAGGCAGGGTAGGCAGCTGAGCAGGTTTAGGTTTGGACAGCTTGAATAGCCTCAGTGGGTCTGGGCTGCACTTGTTACCCAAATGAAAATCAAATCCCAAGTACTTTTTAAAAAATAGCTCCTGTGGGTTTTAACAAAATAACCCCTAAGTCAGGAAACTTGGACAGAGCAGAACCTGCTTTACCTGGCAGCCTGGGAAAGGGATATGATCCTGCCAAGTGTGACAATGTTTTGACAGTTTGGGGCCCTACAGGCTGCCTCTCCTAGGGTTAGCTAACTCACAGAGACAGCAAACAAATTCCTTTGATATGCAGAGCAGCCAATCCCGAGTCTAGGATGCCCAGTTAAATTTGAATTTCAGATAAACAATGCATTTATTTTTCAGCATAATTATCAGTCATTATTACATTCCATGCAATATTTATTTAGGACATAGTATAACTGAAATTTTGTTTTTCTGAAATTTAAATTTAATTAGGCATTTTTTCTGAGTCCATTCAGGTTGCTATAACAAAATACCATAAACCGGGTGGCTTGTAAACTACCGAAACTTATTTCTGACAGTTTAGTAGGCTGGGAATTCCAAGATCAAGGCAGATTCAGAGTGTGGAGAGGATCAGATGTGTGGTTCCTGTATGGTAGTTTTCTCCCTGTGACCGCACATGGTGGAAAGGATGAGTTATCCCTTGGATCTCTTCTAAGGGCACCAGTCCTATTCATAAGGGCCCCACCTTCATGACCTAATCACCTCAAAAGGCCACCTTCGTTCCTAAGCTATCCCTTGGCAGTAGGATTTCAACCTATGAACTTTGCAGGGCCAGCTTGGCAACCCTAGGCTCTAGTCACTTCTGCCCTTGAGTCTCCTCTTCTGACCACACCCTATTCTAGGGTTTTCACCTTGTCCAGCCATTACTCTAGGAAAGAGACAGACAGACAGTTGGGGGGACATGGTATGAGAGAAAAAGTGACATAGAGTGAGACAGAAAAAGATGCAGAGAGAGAGAGATAAGGAGGGAGAGAAACAGTGACAGAGAGAGAGAGCTGCAGAGAGACAGGGAGAGCTGTCCCCGCAGCATCTGGGCCCTCCCTGTCCTTCCCCGCCCTGGCTTACCTTGGAGTAGGTGGCTCCATTGATGACTTCTCCCTTTCGAAGCCAGATGATGGAGGCAGCAGGCTTGGCATTGTCTGCGTGGCAGGTGAGGTTGAGAGGGTCCCCCGCCCTCAGGCTGATCACAGGCCCCCCTAGGATCACGGGGTCATCAGGAGGCACTGCCGGAAGAGGAGCAGGGAAGTTAGTCTGAGGGCAGCCCCTCCTTCTCCCTCAGGATGGATAGCTGGGCTGAGTGGGTCTTGTGGAGGGCATGAGACAATGAGTAACCAAACCATCAACAAGGTCCCATGTATTACAACAATAACTGCAGCAACAATGGTTCCTGACACGTGCACATCTGTAGAGGATGTGTCGGTTCAGCATCTGGTCGTGCTGAGCACATGAGGGACCGGGCAGGTGTTTGTCCTTAGCCTTTCAGACTGGGAGGCAGAACTGTGCGGCCCAGACAATATCTGTGGTTTCTTTCTTTTTAATTTCTTTTTTTAAAGTAGAGAGCTGTCACACCTGCCTTCTGATTTAGTCCTCACAACAGTCTGTCAAGGCAAACACTATTATCCCAGTTACACAGATCTAGGAACTGAGACTCAGCAGGATTAAGCGACTTGCTCAAGATCACACAGCAAATGCCAATACATGGCAGAGCCAGGACTGGAAGCTGGGCCCTGACCCCTGAAGTTCAGAATGGTCCCTCCCCTAGCAAGGGACTGGTGATAAGGTGATGCTTCAGAGTGGAGACTCTGTGAAACCCTGACATTGGCTGAGCACCCCCAGAGTCAGGATGAGTCTCTTCCCCTCTGAATTTTCCACTATGCGTGGTAGCATGTTTGGTGACTGGAGGTCTCTGCTAAGGGACCTGGAGCGCCAGGAGGAGAGGGCATTGGAATGCCCCACTTGGAAGCAGAGTCTCTGTACTCAACAGACTTTTGCTAACTCTGATGAATCACACCTTTGATCTCCATGATGATCATGGGCTGTTACAATGATGGACCATTATGATTTACAGAAGAGGCCCAGAGAAGTCAAGTGACTTGTCTAAGGACACAAAGCCTCTTTCACTGTGCTCATGCATACACTGAATGTCTCAGGACTCTATTGCTCCCTGGACAAGACACAAAAAAGGAAGGGCTCATTGGAGACCACCTGCAGCCACTGTCTCTTGAGGAACCTGTCTCCCTTCCACTGGGAGAACTGTGTGAGTTAGCTCTGGAGTCTAGGAGGGGCTCAGAGTCTCCCCTGACACATTGTAGGTGTTAGTTGTGTGTGTGCTCAGTGAATGAGGGGTAAGTAGATGACTGGGGCTTGGAGACCTAGCACAAAGGGTCTTTTTGCTCAGTTGTTAGAGGAAGGCCATCCTTCCACCTAGACTCTGTGTGAGTCTGTGCTTGTGGCTATGGATCTGGGAGTTCAACATAGGGGATTCTGTTTTCTAGCATCAGGGTGGCTCCCAGAATCTGCCCTTCTGCCGTTTCTTCCTGGGGCATCTCCATATAAGCCACCAGCCATCAGTCCTTCTTTTAGTCCACTCTGGCTTCTCTAAAACCTCTGGGAGGGCCCCACAAGGTGCCAGATCAGTACCCAAAGCATCAAACCTTCAGGCTAATTGCTCTGTCTGCTCCCTGCCTGGCCTTGGAAGAGTACTGACCTGGCACTAACAACCAGCAGGGTCATTTCTTGAGGAAAACCAATCCTGAAGGGCTCCCAAGATGGGACCACTGATCCCATGGCAGCCAGTCCAGGACCACAGTGATCCTGGCCCAGGGAGGAAGTCAGCCTAGTCCAACACTGCCTGGCCCTGGGTTCTCAAGCCAGACCTCCCCAGGGGGCCCTGGAGCTGCCAGGTTCAGAGGAAGCAGGCGGGTGTGGGCAGAACAATGAAGACAGCCGAGTCGCCCTCCCCAAACCTCTCATTAGCACCCAAGGCCTCGTTGGTGTAGGCGTGGCCAGAGAGCAGCCAGGAGGCTAATGAGGACTTTCCATCAATGGCTGTGGACTAGCTGCCCAGCAGAGGGACTTCATCTGCCTGCGATGGGGCGGGCCCTTCCAGCGGGGAAAGCTGGGGCTTGGAGAAGATTGCCAGCCTTCATCCTTCACAAGGCCGGGGCCATTGCCCTTCTATTTGTGTTGGCACCACCCTGCCTCCACTGGGCGCCCTTAGGGGAAGTCAGACCTGAGCTGCTGTGGGCCAGGAGAATTGGAAAGAGCCACTTGAAACTTTCAGAACAGTATGAACTGGCCCAGCCTGATCTCCTCAGCCTCCCCAGTGATGAACCAAGAGATGTGGGTTTGAGGAAGAGGACAGGAAGGCTGGTCCCTCCCTCCATGTTAGTTTTCTTGGGTATGAAATGTAAAAGTTCAACAGAGGATGTGGGAAGTTCTCTCCAGCATTGACAGCTTTTGGGTCTGAGATGGGTTCACAGGCTTGGCTGCCCATTCGACTGCTCGGGGAGGTTTAAACAATCCTGCTGCTGGGTTGCACCCTGACTAACTTTTTTTTTTTTTTTTTGTTCTGGGAATGGAACCACTGAGCCCCATCCTCAATCCTTTTTTATATTTTACTTAGAGACAGGGTCTCACTGAGTTGCTTAGGGCCTCGCTAAGTTGCTGAGGCTGGCTTTGAACTCATGATCCTCCGCATCAGCCTCCTGAGCTACTGGAGTGACAGTTGTGTGCCATCACACCCAGGAGCATTAGGAATTTTTAAAAGTCCTAACTATGCCCCCAGGATCCCCACGTGTGACCTTGTTTGAGAACCAATCTTCTCTGGGCTTTTCGCTCAGGTGCATGGAACCATTACTACTCTGATCGAGTTGTAAAGGCTGGCGGGGAGGGGTCTTTCCCCAAAACCCATATGGTGAGGCCTCAGTCATTTCTTCTTGCTTCTCTAGTGTTGTGCTTCGGGGATATTGGATTAGAGGGAGTGCGGATGAGGGAGAAGGGAGTGGGGCTGTTGTGGGAGTTCTCAGGAGAACACACACACATTCACACACACAAACATCCATCCTCAGAATGGGTCCTGATTACATCTTCCCAAATAAGTGGTTATCATGCTGGTTATTCATGTAGCCATGCATTATTGATTGGCCTTCGCCTCACTGCACACCAGATGGGGGTAGGAGGGTGTGGGTGGGGGCTGGGGTGGGTGGGAGTGGGGATGGGTGAGGAAGGAGGATGTTTAGGGCCAGCCTGCTGAATAGAAATCAACAGTCACTCTTGGCAGCTGGAGCTCAGATGGCGGTGGTGGTGGGGGCGACTCATTACCTCTCCATTCAGACTGGGGCCCAGGACTGGGGCAGCTGGGAGTGGAGGAAGGCTCGGAGCAACCCCAGCCTGGAGATGCATTATTCATACATCCCCCTCGCAGGATTGGTTATTATCCTGAACCACTATAGAGTTTAGTCTCCTAATTTTTAATCACAAGGAAGGTGGAAGCGTTAGCCTTTTTGTGATTAATCCGGAGATAAAAATAGTTGACTGTTTTGGTGTTGTGCTTATTGTCAGTCAGGAAGAAAAAGTGCATTAACTGTTGGGGGACAGAGGCCTGGGGAAGACCTGAGCATACCTCAGGCAGCGTGTGTGGCCAGAGCTGGACCTTGGCCCTGGAGGAGGCCTCAACCCTGCCTCAGACGGGCTAGCATGGGGGAGACTACAGCATACAGCCGGCTCCTGGGGAACCACTAGGAAAGAAACAAGCCATTCCAAAGAAGATTCCACCATCACAGGAGTGGTGGCTCTTTGCAATTTACTGTCCTGTCATCTAGGATTTGGGAAGTAGCTGAGGGTCCCATCCCTGCTCTTCCCCTCCCTGATACCTGCTCTGTGGTGGGCAATGTGGGGCATCTGTCCCTCTCCCACTGTGTGCAGGGAGCCCCTGAAGGCTTTCTATGAGCTCTGCTGCCAAGCACAAGGGGGTCCCTGTGGAAGGGTGGGGTGAGGAGACACCACACAGCCCAGTTCTTCACTGACAGAGATGGAAACTGAGGCCAGAGAGCACAAGGAACTGGCCCAAAGTTGCTGGTGAGTGAAGTCAAAGAAGGATGCATCCTGGTTCTGAGCAGGGAGGTAAAGCTTTCATCTATTTTGTGAACTAAGGTTCTCTCTTCCTTTCTACCTGAACAAGATTCTGTAGCTAAAATGGTCTGAAACTACCACCCAGCCCTAAAGCTTTAAGGAGTGCTTCCATGAAGAAGGACCTTGGACATCAGCATGTGGTGACATGCTGGATATGGTGTAGGACAATAGCTGGACCGAGGGCTGGGGTCAGAGGCCTTATGATCTGTTCTGGAATTGCTGTCCACTCACTGCCTCTGTGCCCAGTGACTGCACAAGGTCAAGCTCATTGATTTGTTGGCCAACCTTGGCTGACATCCTGGGAAAACTCTCTTGGGACTATACCACAAGTTTCCTCCAGAGTCTACCTGGTCACTCAAGTGGGCCCTGGCTGGGTTTCCAGGAATTCCTCGGATGCTCTGACAGCTCAGATGTTGGGTTTCCACAGAAGGCCTCTCTGGGACACAATCGCTGCATGATTGCAGTATTGATGCAGCAGTATTGACAGGGAAGTTTGAGTGTCCAAGAGGTCAGCTTGATCATCCTCCTGTCCCAGACAGCACAGTGGGAAACTTACAGATGCTTAGCCCTCTGGAGAGCAAGGCTGGGTCTCCAACCAACTAACAGTGTATTTTCCACAAGGCATGTGCTTATAAAAAACCAGAATCCAACAGGACCCTGCTCTGCTTCGAGGGCTCCCCACTGCACTTAGAATGTAACTTGAACTTGGTGCTGTCTGCAAGATCCATAACCATGGCCCTCGCTGCCTCCACCGCCCCCGCCCCCCACATCAGTTTGTTCCAACCTGCTACTTGCCTCCCAGGTCCTGGCCCCATCAGCCCTGCTGTCTGCTGAACAAGCTAATTTCCTTTCTCACACAGGGCCTTCCCTTGCTTTCTGTCTGGAATGCTCTTTTCTGTCTTTGCCCTTCTGGTTTCTCCCGATCCATCAGGATGCATCTTCAATGTCACCTTCTCAGAGAGGACTTCCTTGTTACAGCCCCTTGTTGTCTCTCCATTACACCACCCCACTTTATCTCCCCCACTACTGGCTTTATTTATTATTTGATACCTCTTAATAGAGAGGAGAACAAAGACTTTACCTGTTTTGGTCACTGTGGCATTGCTGTGCTTAGATTAGTACCTGGCACTTAATAGGTGCTCAATAAATATTTTCAAATAAATGAAAAATCCTCAGCAGGAAGGGGGCACAGATGTTGGTTTCTGAAATCAGCACCTTGTGTGTGTGTGTGTGTGTGTGTGTGTGTGTGTAGGGGACGCCCGGGGATGGGATGAGTGAGTGTTGGGGGGAGTAGTAGACAAAGAGGAGGCACCTCCGAGGCTTGACTGGGAATGCTATGCTGGAACTATCTGGTGTGGCACTGGGGCCTTTCCTGGGGAGAGGCAAGTCAGGACTGGGGAGGGCTTGGTGCTGGAACTGTGGTTGGTTCTCAGCAGCACCATCCTTCTTGGTAGGAGAGGAACCCCAGTCTGATTTGCCTGGATGACAAGCTAGAGGGAAGACTGTAGGGTAAGCATGGTGACCACATCAGATAGTGGCTGATTGAGATTTGTGACTGGCAGTTTGCATTTCTTTGCTTTTGGGTTTCAGTCCCAGGCCCCAGAGGCTCTGGAAAAGGAGTGGTTAGTTGGCTGAGCCTTTTCTAGGAGTCCCATTGTTGACTAGAGACAGGAGAGCTGGGCTCAATTCTCACACCCTGAGAATCTTCTTTGTCCCATTGTCTCCAGCTTCCACTTCATGAAGCCAGCCAGAGTTCTTTTCTGCCCTGCCTCCCTCCATCCCAACATTGTGCCTTCCATTTCTTTCACAGGCCTCTTCCATGTTACAAACTGAGTAACAGCACATGTGCTGCCCTCGTAGCTGATGGTGAGATCCTGGTAACTCAAAGCCCATCCCTGGATGCACCTGTGGGAGGCAATGGCATCCTCTGGGACCTCTTTCGAAAAGCAGTACCTGTTTCACCACAGAACTCCTGAGCCAGAATCTGCATTTTTCCCCCTGGGAAACCAGGATCTCACACATATAACAAGCAGTCTACCACTGAGCTAAACCCTCAGACCTTGTTAATTTTATTTTTGGGAAAGGGTCTTGCAAGTTGCTGAAGCTGGCCTCGAACTTGTGATCCTCCTGCCTCAGCCTCCCTAGTCACTGGGGTTACATGTGTGCTTCACTGCACCCAGCTCAGATTCTGTTTTTGAAAAAGATCCCAGAAAATTCATATGCACATTTGAGTTTGAGGAACTCTGCTCTAAGGTGGTTGTGGGAGGAATTTCATACTGATAGCTCTAGAAGGATAAGTGCACTGGACAAGGAGAGGACTGGTGGCTGCCCCCACTGGTTCCTTCATTGGCTTCCTGCTAGCACTGGTCCTTCCTGGCCTAGGGTGGAGAAGAGGTGCAGACTCCTTGCACCCTGGCTTTGAAGTCAGAGGTCCGTATTGCAGAGCAGGTCCTCTTGAAATGCCATTTCTTTAGCTTGAAATGCTGGCTTTCTCTTTTGCCTTCTTTTTCTGGGTCGCTCTTACCCAGCCTTTGAGACGTAGCTAAGGGGTCACGCTCTCCAAGAAGTATTTCTAGGATTTCCCAGTAGGACCAGGTGACTTCTGTCTCTATCCCATGTCATCCTGGGCATCCTCCCATCTCATATCTAACACATCTTCTGGAAACATCTGTGTGTGCTATCTTTCCCTCAGGCCACAGCCTCATCCACCCTCAACCCCATCACCTGGTAGAGCACTGGCCACACAAGGTGCAGTGCAGCATGATGTTTGCTGGGCTGAACTTGGCAGGAGTCCATCCCTTTACCAGTTGGATGATCGTGGACAGGTGATATAATCTGATAACTTTAGTCCTTTTATCTGCATAGTAGGATAAAAAATGCTTATCCAGCAGGATTATTAAGCAGATTAATCATCTTTAAGATATAAAGAATGCTGAAAGGGCTTTGTAAAGGGCTATACACATCTCGGTTATCATGTTTAATTTTTAATAAGAATAATGTTTAGGGGTTATGTGAAAGACACGGTGCCAAGGACCTCTTGTTCTATTCTCAAAATCCTTTGAAACAGGATTTATTAAGATTTCCATTTTAGCCAGGCACAGTAGTGCACGCCAGTAATCCCAGCGACTTGGGAGGCTGAGGCGGAGGATCACAAGTTCGAGGTCAGCCTGGGCAATTTAGAGAGACCCTGTTTCAAAATAAGAAAATAAAATGGACTGGGATGTAGCTCAGTGGTAGAGCGCCGCTGAGTTCAATCCCCAGTACTACAAAATCCAAACCAAACCAAACCAAAACAAAACCAAAAACCTCCATTTCAAGAGTTAGGAAACTGAGGCTCAACAGAGCAAATTACTTAGCTCAGGTCACATAGCTTTAGATAGTGTAGTTGGCATTGAGATTCAGGTTTGTTTAACACAATAAGACGTTCTGCTAGAATCAGAACAGTTCCCAAGTCAGTCTCTGCACCTCTGCAGTCCTTCCCTGCCAACCCTTTCCAGCAACCCTTCTCCTGATCCTGTAGTTCCTGGGCATAGGCTCAGCCTATGTCTGTAGGCATTCAGACCCACACTCCTCCCTGCCCTCCCCCAACCTGAATTTCTGTGGGCTACAGGAAGCATGAGTCTGTCGCACGGTTGGTGCTTTTGCAGTGTCTGCTGAAGGAATGAACGCATATTTTTGCAGGTCAGATCCACTTATTGTTCACTTTTGTGTTCTGCCCAAATCTCAGGCTCTGGGTCATGAGGAATCCCAGACTCCAGTTTCCTCATTTACACAAATGCACCACCTAATGGCCATAGTTTCAAACTGCAGGATGTCGGGACAGAAGGGAGGAGGAACTCATTTCAAGGGTGGGTCATTCAGGATCACTTGGAAAATTTGTCTTGAGCACCTGCTATGTGTTAGGCCCTGTTCTAAGCATTGGGGATATAAAGCTCATGACCTAACTATTACATTTTTCTTCTTAAAAGCAGTCTTTTGTTTTAGGGGGTAATCATTTGGGAGCCTTTCAATGGGGGAGAAAAAAGATACTAAATTTTTTCATTAGGCAAAGCTAATTGATATTCTCAGTCCTGTATGACTGCCCAAGGCTCCGAGCTCCTGGAGGACTCTCAGAACGGGGTCCACGCTGTCTACTGTCTCCATGCCACTCCGAACCAGCCTACCTCCATTACGGCCTGTTAAGGGGACCATTCTGGAAGCATATACTCTCTGTGGTCACAATGTTCAATGGCTCCTGATGCTCCAGCATAAAAACTAATTCCTGGCCAGAGGGCATTCAAGACTCCTGCAGCGAGGACTTATCTCTCTAGCTATTTCCCCATGTTTAGCTGACTTGGACAGTTCATCTTTCTCAAGGAGAGCCTGCCATTGTGAAGTCCTCTCTGCTGGGAGTGTCCTTGCCCATCCTCTCCTCAAGCAGTGCAAGGGCTACTATTACCTTATTAACTCTTGGTCATTCTTTAAAATTCTTTAAAATGGTTATTGTTGTCTCTTGCAGGAAATCTCCTGTTGATCCCAGCCCTTGCCTTTCCCTTCTCTAGCCTCTGCACAGCCGTGAGATCATGCATGCACCTCCACCAGTACGTGGGGCGTTGGTGCCATCACCTCCTTGGCTACCTGTGGCACTTGGTGATCTCTCCATCAGCTGGCTCCTCTAGGCTGTGAGTTCCTTGAGGGGTCCTGGCCATATCCCACTGAATGGGAAGCAAACCCCCTCCTTCCCCTGAGGACCTCACTTGTTCCTCTTATCCTGGCCCTCACCACATCTGGATGACTTCTGCTTGTGGACTTGCTTTAGGTTCCCTATGGTTCCAAGGTAGTTGTCTTGTCACTTCTTTGTATTTGGGAATCACTTGGTATTATCTTAAATAGTTGTAAGAAAATAACATTAATATGAATAATAGCTAGCATTGATTTAGGGGTTATAGGGCAGCAGAAACTCTTTGGAGTACTTTGCAAATGTCATTTAAGCCTCACAACAACCCTACAAAAGGGAGATACATTTACTATGTGTATCTTTGAGGGGAGGAACCTGAGGCACAAAGTAAAGTTATTGGCCCAATATCACATGTCCAGTAAGTAGCAGAATTGGGATATGTGTAGGGTTGCCAGATTTAGCACACAAAAATATAGGATGCCCAGTTAAATGTGAATTTCAGAAAATGAAAATATTTTTAGTGGAAGTACATTGATCTGAAATTCACATTTAATGAGGCATCCTGTATTTTATCTGGTGACCCTGTAGATGTGTTGATTACATATATGTGATTTAATTAATATTGTTGTCTTTTCATTCCCTTCTCTCTCCATTTGGAACAGGACACAAATGGGATTTTTTTTAAAGAATGTGGTGTCTGTTATAGGTTGGGTCTGGAATTTCTTCCTAAGGTCCAGGTGTTAAAAACTTGGTCAGCAGCACTTGGGAGGCACTTTGAGAGGTGGGACAAGTGGGAGGTCTTTAGGTTATTGGTGGCATGCTCTTGGAGGGGACTGTGGGGCCCTGACCTCCATCTCTCTTTCTCCTTTTCGCTCCCCAGGCATGAGGTGAATGGTTTTGCTCTGCGCTGCTCTCCTGCAGGAATATGCTACTACAGGTACAAAGGAAGAGGGTTTGTGAGCCCAAATAAACATTTTCCTTCATAAGTTGATTATTGCAGGTGTTTGTTGTAGAGATGGAAAGCTGATGGACACTCCTCCCCAGACACTCTGTGGTACAATAGCACAGACACATCACCTGGGAGGTAAGGGGGAGAACGGAGGGGCGAGGCACAGACTTGGGGTGATGGCATGTGGCTCAGAGGAAGGCATGCTGGGGGCTGAGTGTCAGCTCTATCCTGGGAGGGACCCTGGACCAGCAGACCTCCAAGGTCTTCTCACTTGGAGCTCATGTGGATGGAGATAAGAAAGGAGGCTTTGAAGCTGGGATGCTTAACTTGGCCCCTGGCATTATCACTCACTGGTCTTGTGGCCTGACTCCTTAACTGTCTGTGCTAGACAAGGTCATAGATATTATGGGATCGATTTCACAAGGTGTTGTGCTGGTTAAATGAGTTGATGGAAGTGTTAGAAACGTGCCTTCCCCCAGAGTTTGGCACCATAGTAAGAACTCAGTCAATTTTAGCTCTGCATATTAGGGTTGCCTATTCCACAAGTAGCTCCACTCCACATGGTGTGAAGTGGGTTTATTCCCATCTCTTCTTCTGTTTACCATCTTGGTTTGTGCCACAGCCCCAGACTCTCTAGATGGGTTGTTGGTACCTTGCCTTAAGCATCTACAAAACCACCACAATGACCACGAGGAGGCCACATTCCCATAGGGCAGCAGAGGAGAGGTGAGTGGGTGGTGAGGGCAAGGGAGACAGATGCTGTCAGCATCTGTCAAATAGTTCCATGTTTTCCCTTTTGTCATGGTGGCTGCAGTACTGGGGATGGAACCCAGCAAGTGTTGTACCACTGAGCTACATCCCTAGCCCTTTTTAGAGGCAGGGTCTGGCTAATTTGCCTAGATTGGCCTTGAACTTGTGATCCTCCTGCCTCAGCCTCCCACGTCACTGGGATTACAGTCCTGTGCCACCATGCTGGCTCCTTGTTTTCCCTGTTAAATTAATACCTGGACACATTTCCAATGAAACCCTGCAAGAGGATATGAGCCTTCTCATCAGGGAGGGACTGTTTGTAGGGAGATGAATGTTTCATTAATACCAAGCAGGCAAACAAATCACAGGATGCAGGTACAGTAGGGGACCACAAGAACCACCACGGTGCTCTCGGGGGAAACAGACCTGCTGCATGTGTGCATGTGCAGGCGGCCACGTGTGTGTCCAGCTCTGCACAGTGGAAGGCAGGGTGTGACTGCTGGGTGCACTGCAAGTGTGGGAGGGCTTGACAGAGTCTCCCTGGGGAGATGCCAGCAGGGAAGGGACAGCATGGAGTGGGGTGGGAGAGAGGAGGGGCTGGGGCAGGGACCCGCAGAAAAAGCAGCAGAAGGTGTGGTAGCCCTCTTGGGCCAGCTAGGAGGTGTACCGACTTCCCTCCCTTGCTGAGGAAGGGTCTGCTTCCTTCTGTAGCTCAGCTCCTGTGATGACCACAGGACCCAGGAGAAGCCTCCCTGGGTTTTCTTCCAGGGCTCACAGAGATTTTCTGCTAGCTCTGACCTTGATCTCATTTTGGAATTCTCCTCTTCAACATTGCCGGATCTCGGGCACCTGCTTGTTTAAATCTCACAGTTACCACGTGTGCTGGGCCTTCTGGTAGTGTACTCATTTTGCAGATGGGGAACCTGAGGCTTAGACTGCCTAATCCACTGGGGTCAACTCATATCACTGGCATGTGGGGGAGTCAGGAATCTGGCCTACTCCTAATGGAGTCTGTAGGAGGCGTACCCAAGAGAATATGGCCTCTGTTTACTCTGGCTGCTTCAACTACTTCAAGGCAGTCATCCTGACCCAGCAAAAGGCCATGCAGGGACTCTTGAGTGTCCCTATCGGTTCCATAAATAGAAAGCAGAACTGATTGGTTGGCTTTGCTCTGGGCTCCCCATTAGGCACATCTACCTTCTCAAGGATCTTTGTGGCTTTCAATGAGGAGAATGAGGCCAGAATGAGAACCTTCCCTACCGAGAGCCTGGAGCCTCAGAAGTCTTTCCAGAAATGGAGGGACAAGGGGAAAAAGGGTCACCTCATTAATGGCTTTAAAATATGAACCTCTGAAATGCCAACAGCTGTCTTTTGGAATGAGAAACTAGAAGCACTTTGGTTAAAGGACAGCAGGGAAAACAGAAGAAGGAGCTGGGGAAGTGATCATGAGAGAGAAGGGCACAGACAGGAAAGAGGGGCAAAGAGGAAGAATCAGAGCCAGGCGGGGTTCAAGTCGCGTACTCAGGAAGAAGTCAGATGTGAAGAGAGAAAACACACCGTGCTTGGAGCAGAGAACAGTAAAACCAAATGGCAGCATTCCAAAGAAGGAAACAAGCCTCTTGCTAGAAAATTCATTTCAGGGAATCCCAGAAAACCATTAGAATGTACCTTTCAAATTTTGCATAACTATGTGCAAATCCTAAGAGGAAAAATATGTGCTAGAATCCTAAGAGAAAAAAGTCAAGTTCTTTTTTCTGACCCCACCAGCCTTTATTCCAAAAAGTACAAGTCTCTAAATTTGAAAAAGGGTAACTAATGCTTTTAGAATTCATTATGGGAAAGTGTTTTAATTCTTATCTATAGTTTGACCTTATAGATATTTTGGGAACTTTCCATCTTCCTCATTTTTCACAAAGGCAAGTTACATTTCTCCACAGAAGTGGGTGAGCTTCGCATTTCATTTTATATAGACGGCACATTTTATAGAAGAACATTCCTGGGCTACGTCTTTTAGGATGCTTCAATGGGAGACATAAAAGACTGTTGTCTCTTCGTGGTTTCAGAGCATCCCTGAAAAAAAAATCAAGTAGCACCAGCCTGGGAGTTGTTCCAAGTTTGGGTCCTACCAGCGGATGTTCAGATAGAAGATAGCAGAAGGTTAGCAGGGAGGGCTCTCTGGACTAGTCCCTGATGGGGAGTAAGAAGTACAACTGGACCCAGGGAGATGCTGGCAGCAAAATGTTCTCAGCAGATATTGCAGGGAGCTTGAAGCTTGAATGACTCTTAGAGTGGTCCCATTTTGATGCAGAAAGACCTGGCCTTTGTACCCTGTGGGGGACCATTCTTCGAAACAGGCTTCCTCTCTTTAGCCACAGGAAGTCCCTATTGTGGGACTTAGCAGAGAGCTGTTTGCTTCTAGAACTCCAGCAGCTGAGACAAGATCTTTTTGTCCTTTGCCCTGAAGCAGGAAACCTGGGTGGCACACCACACTTGCTACAAGGTGTTGCTCACTACCTGTGGAGGGATGGCCTCTTCTCTCTGCGTCCTCTTTTTCTCCATCACTAGTGAGGTGGGATGGCACTGTTGCTTGGGCAGAGAGTGCTGTGCCTCAGAATAAGAGAAACACTTGCTTACCAGGTAAGGAGATCAAGGACCTACTTTATGTGTCTGTAAGCTGTCTTTGTTGGGAATAGGGAAGGAGTCTCCACTGGATTCCAATCATCCTACAACTGGCATTTGCTGGGATTGATGGGGGTTGGGTACCTCAGGGGAGTAGGGTCATGCAAGGTGAGGAGAGGACACAGCCCAAGGAGTTAACTTTGAACAAACTTCTCTACTTCCAGAGCCTCAGCATCCTCCTCTGTAAAGTGGAGCTAAGATGTCCCTGGTGGTATGGTGCAGGATTTAAGAACGATGACATGCTTGTATTGGTCGATGAGCTGGAAGCAGCCAGGAGGTCTGTCTGAGATGAGGTCTGCTGTGAGCCCACACCACAATGTGTCATGTTGACAATGACCATGGGTAACCTCATCAGATCTGCCTATAATGCCATAGTGGGTAGGTAAGCTGTGACAGGGTGCAGCCTCTGGGTTGGGGGACTGGAGATGGAGAAGATATTCTAATGTTTATATCAGCTTTCTACTTTACAATAGAAATGATTACAAACCTAGAGACGACTCCTGCACTAGATTCTGCCCCATAGTTAGCCACTATATGATGATGGTACATTCCAGGGAGTGGACACGGAGGGGCTGCTCTAGTGATGAGGGAGTCAGGGATTGAAGCTGGGATCTGAGTAGAGCTATTCAGGTGAACAATGAGGATTTTCATTTTACCCTCCTGATTTTAGGCATAGGGTGCTTTCTATTTCATTCTTCCCCAGCAGGGGCTGGGTAGCCTGGGCAAGTGAGAGGGCTACAAGACAAAGTCTGTTGCTCTGCTGATGGCCTCATAGGCAGGCTGCCCATCTCCTCATTCTGAAGTGGGGATCTCAAGCTCCACTCTCTGGGCCTCCTTCCTGTCAATCCCTGTGCTCTTGCTCTCTTGACAACCTGAACTCCAATCTGGCCCCTTCTACCATCTGGGATCTTGATGGGATCCTTGGATTTACTATTATCCCCCAGAATGTGAATTCCCACCAGTATGTGGTCCAGATCTCAACTCTAAGTTTTTCTTTTCGTCTTTTTTAAAATTCCAAGTTAGGGAGGGGTGCTTTCTCTCTGCTCTCGGTTGGCTTGGCTGTCCTCTTACTGGTCATGGGGAGGCTGGTTCTTATCTGGGAGTTGAGGGTAGTGTGAGCACTCTCCATCATCCATCTCTTGGGCCTTGGGAGCAGGTGCCTGGGAACTGGGTGGCCTGATAGGCAGGATGGGAGATGAGTGTAGCTTGTCCCCAGAGCAGGAGGTGCAGGTGGTGCAAGCCAATGAGGAGTTGTTTCCTGACCTGGGGCCCATGCAGAGCTGAATGAAGATGGATGCTCCATGACTAGATGTCATGCTCTTCCATCACTTATGAGGGATACAGAAGGAGCCTACAAGATGACCTCTTCCTCTCCCTGCTCCCATCTGCTTTCCACAGGCTGCTAGGTGACCTTCCTGGAATGACAAGCCAATCACATTGCTCCTTTGCTTATGGTGTCCAAGGCTCTGCAGCACCTGGGCCTAGCCCACCTGTGCAGATGCACCCCTTGCCCACCTCTAGCCTTAAGGTTCTTGACTGCAGCCATATGGCTCTTGGCATCCATGGCCTCCCAGGCTTTGGGCCCAGACTGCTGCTCTGTCTTCTGGAATGCCTTTCCTTCCCTCTTCTGACTCGTGGTCACCTATATGACTTTCAGGCTTTGCCTGAATGACCCCTTTACTTCCATTGGACTTAGACGAAGCACCTGGGGGGCAGGAACCAGTGTCATCTGTGTGTGTTCTAGCACCCAGCATGGTGTCTCAGCCATGGCTCAGCTGCATGGAAGATCCCTTTACTGGCAGAACTGGTTCCTGGGAGTCACAGGTGGCTGGATCAAGGTGCCTGGCTCAGCTGTGAGCATCCCATGGGGAGCAGTCCTGTCAGGTTCCTCATGGTACCACTTGACCCAACTTGGGGCCTGAGCAGAACAGGTGCTGAACAGATGAGTGCTGAATACACGACCCCACAGGGAGAAGAGATGCCTGTGTGAAATGGGGAGTTAGGCTGGATAAAGAAAGCTTCCAGATGTGGATACTGTGAGAAGGGCAGAGCCAGAGAACATGCCTATGAATTGAGTATCTGCTAGGTTCCAGAAGATTCTTTTGGCCCTACTGGCACTCCATGTTGGATTCATAGGCCAATTTTGGGAGATGTTGGGATTTGGGGTGTATAAGGGCGTTGCTGGTTCTGAGATGGCTGCATGCATTTGAATGCATGAGTTTGGGACCAGGACAGCTGGTGTCCTGTGGCTTTCTGAGACCTTGGTGGTCTGTTCTCTCTATGTTCAACACCCCTTTCTCTGGGACTCATGGACCAATCCCAGTGACGCTTGGATCCTTAATCACCCCCTTTCCTCATTTCTCTCCCTCCAGGGCTTCCCTTTCCCTTTGATTAGCCACCCATGTGCTCTGGAAAGTGTTCTGTACCTAGTGGATGCTCTATAAAAAGAGACAGAAAGGCACTGAGTTGCTGTGGGGGCCCTGGGATCAGTCTGTGTTAGGATGTATGAGTTTCAACTAGGATCTACATCACTGTCACTGTGCTGGAATCTGGTGTGTGAGTGCTGCACATATTGGTCAAAATGAAAGCGTGACGCTTGGGAACAGCGCATGAGCTGCTCTGAGTGGATGGGGGGAGGTATTCGGCACTGGTTTGAGGTGAAATGAATTGGATGTGTCTTAACGTCATAGTCAGCTCCCGCGATGGGCATTACTGTTTGTGGCCAGAGGCATGGATAATCCAAATCTGGTATATAATTGAAAATACCATTTGCATTTGACTTTGGAACGCAGTGTGTGTGCGAGCACATGAGTGCTTGTGGTAGAGAAGAAGCAAGGCAGTTTCACTTTCTGAGTGTTTATTTTAGACTCCCATTAGTGTTAATTTACATTCACTAGACATGGCCAAGAGAGAGGTGAGCAGCAATCTCTGTTTAAAGCACATCAGCCTGGCTCTGTCCATCAGGTGGGTCACTGAAAACGGACTGTCGAGGCCTGTATTCCAGGGGTGCTCAGAATTCCCGGAGGAGGCTGAGCCATTACCTCTGGGAATGTGTCCTTGCGCCAGGGATGTAGTACTCCCTCTGCTGTCAGAACTCAAATGGGAGCCTGGCCTCCCCTGTCACCAGCTGTGTGACTCTGGATAAGTTGATCAGCTCTCTGAGCCTTTGTTGTCACAAAACAGGAAGGGTAAAAAAACTTAGTGGGAAGCTCCAGGCACAGTGGCGCACGCCTGTAATCCCAGCACTTGGGAGGCTGAGGCAGGAGGATCACGAGTTCACAGCCAGCCTCAGCAACTTAGCGAGGCCCTAAGCAACTTAGCAAGACCCTGTCTCTAAATAAAATATAAAAAGGGCTGGGGATGTGGCTCAGTGGTTAAGTGCCCCTGGGTTTGATCCCTGGTACAACAACAACAACAACAACAACAACAACAAAGGCCCCCAAACAAAACAAAACAAAACAGGGAAGCATTGTGGAATGGTTCTGTGAGATGGCCTAGGTCAAATCCAAGGCCCAGCCTCAGCTAATCCTCATTTCCTTTCTTCTGTCTCTTCTCTCGTCAACTCCCAAGGAATGACTCTACCTCTGACATCTCCTTCCACATGGTGGTCTGGGGCTCCAAGCACAGCCAGCAATAGTCCTTTGGGCCACACAGGAAGGCACCTCAGTTTTCTGCTGGGGCCCAAGGTTGGGCAGAAGTGATCATTTTTCTTAAAGAAACTGGGGATGCATAAATGCTGAAGAATCTACAGGCCACCTGCCCAGACAGGGATTGGCCGTGGATGAGAGCCTGATGTCCCCTTGGAGAATGGAGGTAGGGCTCTGTTTGGATTTCATGTCCATCTGGTGGTGGAAAGGGGTCCTGAGTGGAGAGGGAGGACTTCAGATGTTCCTGAATGTGGATCCCACAGGTGGGCCCTGAAGTTCAGGGCCACCCATTTTTAGCTGCATGAACTTGAGTAGGTTTCCCTTCTCTGAGTCTTAGCATCTGCATCTGTAAAGTGGGCATGACAGTAAATACTGTCAGAGGGTCACGAAGACCACCGAGCTGGTAAACGTGGAGCTTTGCACTGGTGTCAGGATGGCATGGAAAGGCTCTGCATGGTGCTGGCTTCTGTGAGGATGCACAGGTGCCGTCTCACTTCTCCTCCCGGCTGCCTGGCTGAGACTGAACTCAAGGTCACCAGACTCTGGCTAATGCCTGTTCATGGTTCCTTGTGCCCCTGTACTGTGTGTCCCCTAGTCAAGATGTGTGGTAGGTAAGGAGGCTGTATCAGGGGCACCTGCCTGCCTACATGCGTCCCAGAGAGAAGAGGCAAGTGGACCAGACCCAGGCCGTCAGCACGGGAAGCCCTTGGAGCTGATCCAACCTCATGGACCTTCCTTACTTGATGGACAAGGCACCTGGCCCAGAGAAGGTAAATGAAATGTCCATGGCAGCACAGCAAGTTATCATTTCTCTGGGCTTCCCACAGATTTGAGGTATTGAAAAGGTAATTTCAGAATCCAGACTTTTATTTTCTTTTTTGACTTCAGTGAGCCCAAATGACCCCATCTTTGCTTAATTTGTTTCCTCAGGGCTTATAAAATGCAAGGATAACTTATAGATGGACACTCAGTAATTGAGTGGCCTCTGAGAGGATGGTTTATATGTATAGTTTCTTCTTCATTGAAAAGGGGAGATGGGCTCAAGATGCAGCATGAGGGAGTGATGTTAGACATCAGAAGGAACTGTTGTTGGAGATACAACTGAGAGGAGAGGGCTGGGCCTCTCTCAAGAAGCCCATTTCTGATTTTATTTATATTTTTCTTTTCAGAAATGAGTTGGATGTAATGTGATGTGATGACATGCCTCTGAGGCAGGGGGATGGACCTGATGGTTTCTCCTGGTCCCCTCTCAGCTCATGTCCACTTGTATACTTGCTCATTAGTTTTCCTGAAGTTACTTTCCTGCTCCCAATTAGCCTCTGCCTGTCCAGTTTTCTGAAAGTTGTTTCTATTTGCAGAAGAGGAAGGGAGAAGACTGTGCGGCTGAGGGGGTTGGGGGAGACGGGGTTGCAGTGGGGAGAAGGGAGGTTGTGATGATGGTTGCTAATTACCCCTGTCAGGCTGCAGGCCTCTGTCTCACCCACTCGGCTGTCACAGGGGGAAGAGCCACCAGGCATTTCTTTATGGCTTCCTATCAAACTTTGATAAATTGATTCTGAAAAGGCTTTCCCAGCAGCTTATGCCTCAAAAATCCTTAATGGTGAACTATCAAGATGCTGATGGGGTTGTGGGGTGGGCTGGACAGAGGGAGGCTGGCTCCTTACCTGCCTGAGCTTTCAGATCTTCCCCACCTTTGGGAGTCTTGCTGGAGAGAATAACAGGAAGGCTAAACAGAAACCACCAAGCCAGAGAGCAGAGCTGGTGTTCCAGAAAAGACAGATCAGAGAACGAGGACACAGACTGAAATGAGACACGACGCTAGCGTGCTGGTGTAGGGCTGGGTGCTATGGCTCACAGCAAGGAGTGGGCATTTGAACTGCATGCCACAGATCAGCTTCTGTTCAGCTATTTACCTAGAACCTCAAACTGAGTCAAGTGCTCAGTGGGAAATTAGGAATTTGCCCACCCACAGCAAGAGCTAGCGGTGGAGCTGCAACCTCACCTTAGTCCACAGTGGTTTCCCTACAGCCTCACACACCACAGCCAGCTCTACTCACCCTCTTCAGCTGGCCCTGCCTGGACAAATGCATGGTGACCTGTCAGTCACTGACACAGAGCTGGCTCTTCCCCAGAATCCCCTCCTGATTCAGGCTGAGGGCAGGGGTCCAACACCTTTGCTCCTTCTCAGGGCTAGGAATGGGGGAGGCAAGTGAGGTATTCACCTTGGGTACAAAATTTACAGATGTGCCCCAAACTCCCATAATGGAGATAAATAATATCTCAATGCAAACTTAAAAGACCGCAAAATACAAAATGCTACAATTTAAATAAAGACAGGATCAGGAAGCTGAAGTTAACGAGATGTTATTTAAAATGGCCACTTGGCCAAGGGAAATGGTCCAACACTGCCACTCTCCCCATAGGAAATGAGATAAGCAAAGAGGTAGAGAATTAGAGATACCAACGAGTTCACTGCCATGAAAACCAGGGTACTAAAATTAAATGCATCCAGTTTTTGCTGTAAACAAAATATTTAAGCTTAAAATAATGTTATGAGTTTTAATATACCTACTTTTAAATGTTTCAATATTTTCTCAACTACTTTAATGTCCTAGAAAAAAATTAACCATTAAAAAAGTACTTAAAAATACACATATGGGGCACACATTTTCCTTCTTGCCTTAGGCTCGCTTATGGCTTGGTTCAGTGCTGTTACTGATCCTGTCTTTAATAGTTTGATATTTTGTTCATCGAGGATGTCTTTTTTTTTTTTTTGAGTTCATTTTGATTTTTAAAGAACTTGCATTAAGGACTGAGGATGTAGTTCTGTGGTAGAGGGCAAGTGTGAGGCCCAGGGTTTCATCCCCCACACTAAACACACACACACACACACACACACACACACACACACACACACACAGATATTGCATTAAAGTATTACTACCTGGCTTACTGAATTTTTTGATGTCCCTGAAGTTTTGTGACCAAGGAGGGGTCCCTCACCCTAAACTTGGCCCTTCATCTCTATTTCCTGTCCTTAGTGAGGACAAAACACAAGAGAACCCCTCAGATACCTGGATCCACCTGGGGCATGTGCAGGCTCAGAATTGCCCCAGGGGAGGTGAGCTCTGGGGCTGGCAGGGGCTGCCAAAGGAAGATGGATGGGCTCCCAAAGCCTCCAGATAGAAGCAGGCAGCCTTTACTGAGCTCATCCATCAAGTCCCCCATGAGATGACACTCACCTTAATCAGGCCAGGAAGGATGGGGGAGGTGGAGAAGCCAGTTGAGCAGAGGCTCCTGCAGGGTCTGAGCTGGTGCCCAGAGAGCCATGAGGTTCAGCCAGGCAGCCAGGCTGTGCACTGATCAATTCCAGGGGACATCGTGTACTTGGCTTGCCCCTCTTAGCCCCTGTCTTCCAGGCAGATCCCAAGTCCTGCTGCTCAGACCCCAGGTCAGACTGGGGGCTGGAAGAGACTAGCAAGAAAGGGGACCAAGTGGAAACAAATAGAAGAGGACTGCTTAGGAGAGAACCTGAAAACTTGCTCTTCTATGCTTTCCAGAAACTTCCAGTGGCTTCCCCTTCTCCACACTATGGAGTCTGAACCCTTTGCATGACTACCCAGACTTCTGTCCTCTGACCCCAGCCTCTCTAGTCCTGTGCCCACCAAAGGTCTCCACATGAACCCTCCTCTCTGCTCCCATCTCGAGGGCCCTCTGCTCCCTCTAGTTGACCCCAGGGCGGTTCATCCTTGAGACCCAGGTTCTGTTTCTTCCAGAAGCCTCCTCTGACTGTCCACATTCCTCCCTGTCCCACTTATTCTTTCAGGGCAAATTTCCACATGTAGCCCTGCACGGGTGGATAAGTCACCTCCCCGAGCAGGCTCTGAGTTCTTGGAGTGCCTGGATTGCTGCTTGCCTTGGATTCTCCTCAGAGCTTTGTACCCCAGGGGCAGCAAGTGCCTTAGGAAGGAAGCAACCCTGTTTGGTCCTCTCAGACCATGACTACCTGGGAACAGGGCCCTATTGGTGTCACAGTTGGAACCTTGAGCAGAAGGGGAACTCAGGTCACTCCTGCCCTCTCTGAGTCCTTGGGGTGCTCCCTGACATTCTCACTGCTCTCCTCACGAAAGGCAGAGCTGTGAGCCAGGCTGAGTGCAGGACACAATGCTGGCACTCCTGTCCTGGCATCTCAGCAAGTGGCAAATCTCTGCTACCAGCAGCTCAGGCCAAATCCCCCCAGGTCATCGGGGACTTTGCTAGTTCTCTTTACTAGCTCCTCTTTTGACGTACACACAGATCTCAAGCCCTGCACAGACTTGTATTCCTTGCTACTCAGGAGGCTAAGGCAGGAGGATCACTTAAGTTCAGGAGTTTGAGGCCAGGCTGGGCAGCTTAACCAGACAGACAGAAAGAAATGTAGACATAAAGACATACACAGGTTTCTTTGCCTCTCAACTCCTGCTCCTGCCCTAGTTCAAATCACTGCTGTGCTCCTCCAGGGCCTCCTAGCTTTCCTGGATCCCCCTTACCTTATTCTGGCTCCTTAAAATACCAGCCAGGATGATTCTGTTTATATTATGTCACTCCTCTGTTCAAAGCTTCTGGTGTTGCCCTATTTCATGTAGAGTCAAGTCCAAAGTTGCTATCAGAGCCATGAGATTTTGCAAGATCTAGCCCCTGCTCTCTTTGGTCTCATCTCTGTTACTTTTCTGTTATTCACTCTGTGTCAGTCACACAGGCTTCTTTGCTGACCACTCCTGCCTCAGGACCTTTGCATTTTCTGTAGTCCCTGTCTGGAATGTTCTTTGTCCACAGTTTGCTTGGCTTACTCCCTTGTTTTCTTCAGGTCTTTGGTTGTGTTTCTCACTCAAAGAGGCCTTCCCTATCCATGTAAAATGGCTCCTCTGTATCTTCCCTCACCTCCTCCTTTGTCCAGCCTTATGGTACTCATGACATTATAGTATTTGTTGGTTTATTGTCTAACTCCTTTCTTGGTACAAGTTCTTCAAGAACAGTGACTTTGTTTTGCATTCTGTTGTATTTCTAGTGCCTTGAATAGTGATGGTTTACAGTAGGTGCTTAATAAGAATAGCTAAGTTACTGCCAGCTTTGTGGTTGGGACAAATTTCTTTCTCTAACTTGTCCTCGGTTCTCCCATCTGCACATGTGTGAATGGCCTTCCATCGACCAGGGCCCAGACGGATCTCATGCTCTGGTAGAAGCCCCCGTCTGCACCCCACAGATTCCAGTGTGCGTTAAGTTAGCACTTTGTGCTTTTCTGATAGCTTTGCCATGCACGATCCTGTTTCATCTTCTGGGAAACATTTGGAGGGAGGTAGTCAGGACCCCAGAGGCTCATGGTGGTAAAGTAAGATGTCCAGTGCCACCTCAAGTTAGATGTAGATCCTGGGCTAGAGCCCAGGGCTCCTGGAACCCAGCCTTGGAATCCCCGTCCTCCAGGGTGGCCCTGCAGCCTGAATGGTGCCTGCCCTACTGGGGCCCAAGCCCAGGCTGGCCTCTGGGAGGCAGCTGGCAAATCCCCAGGCTCTCTGGTCTGGGCCTGGTTCCTGATGTCAGTCACTGCTCAGTTCCTGCTCTTGCTTATTTCATAATGTAGAATGATCATAATAAAAAACATTAATAAGGGGGTTCTCAAGCCTGGCCTTGTGAAAGAGCCTGGGGTGCTTCCATTCACTTCGAGCAGCCTCTTTGTGTTAACGGAGACCGGCAAGAATACTGGCTCCTACTTTACAATTAGGAAACTGGGACTCGGAAAGGTACAACGACCTGCCTAGGGTTTTAGGTTGAGTCAGGGGGGTGACTGAACAGTGTTGTGCTGGTAAACTGGTTTTCCAGACAAAATAAGCAAAATCCTGATTTGTAGTGTTGCCAATCACTATAGTCCAAATGCTCCCATCAAGGCCAGTTTCAAGCCACCAACACATTGTCAAAGATGCTGAGTTGGGAGGAGAATGTACCACCTGCTCTAACGGGCCAGGACAAGTCAACCCTAGCATACCTCGGAGCCAGGGTGACAGCCCCTACCTTCTCTTCAAAACTTTTTAGTTTATGAAGCACTTCCACATTCAGCACTCACCTGATCTCCATGGCAACCCTTCTATGCAGGCAGCTATTACTATGTCTGTTTTTCAGATGGGAAAACTGAGTCTTAGAAAGATTGACAGACTTGTTAAGGGCCGCAGGGAGGATTGGGGGTGCTGCACTCTGGATTCAGTATTCCTAGGACCTAGTACTAACCCTTCCACTTGTCAGCCATGTGCTCTTGCCCAATTCACAGCCTCTCTGACTCTCCGTTTCTTCATCTATAAAATGAGAATTAAGTATATCTGCCCCAGCAGTGTTCAGGGTCCTGGTGAAGAGTAAGATGAATATGTATAGGAAGGTACCTTCCGAACTGCGCAGTGCCTCACCGTGTTCTGAGCACAGGTACATTTGAGGATTGACTACCCATTTCTCAATATCTGTCTGGCTGCCTATTGCTGCATAGCAAATTACCCCTAAACTCAGTGGCTTAAAACAACAGGAATCAATTTTTAGCTCTCACAGTTTCTGCAGGTCAAGAAACTGAGCCCAACTCAGCTGGAAAGTTCTGGCTGAGGGAGTCTCTTTGCAATCAGATGTAGGAGGGGCTGGGGCCATCTCCAACCCTCTGTGTTCTCCTGCCTGGTGCCCGGATGGAGTGCTGACTCCTGTCCACCTCTGTGTGGTTGAGACGGACAGATAGCTTCAGGGTAGCCAGACTCCTTACGGTTACTTAGCAGTCCAAAGAGCATGTGTAGTCTCCACTGCCAAGTGTCACAAGGAGTGTGCTATTGTCCCCTAGGGATCTGGGCCAGTGTGTGTTTTATTTTCTCTCAAACATGCAGACAAAAATTTCAGTAAAGTTGCTGTCCTGCAGAGCAGGATGGGGCCTGGCCTCAGCCCACCTGCCCCAACCTCGTCAGCACTTGAGTGTAGGAGTCCCTGCTCTGCCCTGGGGTGCACAGCCTGGCCTGCTGGGCCCCACCAGCTGCAATAGCTTGTGGCCAGAATCCAGGCATGGTACTGCCTACCCCAGGCCTCACCCTGCCCTCTGTGCGGAGTGACTCTGAGGGGATTTGGGGGAGGCCTGCGGCAGAGTAAGGGTAGCAGATGCCCTTTCTGCCTCCATTGAGCCCTGGAGAGCCAGGAATTAAACAGTGGCTCACGGGTCAGGATCTCAAATCCAACTGTGGCTTTAAGTGGTCCCAGATGGGAGTTCAGAGCAGTTTCTCCTTCAAATTACCAAGCACTTGTCTGTGTGAGCCTGAGGCTGAGCCCAGCAACTCCAAGATGCCTAAGCTCTGGTCTCTGGCCCCCAGCAACTTGTGGGCCCCTGTTGTGCAAACATGTCCTAACATTCCCAGTGCTCTTGCAGACAAGTGTTGTCACTGTTTTACAGATGAGGAGGCTGAGGCTCAGAGAGTGCAATTGACTTGCCCAAAGTCACACAGCTATGGAGTCTGCTCATTCAGTCCACTGCATTGCACAGGTTGAATTGAAAGGGGCAGAATTGGAGTGGTCAATTAACCCCGAAAATCTGAGATGAGGCACACAAAGGGGTATTCAGCTTCTTCCCTCAAATGATGTCATCAGCTGAGACAAAAAGGAAAAAAAAATGCCCATTTCCTCACTCCAAGTTTCCCCCTCATTAATTTAATCTAATTTGCTCACAACATTCCTTGGTAAACAGCAGGCCCCCTTTAATAAACCAGGCTCTTCCTTCGACCCTGCAATTGTGTTTCTAATCAGCCAGTGTATCGGGAAAGACTTGCTGCTAATTGTCGCAAGGCATTGGCGCTACCCTGTGTGTCAGGTAAGGGATGGCAATGAGAGATAATTATAATCAGAGCTAATTAGTAATTATAACAGAGCCTGACTAGAAATTGTTTTCAGTTAAATATTCCCATAGAGGTGCTCATGGTCTCCGGGGCATGCTGAGTGCTGCAGATGCAAGCAAAGGGGCCTGTAAGGAACAGGTGACCTCACACCCTGGGACTTCCATCCTGACCTGCCCGTGAGCAAAGGAGACCCAGTGCTTGCAATGCGTGGCTCAGGGGACCCAGAGCTGGTCTGGCCTCTTGGTGTGCCTGCTCCCAAGAGGAGCACTTTCCTTGCGTGTACCTGAGGTTGAGGTCTCATACCACACAGCCACCTGTGGAGCCCTCAACAAATGCCAATCATTCCATGACTCAGGACACAGATAAATGGAAACTTCTGGATTGCTAAAGAAACTGAACACTGCTTGGGCAGCATGGGATATTTACTGCTGGAATCATTGCTGAGTTGAATGAACTAGAGGTATGACATAGGACCCCTCTGGGGAGGGACTCTCCATCCCCACATGATAGCCCCTGGTCCAGGATTGTCCACTTCTTTTCTGTCTCTAGCAAGTACTGCTGCAAACTCTGGGCTGCCCTACTTTCCGTTAACCAGGTTCTAATTAATTTTCCTCCTTTAGATCCACACCTTTTACCCTACACGGTTCTTCTGCTGGGAACTTTGATGGTCCTAGCAGCCATACTGGACACTGGATGGTGCAGCTCACCTGGGATCCCTGGGAAAGTCTATTCTGGTGGGCAGCACAGAGGGCCTAAACCATTTTGGTGTTGGATGAATCTGGCCACAAGTTATTACAATGACTCACATTAATTTACTTGGGAAAAAAAAACCCCAGGATACATTTTTTATTACATTTTTATTTTTTTTCATTGCTGATGTGAGTATGTTGATCTGATAACTATTAACCAGAACACCAGACTAACAGGGGAAATGCTACTCCCTGACCATGTCAGTAGAGGAAGTATAATTTTAGTTAATTTACAACCCTCCTCCCAATGGCAGCTGCTGGTTTCTTGCACTTGGAAGCCTGTTTGCATCTGCATACAGACCCCAACTGTCATCTTTTCCTTCTGGCACCTGCTACCCACTGTAGAGACCGCTCTTCCCGGTTCTGCAGATCTGCCCCCTTTTTCAACCTCCTCTGGGTTTCCTTTCCTTGCGGAGAGCCTCATGCGTTGGGGGCAGGGTATTTGGAACACAAAGGAGCTACTGGCAGATGGCGGGGCCCGGCCACACTTTTCTCTCTGGTCTGAGGACTCTGAGAAGAGTGGTTTGGTTGGGCAAACCTGTGGCGCTGGCCCCAGCTTGGATTACCAGTAATGGTCCTAGAGTCTGTTCCTCTATCTTTGCAACTGCACAGGGGGAGGAGGAACCAGCGTGGGGCCTGGGTTTCAGTTGTAGAGGCTAAGAAGGCTCATTTGGGGAGTGAGAGTGACAGGGAGAGGAAGGCAGAGCCACATTCAGAGCAGACTCCACCGCCACCTGTTGCCACACATGGAATGGAGCATCTTCATACTAGGTAGTCAGTGGCCAGCTAGGGTTTGAACCCAGACTCCAAGTTTTGGGTTCTTTAAACTAGGACAGCGGTTATCAGGGAAGTAACATGCTGCCCTTGATCGTGACAAATGGAGTCATCTGTCCAAAGTCCACTCATGCCTCCGACCTCACCCACACCCTCCTTAAAGTTGCCTCCCCTGGCACAATGGGGCGCTGCTTGCCTCTGCTGACCTTCATCTCCTGCTTCTATTTCTACTTTAACCCTCCACACTCTGAGTCCCCTGAAGGTAGATCTCCCTCAGGGGTGGATGAGATTGGCAGCCTCAATTTAAATGCCTCCATTTAAATTCATGGTGGCACGAATACATGAAGTAGTTGAGGTGAGACATGGCAAGTTGGGGACTGGCGGACCACATCCCCCCACAGGGAGCAGCAGTCACTATATAAATGAGCCTCCTGTTGCCTGGTCTTTGGAAGAGAAGTCAGAAATTAATTTTTTTTTTTTTTTTTTTTTTAGGAAAAGCCCAGGATCTTGCATGTACTAGGCAAGTTCTCCACTGTTGAACTACATCCTCAGCCCTTAAAAATATTAAAAAAAAATTTTGAGAAAGAATCTTGCTAGGTTGCCCAGTCTGGTCTCAAACTTGTGATCCTCCTCCCTCAGCCTCTTGAGTAGCTGGGACTATAAATATGTGCCATTGTACTGATCAGAAATCTGAATTTTATATCATCATCCACTTATCAGGGAAAACATTTGTCCTTTGGTTTTTTGGGATTGTCTTATTTCACTTAGCATGATATTCTCCAATTCCATCCATTTATCTTCAAATTCCATAATATTTTTCTTCTTTATGGCTGAATAATATTCCACTGTGTATATTTACCACAGTTTCTTTAGCCATTCATCTGTTGAAGGGCATCTAGGTTGGTTCCACAGTCTAGCTATTGTGAATTGAGCTGCTATAAACATTGATGTGGCTGTGTCACTGTAGGAGTGAGAGAAGAATGGAGGAAATTTAGATTATGTAAAGGGAAATGAGAGGGAGGGGGTGGGGGTATGAAAAATGGTGGAATGAGACAGACATCATTACCTATATACATGTATGATTATATGAATGGTATGAATGTACATCATGCACAACCATAGATATGAAAAGTTGTACCCCATTTGTGTAAATGAATCAAAATGAAGTTTGTAAAAATTAAAAAATATATATAAAAAGAAATCTGAATTTTAATCAAAAAACCTCTAGCATCTTAAATGCTGACAACAATTGTAGAACACTCTAAAGAAACCCCAGGAACTGGTCAGCTGGGTCTGTAAGCTTTGGCTTACCAGTTGCCAGACACTTTTGGAAAGCTAGGCTTTGCCATTCAAATGGTCTATGCTCACTCTGAAAGTGAGGCAGGTGGCTCATTAGGCAAACCCATGCTGCCCAGCACAGAGTATGCATTGACTCGCCTCATTGGACCAGCAGGTCTCTAGGGAAGAACAGAGTTCCACATCCCTCATGAGTGTGAGCCCAGGGGTCGTCCTAGGGGTGCTGCCCACCAACCCCTCTGCTCCCTCTGGCAAGATGAGATGGGACAGATCCCCCCGTCAGAAGAAGCTGTCGTCTGGGCCTGCACGCCTTGGAGGGAAAGCAATTCAATTAAGCCCTGGCTCCCAGTGAGTGCTAAAAACCTCCCTCCAGAGAGCCATTTTCTGCTATGGATTTTTGAGACCAGTGGTTGGAGAATCACTCTCCTTTTCTTTCTTTCTTTCTTTCTTTTTTTTTTTTTTTTGGTGCCATGTCTCTAGTCAATAAATAAGTGAGAAATAAAGGATTTGTGAGAAAATAGAACATAGTCAAAAAGTAACTTGTGGACTTAAAAGTCCCTATGAGACTGGCACAGACTTGGAAATGTTCCCTGGTTTGTCGCTGTTTTCTTTTCTAGGCCCAGCTTCCGGGAGCTCTGGTTTGCATCTCTGAAAGGTAATCTTTAAAACTGATTTCCCTGGGTTGCCTTTCATTGGTGTAGAAACTAAACAGGCTGTTGTATTTACAGTAATAACATCAACATTTCACCTCCCTTTGCCTTAATTATTTTTCTGTCTTGCCAGTGGAGCCTGTTCAATAAGATTTGTAGGTGGCAGGGAGGTGGCCTGAGCCAGTGTGCAGCTCAGATAATCGGCCACGCTGATTTCCCCCTCATTGTGTGTCACCAGTATAAAAACATGAACCAAAAGCTTTGCAGCACTTAAGTAATAATAATGTCAACATTTCACCTACCTCCCCTTTAATTATTTTTCTCCCTCACTCTTGCCACCTAACCTGTTTAGATAAGATTGCTGCACTGATAAAAAACAAGGGCTCTCATTCTCTGAACAGATAAGCTGCTGCTTTGTTGAGGTTCAGTGCGCAGAGGGAGCTGAGTTGGCAGAAAGACTTTCACTTAGATCTTCCCAGGGTGGGGGGGGCATGGTTCAGGGCCTGTGGATCCCAGGTGGACCAGAAGTGACAGGAAAGAAGGGTGGGCAGCTGTCCAGGTGTTGTAAACCTGGAGGCAGGTGGGCACTGGAAGCTGGAAGGGACAGAACAGCCACCTCTGTACATCATCTCTCTCTCATGGGTGCTCCGAGGAGTGGGTGAATGGTTTCACCCAGAATGGTTGGTCTGAGTGGAGGGGTTCTGATTATGCCTTCCACTAGGCCAGCCCTGGTGCACTACGAAAGTACCCAGGTAACCCCGGATTCACAGCTAGCTAGCTAGCTGCTTATATGGTTGTAACCCAATCCTTCTGAGCCTTAGTTTCCCAAAATTGAAGAGATGAGTTATTACAAACTGAATGTTTTTTCCCTCCATTAATGTGTTGCAAACTAACCCCAATGTGATGATATTTGGAGTGGAGACTTTGGGAGTAGTTAGGGTTAGATTAAGTCATGGGTGTGGGGCCTTACTGATGGCATTAGTGCCTCATTAACAGAGAAGGAGACTGAAGATTCTACTCTGTCTGCATGCACCCAAGAAAGGACATATGAGGACATAATCTGGAAGTAGGCCCTCAACCTACTGGCCATGCTGACACCCTGATGTCAGATCTCAGAACCGTCTCAAATAAATGCTTGTTATTTAAGTCACCAAGTCTTTGGTATTTGTTATAGCAGCCTGTGTTGACCTAGACTTTGTTTTAGATTAGTCATTCTTAAATGTTTTGGAGCTGACCATCTCCTTTGAGAATACAGAACCTCTTCCTAGAAATGCACACATACATCAGAATTTCACATCAAACTTTGTAGGAATAAAAGGCCCCATATAAAAACAACTTGGCACCATCCTGGATCCCTCTCTCTCATATCAGATGTCCTCTACCTCCACTGCTGCTGTCCTGATGAGTCCCCTCCTCCCTCATATGTATTACTGCAAGAGCCTCTTTATAGTCTTCTTCCTTTGCCAGCTTACAGTATGTCTCAACAGCAGCCAGGGTGATTGTTTTAAATTACAAGCCAGATCCTGTCCCTCTTCTTAGAAACCCTCAATGACTCTGCGGTTTCACTTCAAGTAGGAATTTGGCTCCAAGATCCACAGCTAACTCCCTCACCTTTATAAATCTTTGTTCAAAAGTCATCTTATCAAAGTCTGAATTGAACTGTATTAGGTAGAATATTAAATTAATAATAATGAATCTTCCCACAAAGACAACCAGTTCCAGATGACTTCACTGGTGAATTCTATCAAATAATATAATCCTTCATAAAATCTTTGGAAAATGGAGAAATAAGGAACACTTTGCAACTCATTGTACAATACCAGTGTTACCCTGATACCTCATCACAGGAAAAGAGGATTATAGTCCATTATTCATCATGAATATAGATGAGAGTCCCTCAACAAAATATTAGCAAACTGACTCCAGAAACATATAAAAGAGATTATACACCATAACCAAACAGGATTTTTTAATCCCAGGAATTCAAGATTGGTTTGATATCTGAAAATAAATTAATATAATATACTGATTAGTGGAATAAGGGACAAAACCACATGATCCTCTTAAGAGATACAGAAGAAGCAAGTCACAAAATCCAACATTATTCATGATAAAAATTCTCCACAGAATGGTCTATGAGGTCAAAGTTACAATTAAGAAGAATGTGTTGTGATATTCTATTACACAGTAGGCTCACCATAGTTAACAATAATGTAATGTATATTTCAAAATAACTAGAAGAGGGGACTCTGAATGGTCTTACCATAAAGAAATGTTGAATGTTTGCAATGATGGATATACTAATTATCCTGATTTGATTGCCACATAATGTATACCTATATTGAAATGCCACATTTTACCCCACAAACATAAATTATGTATCAACTAAAAAATAAAATAAAAAAAACTTAACAAAGTAGGAACAATTGGAAACTTCCTTAACCTGATAGAGGGCATCTATGGAAAATTTTCAGCTGACATTATACGTTGGGGTGAAAGACTAGATGCTTCCCCCTAAACCTGGGAACAAAGGTCATAAGTATGTCCTCACCATTTCTGTTCAGCCTTGCAGTACTATAAGTTCTGTCCAGTACAGTAAGTATAAAAAGGCAGCAGATTGGGAAAGAAGCAAAACAATCTTTGTTCACAGACAACATGATCCTGTATGCAGAAAATATTAAGGAAATCACACACATGTACACAAATACACAGCCTAAAAAATTAGTTCAGCAAGTTTATGGATTCAAGATACATACACGGAGAGTCCCTGATGTAAAATGGTTCCACTAATGGTTTTTTCATTTCATGATGGAATGAAAGTAATACCTAGAATGAAAGCAATTCACCTGGAAATATGTGGTACCACACTTTCTGGCTAGCATCTGGTGATGCTGGCTAGCCAGTGGCACCGAGTCACAGTTCCCCATCAACCACTGGATCACAGAGTAAACAACTGACACTCTGAAGTGTTGCTAAGTTCAGCAAAGATGTTAGTAGATTAGGTATATTAAATGTATTTTCAATTTACAGGGGGGTTTATCAGGACATAACCCCATAGCAAGTTGAGGAGCACCCGTATAAAAATCAGTTCTCCTTCAATATGGTAGCAATGAACAATCTGAAAGTGCAATTAAGAAAATAATTCCATTCACAATAGCATTAGAATGAACAAAATAATTATAACTAGACCTGACAAAAGAAGTATAAGAAGTACAAAACAAGGCTGAGAAAAATTAAAGATCTAAATAAATGGAGAGGCATTCCATGGTTATGGATGGGAAGACTTAATTTTGTTAAGATGACAATTCTTGCCAAATTGACCTATAGCTTCCACACAATTCCTATTAACATTCTACGAGAATTTTTGCAGAGATTAAGCTGATCCTAAAATTTAAGTGGATATGTAGGAGACCCAAATGGGTGAAACTATTTCGAAAAAGAAAAAAGTTGGAGGCTTCACCTTTCCTGATTTCAAAATTAACTATAAAGTGATACTAACTATGACAGTGTGGTTCTGGTTTAAGAATGGACATGTTGATCAACATATCATTACTGAGAACCCTTATGTTTTTGGTGAATTGAATTTTGACAGAAATGTGAAAGCAATTAAGTGGGGTAAAAATACTATTTCTAAAAAATAGTGCTGTGACAATTTATCTGCAAAAATGATGAATTTAAGCCCTTCACAAATTACACAGAAATTAACTTAAAATGAATTATGGACTCAACATAAGAGCTAAAACTATAAATTTTCTAGAAGAAAACATAGGAGTAAATTTTTGTGACTTTTAGCTTGGTAGAATTCTTAGATCCACTATCACAAGCATAATTCATAAAAGAAAAAAGTTAATAAATTTGACTTGATTAAAATTAAAAGCTTTTGTGCTTTAGAAGTCATTGTTAAGAAAACGAACCAAGAGAAAATATTTGCACATTATGTATCTGATGAAGTATTTGTATCCAGAATACATACAGAGCTCTTACAACACAATAACAAGACAAATGATCCAGTTTTACAAATGGGCAAAAGATGTGAATGGACATGCAGATAGATATAACAACTTGTGTTTCACATTAAAGGATGGTCAATGCCATTAGTCATTAGAGGAATGCAGATTAAAGTCATGACAGAATGCTATTTTAAAAACACTAAAATGGACATAATAGAAAGCTAAACAGCAAGTGTTGACAAGGAGGTAAAGAAATAGAAATGCTTATACATTGCTGGTAGAAATGGAATAAAATGATACAGCCACTTTGGAAAACAAGTTTGGCAGTATTAAGCAGTTAAGCATAAACTTTCCACATGACCTAGCTATCCCAGTCCTAGAAATATAATTATGAAAAATGAGAAGGTCTCCATATGTACACTTGTTTGTGAATATTCATAGCAACAGTACTTATAATATCCCCAAACTGGAGAAGATTCAAATGTTTACCAATTGGTGAGTGGGGAAACAGAATGTGGTATATCTAAGCAATGGAATAGCATTCAGCAATGAAAAGAAATCCCTGATATGTGCCTCAACATAGATGAATCTCAAAAAACATTATGTTAAGTGAAAGGAATCAGATACAAAAAGTCACATACAAAAAAAGTCAGATACAAAAGATTGTCTGATTCTTTTATATGATGGGGTTGAAGCTGTAGCTCAGAAGTAGAGTGCTTGCCTACCACGTGCAAGACCCTAGGTTTGATCCCCAGTAGCACAAAAAAGCAAGCAAACAAAAACCAAAGAGGCAAATCCATAGAGAGTGAACCAGATGAGCGGATGCCTAAGACTGGAGTGAGAGGGGAATTGATGAGGGGTTGTATAAGGTTTATAGAAATGTTCTAATACTGGATTATGGTGATTGTACAATTCTATACATTTCATGTTGTGTGCTTGAAATGGGTTAATTGAATGTTGCATAATTTTTACCTCAGGAAAGATATTAAAAATAAAGGGTATTTGGGGCTAGGCCTGGAGGTGAGAGAAGGAGATTCTAGTGATATTTGTTCTGGAAGAGCCAGAGGACTTCTCCACAAATTGTGAAGCCTCCGGCATCAGTCACCCCTAGTATCTGTGGGGCATTGCCTTCAGGACCCCCACAGATACCCAAATCCATGGATGCTCAAGTTCCTTATATAAAGTGGCAAGGCATTTGCATATAACCAACCCACATCCTCCTGCATACTTTAAATCATCTCTCGAATACCCAATATAATGGAAATGCTGTGTTAATTGTTGGTTAGGGAATCATGACAAGAAAAAATGAAGGTGTGATCATGTTCAGTACAGATGCAATTTTGCAATTTGTTTTCAAAGATGCTGAACTCTCAGATAAGGAAGGCTGACAGCATTTCCTCTCCTTGTTCACCTTAGATGACCTGTCTGTGAAATGGGTTCTCTTGAGCACCCTATGACTGCACTTGGGGGGAAATGAGCAGAGGTGGGAGGAGTTGCATGTTTGTAGGCAGAACAGAGCCAGTCCTTGCAGAGGGACCGCTGTGTGTCCATCAGCCTTCTCCTCCCTTGCTTGCTTCCACCCTGAAGGTGCCACCTGGGTGATTACTCAGCTGTTCACACTGTTCCTGACATATTTACACATGAAAAGTTCTTCCCTTAGATAAACATTTACAAACACCTTGATCAACTTGTGAAAATGTGACACTTTCTTGGAAGCCAGCCTTCTTGGGTTGCGGGGCTCAGCTAATTATTTTTGTGAGATGGAGGTAACTAGGGGTTTCTGGGGTCTGAGAACCTCTCTCTCAGAAGAACCTCTTCCACAAAGAGAGTACTGTAGGGTCCAGAGTGATGGGCAGAAAGTAGCAGACAGTCCCCAGGACAGTGGGTTCACTAGGTCTAGGGCCTGGATCCTAAGGCACACCTGGGGAACAGGGACTGCCAGGAAGGGTTTTTGAAAGACTTGGGTTCACTACTCAGGCAACTCCCTGACTCTGTGGGCCCCAAGCACTATAAGGGTTCAGACAAGGCTCCTGGGGATCCCTGAACTGGAGGGAGCTCTATATCATTGTTCATTTCCTTAAAGTGGGAATCAGGCAGCTGTAAGACAGAGCAGAACTTGGAAAAGGAAAGGGTTTAGAACCAGAAAAACCCAAGTTCAGATTCTTTTGTTGTGTGGAAATTTTGGGCAAGTTAATGAGTCTCAGTGTGCATCATTTCCTCATCCATAAAAGGTGCACAGTAAGTAAAGGCATAGGTGTGGATTCCCCAGAGTGGTGGTTGGTGTATAGTTGGAGCTCACTGCTGTTGCCCTTTCTCTTTTCTCTCCATTTGGAACCAACTGGTGTGCTGCCCTTTCTGTAGATAAATGCCATGCTCAGTGGCACAAAACCAGGGAGCTGCAGGTTGAGGTCTGGAAAGACCAGAACCCCTGAATCATAGCTCTGAAGCTGTCTGCCATCCCTGTCCTTATTAGTACCCTAATCGACTGGTCAGATCTTTTGTGGGTGAAAGCCAGTCTTCTGAAGAAGACACTGCCATTGCTCTGACATCTGGCCATCATTTCTTACTCTGTCCTGGCACACACCTTTTGCTCCCATGGGAACTCTGACTCACAATGTTCCTGTTCCGACTGGATTGATTCTTCCTCTTTCACAGAGGTCAACTCCCAGGCTTGGAATTCTCTCATCCCTTCTTCATTCTAAATCATGTCTCTGATGTCCTCCAAGCTTGACTTCACATGAAATTCCTTCAGGAAAGGGGCTCTGTTAATTGCCATTGCCCTTGACCTTTCCTTTCCTCTCCAAACTCTGAGACACTGTTGTAGCTGATTTGTGCATATCATGAGAAAGGACATATCATGGTCCCCATCCCCTTTCTCCCAGCCATTATGCTCAGACTCATATCTGTGACAGTCCTATGGAGTACCCAGATCTTATCAGGAGGTTTACAGTATAGCTGGATTAGAATGATATACAGTGACTTAACTACCTGTTACTTTCCTTTGTGCCAATTCTACCAAGTTTCTGTACTCTCAATTACAACTTTTGATCTTGGTTAATAATCCACTTGGAGCTAGAATTCTCTCTGCAGAATTCAAGACAAACTGTGTTGCAGGGACATCTGGAGAGGAAGAGAACATTCTTAAATGGTTCTGCTTTTCTCTCTGTATCTTCCCCTTTCTTGGGCCAGCCCACCAAATCCTGCTGAGCTCCAGAATTGGAATTGTTGCTGCCATTATCTCACCTCTGGGAATAAATTGATTTCCTCCTTCTAGCATCAGGCATATGGGAAAACTCAGCTTCTGCTTGAATACTCTCAGAGACAGAGAGCTTATTACTTCACCACACTCTGACTGTTAGTTTTAATTGTCAAGATTAAAAGAATTTCCTCCCTGGACCTGGTTCTGCCCTCTGGAGCTCTACAGAATAAATCTACTTTTCTTCTTTAAATATTTGAGAAGGGCCATATTCTCTTAAGTCTTCCCTCTAGCAAGCTGAGCCTCCCCACTTCTTTAGTGTGTACATAGTTCATATCTCACATCTTTTCCAGGTGCCAAGTTCTCCAAGCAGACTTCACGCTGTCCATGGTGCTGATTGAGCTAAGGATTGGGTCTGGTGCTGCCAGGATGTACTGGCCCCTTAGCTCTCTCTGCTGTTGCTCCTCTTTGTCTATTCCCAGTGTCTGAGTCAAATCATGACAACTCCCTCCTTCCCAGGGCCAGTACACATAGGAAGAGTAAATGACTGACAATTGAGAATATAGGGACACAGGAGGACTGGTTGGGTTCACTGGAGACCTGCAGTGTTGGGAATGTGTATGTGAGTGGGCACACACGTGTGTGTGTATGTGTTGGAACAGAACAGAGAATTCTTGACTGTGCCCCTCATCTCTAGAGCCTGCAGGGATGTCACCCAGGTATGGAATGAAAAGGAAGATGCAGGAGCTACAGTGACCCCCAGGATGCTTGGCAAGGCAGTGGGTCATGGGTTCCCAATGCCTCCAGTGGGACCCACAGCAGGTGCCATCATAGCACAGCAACAAAGTGCAGTGTGTCTCCTCTCTGCAGAAAATTGACCACAGCTAGGTCCTGGCTCCTGGCCAGTGGTCATAACATCCTCTGTCTCTGTAGTGTTCTGTCCTGTGTGGGGCAGAGGGGGTCTCCCTTAGACTGGAGTCCCTGCCCACTCTCCCAGGTCCCCTCTCTCCTTGGTCTTGGCTTCTTCCAGTGTAATGTGGGTTGTGTGACTTTGTCTCTAAACTCTCTCCTAAAACTACACCCTCCCCTACCCCACTGGCTGCCAGGGGGGAAGGCTTCCATTTAGTGGCATTTTACTTTTTCATTTCATGCTGTAATGGAGATTCATTGCTAGTTTTAAATCCATAATTTGCCATGAAAGCTTCGTCTCAGGCCTGGGCTGAGGTCAGAGTGGGGAAGTAGTGAGCTATTTTTAATCCTTAGAGGGCTCCCTGTCCAGTTCCAGCCTCTCTGGGTCTACCCCGGGGCTGGCTTCAGATAGTCCTGGGGATTCTTTCACGGGTGGCCTGGTGGGCCTGTCCTCCCTCTCATCTGCTGACTCGTTTCTCCTGCATTTCATTTGTCATTAAGCGGAATCGATAGAGAAGCGGGGCTCATGCCGATGATACCATGCTCCAACTACTCCATTCTTTTCTGGATCTGACAAGGGTGAGAGTCAATACTTTTGTTAAGTCAAAAAGAACTTTCCCATTTCCCAACAGTGACTGATTCCCTTGATTGAGCATTCTTGTGTCTTTCTGCCATGAGGATGCTGATGATTTAGCCATGCTTGCTGTGTGTGTGTGTGTGTGTGTGTGTGTGTGTGTGTGCGCGCGCGCGCACCGTGTTTATGTGTGTGTGTACATGTGTGCACGATAGCACATTTTCCCTGAAGCTAAGGTGTCTGTGTGTCTATGACTATGAATGATGCATAATCAAACTTTGTAAATGGCTGATGGTCAGCTGGACTTCCTGAGTGAGGACTCCAGTAGGGCAACAGGACAGAGGCAGACCCTTGCCTGTACCTTTTGAGGCTTGCAGAGATATTGGAAGCTACGCCCAGGCCAGAGGAACCAGCCCAGTGAAGGGTAGAATGGATGAGGGCCTCCTCAAGGCAGCTGCACTCTAAAGGTTGTAGAAAGGGGCTTGGATTTCACAGGCAACACTGGAACTTCTGGTTTCATACCAAATGACAGACACCAGAGGATCAAGGGCCTGCCTTTTGCAAATCTCCATGGTCTGAGACCATGCTCTTCTTTTTGAGTAGCTGAGCCTGCTCAGCATCTCCCAGGGTCATGCTTGGTTAAAGCAGCTGAAGGACATATTACCCTTGCTCTCAGGAGCAAGAGAAGAGGGACTTAGGGAACAATGCACCTCATGTTGGACCCCCCAAACCATGAGCAATTGTGGGAGAATCACTGTCAAACTGTGGAGTGAATCTCCACTCATCTTTTTCAGGTCCTGATTTTACCAGCAAGAAAGTGGACCTGAGAGGTTAAGCATCATTATCCTATGGCTCACAGCTGGACAGTGGCTGGACTGAGACAGCAAAGTATGCCTCCTGGCTCCGAGAGAGGGCTCTTTGTCCTGTTTGGATCTGGAGAATTGACAATGCTCTGGGTATGGTGGTGTTACACTTCAGGACTGCACAATACTACCTTGTAGAGTCTAAGTCATCTGGTGATGAATGTGGGGGACACTGGGGGATGGGCAGAACTAGGACAATGTGGGAGGGAGCAGGAAGCTGAGTACCCTATGTGTGCTGCAGACCCTGAATGGTCTCCTAAGAACCTCCCTGCCTCGTCCTGGTGTTGAAAGCCAAAGGATCTGGAGAAGCTGCCTCTGGAGGTGGTCATTTGGAATGTTGCTTTATATGTTGAATAAGTCCTGGGACAGGCAGTGTCTAACTTCCAGGCCACTCTGGGAAGGCTGCTGAGACAATTAGTCTAGTCTGTTTCAATCACCCTTGGTGGTGCTGGGTGGGCTAGAGGTAGGGGATGTGTATCCCTGGCATCTGGTCTACCTTTCTTATGCAATTACCTGCCTGCTACTGACACCCACATGGAGGCAGGAAAAGGAAGTCCCAGGTTCACCTCCATCCCTGACAACTTCTGGAGCCTTGGGGATGATTTAGCAACTATGCTCCTCTCAACATTTCTCAGCCTGATGGATGGCCCCAGCTAGGGAGGGGACTCACATTCCAGAGAGGCTGAAATGTAGAATGGGGAGAAAGGTAGGGAGAAGAAGGCAGAGAGACCCTTCCTTTCTGGGGCAATATGCAAATCAGTGGGGTAGGGACATGGTCTCAGGGGTGATCTTAGGGTATAGCAGGAGGGAAGGTCCAGGGAGACCAAGCTCTAGAGGTCAGGTCACCACAATCCCATAGCTACAAAGAGCACCAGGGAGGCCCTCAATTGCCCCTAGCCCCACCCCAGCAGCTGTGGGCAGCCACTCAGGGTGGCACATGGCATGGAATCCACTAGGTGGACCTCAGAGATCAGCCCTCCCCTATGGGGATTCTAATTTAGAAGGGAGACTTTGTAAGTCTGGTGAAGGCACCTCCATGGTTCTGCACTGTGATCCCTCATTACTGGTCAGGGCAGGTAATTGAAGAGTTAAACTCAGAGGGAAAGGAGGTGTGCAGTGGCTAAAGGGAGGGAGAAGAGAGGAGAGCCATTGGAGGTGGCCAGGGCCACCAAGAAGGGCAGAGTAGCAGGAGGAAGAGGGAAGGAGCTGGTGGTGGGGTGGGGTGTGCAGGAATGGGGTGCACAATAGCTCAGACTGGCTCCCATATGGACCTTCAGGAGATAAGGATGTTTTCTTGCACTTCTCTCCCATCTCTGCCTTGTTTGCTGCCCCTGTTTGCAGGGTAATGAATGTGGCAGGAAAGAGGCACACAGCACAAATGAGATACAGCACCTAAGACCAGGCCGGGGCCCAGGCAAAACATGCTTAATAAGAAGATAAGGAAATCCATTCTGCTTGTCTTCCCAGGCATGCACCTGGGAGGGGCCTGCAGGAACCAGGTCTTTCTGACTTGCTTGTTGCTTGGGAAAGCTTCTCTGGGACATGGAGTCTGATGCCCTGGAAGGAGGGCCCACTTGCTGGTGTCTCTTGACATTGTGCAATAATAGCAATAATTAAACTAGTTAATACAACAATAACAGCCATGGGCTTGTTTGTCTTGCTGCATATCAGGCACTATTTTGAGACACGCTTTGCATTATATTGTTTCATTAATGTTTTTCAATTACTCTGTGATGTCAGTTAGGATTATACCTCCCATTTTACACTCAAGGAAATAGGCACAGAGGAGTTAAGCAACTTGACCAAGTTGGCACCACTGGTAAAATGACAGAGCTAGGTTCCAAGTGCAGGCAATCTGGCTCCCAGAACCTGGGCTCTAAACCACCAAGCTGTTTTGCCTCTCTGCTATAGTTTAAATTGGAAATGTCCCCCAGAGACACATGTATTAAAGGCTTGGTCACCAGCCTGTGGGGCTGTTGGGAGGTAGTGAACCTTTTGGGAGGTGGGGCTACTGGAAAGAGGTTAAATTGCTGGAGATGTGTACTTGAAGGGGATATTGGGACCCCAGTGCCGCCTTCTTCCCCTCTCTTTCTGCTTTCTGGCCACATGAGTTGAATGACTTTGCGCCACCATGTGCTCCTGCCATGATGTTTTGCTTTGCCCCAGTTCCCCACAAAATAGGGCCAAGGGACCCTGGACTGAAATCTCTGAAAACCCAAGTCAAAATAAACCCTTCCTCCTTCTAAATTGGTTTATCTCAGCTATTTTGTCACAATGGCAGAAAGCACTCCCTAAACACAAGACAACCCAACCCGACCCAACCCAGCACTCACATGTGTTTGGGCGTACTGTCTGCCAGGCCCTGTTCTCTGTGGCGAGATCCAGTGTAAACTATTCATGATTTGCCCCCATGTCCTGTTGCTTCAATTAAATGAAAGGAATTTGCTGATCAACAAAATGTGTATTCTCAGGCTGTGCTGGGTATGAAGGATGCCAGATGCCCCCAACAGACCCAGTGGGAGAAACAGACATGAACACAGTTACTCTCAATGAACATTTTGAGTCCTGTGATCAAGGTGCGTACAGAATGCAAAAGGAAGACAGAGGGTCATGGTCAGGCCATGTGGGCTTCAGGGACGGCTTCCCGGAAATGATATCTAAAGTGACTCTTAACAGGTAGGTGCAAGTTAGCCAAGAAAGGTGGGAAGAGCATCTACATCCACCAGAGGCGTGGTTAGTGGAGGGAGTTACAAGCTGGTTGTGATCTAAGTGAGTGGGTGGTGGAGCTGGGGCTGGAGAGAAGGCAGATGGCAGACTTGGAGGGCCCTGGGTGCCATGGCAGGCTTTGTTCTGCAGAGACACTTTCTCACCCTGAAAAACTGCTCCCACTATTCTGTTCTGACTTTTACTTTTATGTTGGGATGCCTGTGAGTGGGTTTCTTGGAAACAGTTTTTGGAAAGGCCGACTGCAGGCCTAGGCTCTCAGGCTCTGTTGCACTCTGAACTCCCTTCCCGGAAGTGCCTGGATTGTTCACAACTCCCCTCTGGACCCGTCTGCCCATAGGATTTGGGCATCAGAATTGGGAGATGTTGCCCATGCTGTGGATTTAGAGAGCAAGTCAAGGACACAGAATGTACTAGACCTCATCTAGGCCCCTCTCAGTCTCTTGGGCTTGGCATTGTAGAAGACATCCTCTTTATTTGAATTGACTTTGTTTCCAACTTTAATAATTCATGTTGATTTAGGAAGCTTTATTCCTACCAGGAGTCACAAGACAGTAGAGTTAATATTGGAGCAATCCGGGAAGAAGAGGGAAATTGGGGAGGAAGATTGGAAAAATGTCCTTTTTAAAAGAGTCAATCAGACATCCCTCCCCCACTTCTAGTCCTCCTCACCCTGCTCCGCTCTTTCTTTTCTATAGCTTTCATTGCCATCTAAGATTCTACAGCATTCTAATGTTTTACTTGTTTAATCTGCTTATTATTTTATTGATGGTCTCACTCCCGCCTGGAAAGCAAGCTGCACCATGGCAGGAGTGGTCTTGACTTTCATTTACTAAGGAATCCTAGATCAGGGCTTGGTGAATAATAGGTGCTCAGTAAATATTTGTTGTTCAGATCCTGCACCCATTTCCTCCTTTCCTGGGTCCCCAAATCTTCACTTCCCATCTTCAAGCAGTTTGAAAGATCAAGTGCAAAGCCATCCTTACAGTTCTGACTTGTGACAGGAAGCCTGGGGTTCCTGCACCTGGGGAAAGTGTAGACGCATGTGTGTGTGTGGGTACAGCTTTAGTGTGTATGGCACTTGATTGTTTATAGAGTGTGTGTATTTGAAGTTCACAATGACTCTGAGGTTGATATTTTTAGTATCCCATTTATAGATGAAGTGACAGAAGTCACATTCATTCATTCGTATTCATTTAAAAATAAAACTAAACAAATATTATTGAATACCTGCTCAGTAGTAAGTGCTGGTTGTAGAGAATTGAATACAAGAGCTCAGCTGTGACCCCAATGGCACTGTACAAGATCACACAGTCAGCTGCAAACGGTATTCTACTTCCCAGCCTGAGGCTCCTCTTACTATACCTCAGTGCTGTGCATGTGCATGGGGTCCTATGATGTCCACCTAAACTGAGTATCTGCACAGGAGGCCAGGTATATGTGGAAGATGGATGTAGAGGGAGGCCTGGGGGTTAAGGTACCCAGCCATGCCCAGAATCCCAGGGCTGGTTGGGACTTTGAGAGATCCATCTCCCAGGCTCAAGGTGCAATGCTGTCTAAACCATCCTAGTCAGTTACTTTCTGTGCCTCAAGCACCATGTGAATTTGGTTCCAGTGGGGGATGGCCCATTTTCCTAAAATAGTTGGTGCAGCATGTTGGACTTCTGACTGTGTAAGTATAACCTTTTGGGAGCTGGACAGTTCTTAGACATCATTTTTTTTAAAATCATCATCTCTCATTTTATAGATGAAGAAACAGTCCAGAAAGGTTGATTAATGGCACCAGAATCACACAGTTGGCTAATAGTAGGGCCAAGATCATTGCCTCTAAGTCTGCATCTCTTTCCATGATACCAAGATTCCTGAGTGGTTCTGCATGCAGAAAGATGCCTGTTTTACCTGGACTGAGTAAAGACCTGGTCCTTGGCAGCTGGCTGTTTTGCAGAGGGATTGGAGCCTGACCATTGACCTGGACTGGACTCCCCAGTCTAAACTTTTCCCAGCTTAGCAAACTCAACTCCTTCCCCCATGTCTTCCCCTTATTTTCTAGTTCTCTCCCTCTGCCTCCTGGGGTAGCAAATGCTCAGCTCAAAGCTGTTCCTTGCCTGATTGCATCTGAGAGCTGGAAACACAACGCTAATTAATGTGTCTGTGACTCTAGGCTTGCCTGCCGGGCCCAGTCCCCATCCCCTCCCTGGAACCCAGGAGGCCCTGCAAACTGGCCCTCTGGCTTCTTCCAGCACGCTGCTGGCAGATGCATATTTTACCAATGCACATCTGTTGGCCATATAATCTCTCGTATTTGCCCTCCTCACTTGGTGCTTTGATGGAAGACCCTCGGGGGCCCCTCTCTGTTCCAGCCAAAGTGTTTGCTTTGCGATTTTGCAGGAATACCATCTGATTTTGCTCTCACGTCTTCTGCAGGTTCTAATCAGGCTCTTACTTTATTTAATTAAAAATCTATCTCAGACAAATACAGACTAAATTAGGAAGCTCTCTCATTCCTGGAACACAAGGAAGGTAGCCCCCCTTGGGGAACCGTCTGGGACATCTTCCCAGGCTAAGATGTCACAGCAAAGCAGATGGGGTCTTGAGTGGGAAGGAAGGTGGCTGGGCCAGGGTTCACAAGCATCTTTCTCCCCTCTGTGGAACAGGACTCTGTCCACCCACTATTCCTAGACCAGGGCTCCCTTGCCAGCAAGTTGAGTTGGCTTCTGCTTCAGGGCAGCAAGTGAGGCCCCACACCTGGAGAAACTTAGCCTGGCAGAGCTTTGTAAGACCTGGGGGACCTATAGGACAGGGAAGAGGGGCACCTATGGGAACAGCTGAGGGGTGGGAGCGTGGGGGAGACTCCAAGGATTCAGGAAGGACTACAGGCAGAGCTCAGGGTAGCTGTTTCTTGCCCAGGATTTAATTTACTTACGAGGAATGGTTTTTACAGAGGTTGCATGAAAGGCTGGTGGACAAGATGCCTGATTAGGTTACTTCTGTGATGCTCAGGAATTGTCCCGAGGGAGGGGACCCTGCTGGGGCCCTTTATGATACTCCCACTTCAGCTGATCTCCATACTTGAATAGACACCTCCCCCATGCAAAGCCAGCTCTGTGCCTAGGAAGCAATGCCAGGTCAGGCCACTGGAAAATGGGGAGCAAATGTCTTTTAGATGTGACTTAAGCCCAAATCAGGTCTGTCTAGATTGGATCCTGAGGCCCTGTTCTGAGAAGTCTGGCTCCTAACCAGCCGGACAGATGACATTCTGCTGGCATTTGAGATGAGGAGACTGGGCAAAGAGCACTGTTTTGAAGTTGGGAAATGTGGAGTTGAATTTAGATGTTAATTAAGCTGTGTGACCTCTTATGAGTGCTTTACTTCTCTGTGTCTCTCCATTTCCTTATCTTTAAAAAGTGGAAAAATTTAGAGTTACTTTGTTGGCCTTTGTGACTTACTGAAATGGTAGAGAGGAAGAAAACATAAACGGCCAGGGTGGGCTGGTGAGGCCAATATGTCTTAAGGACTAGATACGTCTCCATCCAATTTAGGTCCTGTGTGAAATTGGAGGAGTGAGCATGCTTAGGTTGTGCACTTTGCAGCAGTCCCCGCCCCAAGGCAAGCCAGCGGAGGCAGACTCTTTGGAGGAAGGGGGCTGGATCATTTTTGAAGATAGAGATCCTACAACGTCACTTAGCCAATCTGTTTTGGTATTTAGCAACACTCAAATCAGAGTGACCACGAGGTGTCAAGTCTGCCACTCTCTTTAGCATCCCTGGTGGCCCCTCTCAAGCCCCTCCTTCTGGTCCACCAT
>JAJEJO010052097.1:49815-85813 GCA_020662805.1 Glaucomys volans | reverse complement strand
GTTATCATTGGAGGAAACTGGATGGAGGGTACATGAACTTCCCTATTGTTACAACTTACTGAGATTATATGATTATTGCAAAATAAAAAATGTTTTAAGAAAGTCAGCTTTTGACACATTTCAAAGGATTGGAGTATGTGTTTGCACACATCCATTTTATCTTTATTAAATATTAATTATATGTTCAGAGAAAGTTTTAAAACCAAGATGAGTAAAATGTAGCAAATTGAAATGAATACATTGCTATCTCTCATCCTCCTTTTTGTGTGTGTTGATGGAGATCAAACCTAGGGCCTTGCAAATGCAAGACAAGCACTCCACTAAAATGCATATCAGGCCTTTTTGTAGGCGTAAGTATATTTTTGAAAATATTCTCATGTTATTATGTGTTATTCTAATGCTTAAAATGGAATGTCCACCTAACATTTCACTTATGTATCAACACAATTTATTATTGATCTGCATTGGTTACACTTTTTACATTTAAGATTTTGAGGCACAGGATTGACTCATGCCTTTGTAATTGAGTCTACCTGATCACTCTGCCATGTTACCCTACTTCATTTCCTTCACAACACTAAGAATTCTTTGAAATAATCATAATTATTGATGTTCTATATACTCTCTGTCTCATCCCACTAAAATGTCTATCCTAGTATGCTGTGTTTATGATTGGCATGTCTTAAGTGACTAAAATGATATTTTACTAAGCAAATGAATTAATGAGTTTGGCAACAACTGAAGTCACGTTTAGCTTTGTTTTCATCATCATGGTCATCAGCACCATGGTCATCACCATGAAGCATTCATCAGGTTCCTGTGTGTGGCATGACCACTTGTCTCAATGGCAGTGTCCACTTATCTATGGCATGATCAAATGAGAGTTCAATCAAGAATGAGACCTAACTAAAAATCATCTTCAATTTTGTTCTTGAAGTACATACTATTGGATTCTCTCATAAACAAATTTATAATGAGACTCTCTTTGAGTGTAGAACCCCAAACCCCACTTTTAATAACTCTGTGCTCCTAAGCAACAATAAACTATCAACATTGACTTTTGACCTATAAGACTTAACATCCCAATCATAGAAACTGAAGGTGTGTCCTTTTTCACATAGGATGAGATGCCATCAATTTTTAACTATAAATGATATATGTAGGCCCATGTGATAATAGATATTATGACATATTTCATTTGCATTATTTGCAATGCTTCCAGCTATCTTCCACTTTGTGAGAATTTCTTGAGTAAATCTTACCTCATATCAAACTTTTGTAAAAGCATTTTCATGTATTTCTTTCTGATAATTATGCTTCATGTTTAGGGACTGGCGATTGAAAGGGCACGATGAAGAAAACTAAATATGTGTAAGATCTGCTCTTTCCCTTAACTTGAATGAAGGAAATACAGAATATCATAGAATGGGAGCCTGTGTCTGTTTTAGATGAGAGTTTTAATAATGTTAGGAGGATAAATATTAGAAAGAAGCTTACTATTGAATCCTTTTTCATTTGGATTGCCTCGAGCTTTGTGCTCTAATCTGCTATCTCAAACTGGCAGTACTAAACTATATTTTCATTTTTTAAAAAAATAATGATTCTTGTGGGTGGAAATGACTATATTTCATCAAAATTCACTGTGCTGTCAAAACAAAATAAACTGTCAGCAAATATCATTGATAAGAATAATGAACTCACTTATAGCAAGTTGTTGGTTAACTTGCTGTGTTATTACTATGGGATATTACTATGATCCCACTGGACTTTTGATGTCTGGGAACATCAGCAAAGTCAGAAGAATCCAAATGCAGTTTGAAATCCTTTTATCCTTGTTAACAAAGCTTTCTGTTTACCTCACAATACTTAGACCAAACTTTCAGAATCACTGAAATTCAGAAATGACCACATTTCATCATGCAATGAGATGTCATATGTTGGCTTATGTTAACCTTTGATTTGTTTGCACAAATATGGCCAGTCACTGGGGGCTACATTCACTACACTCCAGCTTCACAAAGAGGCTCATTCAATCTCTACCCTCTGTACGTGGAGTCTGTAAATGACACAAACCAGCAACAGCTTAGGGACAACCCATGACCTGTTCTCTCATGTTGCACATACAAAAGCTTGGATCTGCCCAATGTCTAACATTAAGTTGGTGGCAGAGAACTGAGCCCTGATGTGGGAATCAGAGTTATAATGGTAATACCAAGGCTTTAACCTTTCTTCTAGACATTTCCCCAAAGCATCGTTACACTAGCATTCCATTTATGGAGACTACCTTTGCTTGGGCAGCTTAGACTGTCCTGTATGAGTGCAAGACCAATGGAGTATGGAATCCCACACAGGCCCAAATACTTGGATGAACATATATTTCACATAGCCTGATTGGGAACTCACCTAACCTCACATCCCTAAGGAGAAGCACCTTGGACTTTGATGACGCAGATTGTGCAGCCTTTTTACTGTTTCTCTGTATTTTGTACAGCAGAATGTTTAGCCATAGAACCTCAAGCATAGCATAAAGACTCAAATTTCTAAGTTAAGAGTTAATAGTATGCAATTTTTAAAGGTCTTCTTACTTGAAAAATATTCTCCTTAGATTGCATGGGACACTGACTTTCTGGGCCTCAGTGTAAAGGAAGTATAACCATAGGAAATAACAAATGTCTGTTTTGCAGACCTGGTTACAAGCAAGCTTTCTTATGGTGTGAGAAACAGGAGTACTTTGATCTTTTAGATTCATACCTCAGTTTGCCTAGAACACTGTCACCTATGTGATCAGCTTCTGTAGAAGCAAAGTGTAGTTGTGAAGTAGATTTTCCAGAAGAGGGAGCCAAACACTCAATAGATGAAAACAAGACGAGCTTTTAAATAATGAAACAATATTAAAAAGAAAAGGAATGTCCCTAGTGAAGGTCAGACCTCTCCTGGGATGTGGTCCTCCCTTGTTATCATGCAGAGCACCACATCTGTCCTTCTGGGAAGTTTCCTTGTGCTGTAAGTAGATACAGTCCTTAGACAATGCTGGATGGTGTGCTGGACTTCAAAGAAAGAATGCAGAACTCTTGGAAGGAGACCTACTGGCACCCAAACAAGTGCAAATGCAGGTGAATCTAATGTTAAAGTCCACACTAGATGCATTCTTCTACCACTTCTGTGTAGGCTTTCTGTAAGGGACTTGCATTATTCACTTGACCTAGTGCAACTTAAGAGAAAATTTACCTTAATTTTTAGTTGAATTTGGATTAACAGCAACTAATAACATTTGAACTATGCATTTCTTCCTCCCCTTGGATTCTCTTGCAAGGGGTATGTGTCCACATAAAGATATACTCACATAAATCACAATTTAAAAGTAAAGGATTGATGGTTAGATTTCCAAGATGGGAGGAATCACCATTTAGGGAAACAAAGAATCATGTAAGAAATTTATATTTTGGTGTATCATTTTTTATAATTCAAATTTTAACACATTTATTCATTATAAATTTATCAATTTTCTACTCTTTGTAGACAAAATGTACACTTACAAAAAAGTACACTTACGTGAAACTTCAAGAGCAATTAATGTGCTAGGGTTGCAGCTCAGAGGTAGAGTGCTTGCCTCACATGTGTGGGGTCTGATCCTCAGCACCACATAAATAAAATAAAAATATAAAAAAGCAATTAATATAGTACAATATTAAAGCATTCTCAATTGACGTATGGAGATACACTGTATGTGATAATCACTATCCTGCATTTTAAACATTCCTGTGTGTAGGAACATAGCTGGATCAAAGCACTTATGTCATTTAGTTACTATGTTTGGTACTAAATACCTCATGCTTCTTCTATATATTCATTTAAAATATACTGGCTAGCAGATATTATGTATTATGGTTATACCACATATATTTAATCAATCCACTTTTAATGCAAAGACATCATTTCGGGCTGGAGGAAATGCAGACCAGCAAAAGAATGGACAGTTACCATGTATGTGCAATAAAATAACTTTTATCTACATTACCTTCAGGTCAAATTTTGACCAGAGCATATACAGTGTTTTGGGAATTGTGGTAGTTATATTTCTGCCAGTATAACAAATACCTGAGATAATCAGCTATAAAGAGAAAAGGTTGATGTATATTCAGTATTTTGGGGGTTCCAGTCCATGATCAGATGTACCCATTGAGTTTAGGCCTCAGGTGGAAGTGTAGCACATCATGACTCAAGTGCATGGTGGAGCGAAGTTTCTCACCTCATTATTGGGAAGAGAAAGAGAACAGAGTCCCAAAATCCCTTTCTAAGACACATCTCCAGTAACCCAAAGGCCTCCCAGGAAGACCTCCTCTTGAAATTTCTACCACCTCCCAATAGCACCAAGCTAGACACCAAACTTTTACTACATGGACCTTTGGGGTACAGTCATAATCCAAACCATAACAGGGATGATGCAATGAACGAGGAAGACAGGCAGCCATGGGGAGGCCTAGAGCCAACACAGACTGTGCTAGAGACACTGTAGGGAGGGAGGGGGAGAAGGAGAATGAAGAATGTTGAGATCTGAGCAAACACCCTGCGAGATTTCCGTCACTTCACAGACAAGGAAAAAATTCCGCTTAGAAAACTTGGCCATTGTGAAATTGTATTACACATATTAAGGTTTTTGTGACCACCCTTTGAAAATCCCAGATGATTATTCTGTAAGATGGAAATTAGTTCCCAGAGTTGTTTAAGTGAGAAACAAGAAAAAAAAGAAAGGAAGGAAAGAAAAATTGAGGAATTTATTTTTATCAGATCACTAGGTTTATTTTATTGACTTGTTTTAGAGGAAAGACAGCTAGAATACTTTTTAATTAGGAAAAGGAATTAGGAATTATGAATAAGAATTGCCCATAGTTAGTTAGTGTTTTCTGTGTTGCAGGCATTAACCTGTATTCTTGAATATTCACAAAAAGTCTAATGAAAGAATTATTATTAACCTGTCTACTCAGCTCCTAAATCTTTATTCTGAACCAGAGAAATGTGTGTTCTACCCCAAAGTCAGGCCCACAGTCTCCTTGCAGTGCAGCCTGCAATTCTGCATTTTCAATTTTTAAGAAAGTTGTGGCTGTGTCACTGTAGTATGTTGATTTTAAATCCTTTGGGTATAAACTGAGGAGTGGGATAACTGGGTCAAATGGTGGTTCCATTCCAAGTTCAATTCACAATAGCTAAACTATAGAACCAACTGAGATGCTCTTCAACAGCTGAATGGACAAAGAAAATGTTTTATATATATATGTGTATATATATAAATATATATATAATGGATACATATGATATATATAAATGTTATATATATACAATGGAATATGATGGAATATTATTCAGCTTTAAAGAATGAAACACTGACATTTGCTGGTAAATGGATGGAGTTAGAGAATTATCATGCTAAGTGAAGTAAGCCAAACCCAAGAAAACAAAGGCCAAATGTTTTCTCTGACATGCAAAAGATAATTCACAATGGGGGGATAGGGAAGAATAGGGTTACTTTATATTAGGTAAAGGGGAGTGAAGGGAGAGGAAGGGGTATGAGGGAAGGAATGCTAGTAGAGTGAAACAGACAATATTACCTCATATAAATGTATGACTGCATGACCAATGTGATCCTGTGGATATGTATAATCAGAAAAGTGAGAGATTACACTCTATTTATGTATTATCTATCAAAATTTACAAATGCTTTCTACTGTCATGTACAACTAATTAGAACGAATAAAATTAAAATATTAAAAATTAATTAAAATTAATGTGATGAGACATTAGCAGACATTTTGAAAGAATTAAATTACACATTTTGTTTGTTTCTTTTTTTCTGTTATTTCCTACTATTTTATTTTATGGATGTTACAAATTACATGTTTTTGTATTGTTTATCCATCAATATAGCTTTAAAGTTATAGATGTTTTTATGCTTTATGTTTGAAATTTTGTACTACAATTAAGTGATTTATGCACAACCATTATAGCATTGTAAGATTCTGTATATGTCTTTATGTTTACATTTATCAGAGATTTTTACATTTTCATATGCACTCATGAGTCACATTTTGTTAGTTTCTACTGATTCCACTCTAAAATGGCCTGCTAGTCTAGAGAAGGACCGTGTCACTAACATAGTCCTTTCCACAGAAATCCACAGTTCTTGGCATGGTACATGCATTGGCTAAACTGAAACCCAACTGTGTCAGCAGTTTGCATTCTCTATATTTAATAGTAAAGATAAGGGATTATTGCCATGGACACACGTATCTCCATGTAAAGACAGACTGGCTTTACATTTGCACAACTCAGTGTTTCCTATGTGGTTGCTAGCATTGCTACTCTGTAACAAGCAACCTCCAAATTCCTGGGGGCACAACATTAATGTGTGCTTCTTGTTCTCAGTTCATTCTGAGATTACTCAAAAGAACAGGCAGTTTAGAACTCCTGGTATCTCCTTTCCAAGAAACAATGCATCACTTCGGCATCTGGATTTTTCCTATGAATGAAATATTTCACTTTCTGGTTGCTACCTTATACTCTCAGCCATTGAAAACTAACCCTGTTAGTAAAGGAGCATAGCTCGGTGGTAGAGTGCTTGCCTCGCATTTGTGAGGTCCCTTGTGGTTAATTCCCAGCCATGAGTAAAAAAATCTACCACTCCACCCCTCCAGACTGGGCTTGAGCACAAATGCTTTGCCCCTGTGGCATATACCCCAAGTCCCATGGCTGTCTCTAATATAGAAAGTGTTTATAGCATGTGATGTTTATTCCATGCCTGCCACCCTTTTTCCAGTGTATCTGTGTTCTGATGAACAATTTTCAATTTGATGGTATAGAAGAGTTGACAGACATTTAGTGACTGGTACCTGGAAGGACAAGGTAACAAATTTTGAATGAATGCCGGGAAGACACTAGTGTTGGAGGCATGTCATGATTCCAGGGTATCTGAAGAGTTTGGATGAGTCATTGCCCATGGAAAGTGTTCTTTAACATTAGCACTGAGTTGCAGTAAGCTCAACCCACCCAAGGGGACATTCCTGTATGCTGAAAGTGGTTTGCTGTGTTTATTTTGTTCCCTACTGGGCATAAACTCATATAAAGGGAAAAACATTTCTTCTAGCAAAACAGTGGTGATGACTGGCCATTTCCTGTGTTGTTTGGGTCTAGAAAGCCACCTGTCTTATCACTGTAGGGTGGGAATAAACATGTCACCTCCTTGGAGAGGGGCAGCAACTGGGATAGGATGGATGCAATTCACAGAAAAAGGCAGTGTCAGAACAGACCTTTCTTCTTCCTGGTGGTGCTTTCATGAGCTAGAGGATGAGTGAATGGCCACCCATCTTCAGGGTTAAGAGTATTCTTAGTATCACAATAGCATGGGCTTGTTTCTTATGGTTTGCTTCAGAAAATTGTATCGGGTAATCCTGATATTAGTTCTTAGAGATTTTAAAATAATCCTCAAATAATTATAGCAGGTAACAGCAGTTGTCTGATGCTCTGTCTCTAGCTTCTCTGCTGCGTGCTTGCAATTTTCAGATGATGACACAAATTTAATTTGTGGACTGTTTGAGATTTGTCTATGCTCTGGGATTTGACAGATGAATCTGGGTGGTGCGGCAGAGATGCAGATTTATCATGGACACTGTGTGCTGCAGCCTGGTTGGGTCACAGCAGAGCTGGGAGAGGGCTGAGAGGGATCATCAGAAGAGCACCAGAGTAACAATGGTATGGTTCTCTGATTAATAATTGCAGAGCTCACAGTAAGTATTTGCTCGAGCATCTCTGCCAAAAGTCAAGTTTTATAATTTTGTGTTTTTTCCTGTGTATATACTGTGTGTGTGGTGGTGGGGATTGAACCCAGGGTCTTGTGCACTCTACCAACTGAGCTATACCCCCAGCCCTTCCTTCACCTCTTTTGTTAGATAGATTCCCAAGTATTTTATTGTATTTTTTGAGACTATTGTGAATGGAGTAGTTTACCTAATTCCTCTTTCAGAGGATTCATCACTTATAATAAGAATGCATTAGATTTATTAATGTTGATTTAATATCCTGCTATATTACTGAATTCATTTATGAGTTCTAGAAGTTTTCTGGTGGAACTTTTTGGCTCCTCTAAATGTAGAATCATATCATTGGCAAATAGGGATATTTTGAGTTCTTCTTTTCTGATTCATATCCCTTTAATTTCTTTGGTCTGTCTAATTGCTCTGGCTAGAGTTTCAAGAATGATGTTGAATAGAAGTGGTGAAAGAGGGCATCCATGCCTTGCTCCAGTTTTCAGGGGGAATGTTTTCAGTTTTTCTTGTTTAGACTGGCCATAGGCTTAGCATAGATAGCCTTAACTATTCCTTGTTTTTCTAGTGTTTTGAGCATGAAGCGTAGCTCTATTTTATCAAATGCTTTTTCTGAGTCTATTGAAATAATCATGTGATTCCTAACTTTATGTCTGTTGATGTGGTGAGTTACATTTATTGATTTCCAGATGTTGAACCGACATTGCATCCCCGGGATGAAACTCTCTCGATCATGGTGCACTATCTTTTTAATATGTTTTTGTATGTGATTTGCAAAGTTTTGTTAAGAATTTTTGCATCTGTGTTCATTAGGGATATTGGTCTGAAGTTTTCTTTCCTGGTTTGTCTTTGTCTGGTTTTGGTATCAGGGTGATATTAGCTTCATAGAATAAGTTTGGAAGGGTTCCCTCCTCCTCTATTTCATGGAATACTTTGAGGAGTACTGGAATGAGCTCTTCTTTGAAGGTCTTGGGGAACTAGACTGAGAATCCATCTGGTCCTGGTCTTTTCTTGGTTGGTAGTCTTTGGATGACTTCTCCTATTTCATTGCTTGAAATTGATCTATTTAAATTGTGTATGTCCTCCAGATTCAGTTTGGGTGGATCATATGCCTCTAGGAACCCGTTGATGTCTTCGAGATTTTCTATTTTGTTGGAGTATAGATTTTCAAAATAGCTTCTAATTATGTTTTTATTTCAATAGTGTCTGTTGTGATATTTCCTTTTTCATCACAAATTTTAGGAATTTGAGTCTTTTGTCTTCTCTTTGCTAGTGTGGCTAAGAGTTTATTAATTTTGTTTATTTTTTCAAAGAACCAACTTTTTGTATTGTCAATTTTTTGAATTGTTTCTTTTGTTTCAATTTCATTGATTTCAGCTCTGATGTTAATTATTTCCTGTCTTCTACTACTTTTGGTGATAATCTGTTCTTCATTTTCTAGGACTTTGAGCTATAATGTGAGGTCATTTATTTGTTGACCTTTCATTCTTTTATTGAATGCACTCCATACAATGAATTTTCCTCTTAGTACTGCTTTCATAGTGTCCCAGAGATTTTGATATGTTGTATCTTTGTTCTTGTTTACCTATAAGAAATTTTTTTATCTCCCCCCTGATGTCTTCTGTTATCCGTGCATCATTGAATTGTGTATTATTTAATCTCCAGGTGTTGGAGTAGTTTTTCTGTTTTATTTTGTCATTGATTTCTAATTTCATTCCTTTATGATCTGATAGAATACAAGGTAGTATCTCTGTCTTGTTGCATTTGCCAAGAGTAGCTTTGTGGCATAACATATGGTCTATTTTAGAGAAGGATTCATGAACTGCTGAGAAGAAAGCATATTCACTTATATATGTCTGTTAAGTCTAAATTATTGATTGTGTTTTTGAGATCTATAGTTTCTTTTTTCAATTTTTGTTTGGAAGTTCTGTCCAGTGGTGAGAGAGGTGTGTTAATGTCACCTAGTATTATTGTGTTGTGGTCTATTTGGTTCCTGGAAGGACTGTTTGACATACATGGATGCACCAGTGTTTGGGGCATAAATATTTATGATTGTTATGTCTTGGTGATTTATGCTTCCCTTAAGCAGTATGAAATGTCCTTCTTTATCCCTTCTGACTAGTTTTGGCTTGAAGTCTGCTTTATCTGATATGAGGGGATGGAAACTCCTGCTTTTTTACTGAGTCCATGTGTGTGGTATATTTTTTTCCATCCTTTCACCTTTAATCTGTGGGTATCTTTTTCTATGAGATGCGTCTCTTGGAGGCAGCATATTGTTGGGTCTTTATTTTTAATCTAATCGGCCAGTCTATGTCTTTTGATTGATGAGTTTAGGCCATTAACATTCAGGGTTATTATTGAGATACAATTTGTATTCCCAGTCATTTTGACTTATTTTTTGTTTTTAACTTTACTTGGTTTCTCCATTATTTAGTTATTCCTTTAGGGTAGTTCCTCCCTATACTGACTTATGTTGCTGTTTTTCATCTCTTCCTCTTGGAATATGTTGCTGAGAATGTTCTGTAGTGCAGACTTTCTATCTGTAAATTCTTTTAGCTTTTGTTTATCATGGAAAAATTTTATTTCATTGTCAAATCTGAAAGTTAGTTTTGCTGGGTATAAGATTCTTGGTTGGCATCCATGTTCATTCAGAGCTTGAAATATGTTGTTCCAGGCCCTTCTTGCGTTTAGGGTCTGACTTGAGAAATATGCTGATAACTGTATTGATTTCCCCCTGAATGTAATCTGATTTTTTTTTTTTATTGCACAGCCATTAAGATTCTATCTTTATTTTGTATGTTAGGTACTTTCATTATAATGTGTCTTTTTGTGGATCTGTTGTAATTTTGTACATTTGGTATTCTGTAAGCCTCTTGTGTTTGATTTTCCATCTCATTTGTCAGATTTGGGAAATTTTTCTGATATTATTTCATTGAACAGATTATTCATTCCTTTGTTTGTATCTCTGTGCCTTCCTTAATCCCAATAATTCTTAAATTTGGTCTTTTCATGGTATCCCATAATTCTTGTAGATTCTGTTCATGAATTCTTACCATTTTCTGTTTGGTAAAATCTGTTTTCAAGATTAAATATTTTGTAGTCTTTGTCTGAGGTTCTGTCTTCCAGGTGATGTAGCCTATTGGTTATGTTTTCTATTGAGTTTTTAACTTGGTTTATTATTTCTTTCATTTCAAGGATTTCTGTTTGTTTTTTTAAGAATCTTTATCTCTTTATTGAAATGATCTTTTGTGTCCTGCATTTGTTCTTTTAACTGTTGATTGGTGCTAAAATTCATTGCCTGCATTTGCTCTCTTAACTCATTGTTTGCTTCTCTGATGATTTTAATTATGTACATTCTGAACTCCCTTTCTGATATTTGTTTGGCCTTGCTGTCATTGGATTCTGTTGATGTAGCATCTAGGTTTGTTTGGGACACTTTCTTCCCTAGTTTTCTCATGTTGTTCATGTATCTTCCCCTCTAGCAGTGAGAATCTGAGGTATTGCAGTTTCCCCCCTATAGACTTAGAGTATCCCTGCAGGTTTCTAGTACTCCACCTTGAAGTGAGAGATCAATATTATCAGCACACCATACAAACAATATGCCTCCTTAACTCAAATTTTCCTTTTTAAGTTATTAACCATATTGTCTTAGTAGACCAAGATGAAGAGTTCAATCATGATCTACCATTTAGTCAATAGGTTTGGAATAAGGACCACAATATCTAATGGTGGACAAAGAGGATAGGGTTGGGGGTAGGATATACCATTAATGAGATAAGAAGTGTATCTATGGAGGTACTATGTCATAGGAGTAGTGACAGAGGAATTAAAAGAAATTGGTTGTTAGCATGAGAAAAGGGAGCATCTCCAAGGACAGATTAGAGGAAAATAGTGAGGGTGAGAAAGATATTAAGAAAAGAAAGGTAGGAATAATAGTAAGTATAATAGGAATAATTGTATTATTATTACTAATAAAGTAAAAACAAACTACAATAAAACTATACTGTACTGTTCAAACCTCCTATTCTTACATAGCCTGATGCCTGGGAGGAAATTGATAATGCAGTATCCCAAGACAGGTGCTGCCCCTCTTGGTATGGTGGCCTCCCAGTGGGGTATAATACCTGCTCTTGGGCAGAGGCACCACATGTGTTGACAGATGGTCAACCAATGCCCAGGCACCAGACTGCAGGCTGGGACCGGGCCTCCCTGGAGTGGACAGGATGTCTCATGCATCTCTTCTGGGCTGAGCCTGATGTCTGTCTCTGGGCCAGCCTCCCCAGCCTGGAAGTCTTACGAGGCTCTTCTGGGCTGGGCTGGACCTAGGCCTCTGGGCCAGCTCTCCTGGTGCAGAATTCTCATGTGGGTGCTCTGGGCAGGCCTCCCAGGCATGGAAGTCTTATGTGTCTCTTGTATATTTTTTTGTTTGTTTTTTTGGTGCTGGGGATTGAACCCAGGGCCTTGTGTTTGCGAGGCAGGCACTCTACCAACTGAGCTATATCCCCAGCCCTTCTTTATATTTTTAATGAAGCTGCTCAGGGACTAGCTCTTCCCTAAATAGATCCCTACTTTAATAAGTTTGAATTTAGATAGAAGTTATTGACATAAAACTCCCTGTCTTGCCAAGTTTAAGTTGAGAAACTTGTGAGTGCTACATTATGATCTTCTTTTGTCTTCTTAACCTGTGGGAACTAGTTTCTATAGGCAAAGTGTTTTTCTTTGCTGTATTTTATATGATTCATGAAGGTTCTTTTGTTTTGTCTTGTTCTATTTGTGAATTTCAGATATTTTTCCTAATGCTTATTTAGTAACCAAACACTTATTGTTTTGTGTGGTAAATAACTTTTGTCCCAAACTGAAGTTACATGGAATGTTCAACACATTTTAACTTATATAGTAGAATTTGGTCAACTTCTATTATAGAACCATAGGGTGAGTCTCCCGTTCTGGAAATTGCCTGCAACTCCCCCAACCAGCATCAAACTTTGTCATTTGAACAGTATAGTATTTCCTTTTTTTGGAGCTCTCTCCCTCTTGTACATCTAACATACTCCTTCTCATTCTTCCCTGCTCAACACAGACACTTCCTCCTCCAGGAAGCCCTCACTGCCTACACTCAGCAGCCCAGATTCCTTCCAGGCCTACTTCCCCCAACACTTCCCACACGTCAGGCTGCCCTGATCACTTTGACTCAGGCTCAGTCATGTATCTCTCTGCAGGGAATGCAGCTTCTGAGGTCAAGGATTCGATTTTGTTCCCCTGCAGGATCCAGGGTTTTGTGCATAACAGACAACAGTTGAATATGCATATGATTTTTAAAGAGTGGGTTGAGTGAAATCAAGTTATTTTCTTGAGAGTTTTGTGATTCCCAGAGAAATCTTCCTCTTTGACTAAGTTCATACCTGCTTTCTGCAATCACCAGAAAGTGATGTTTGATGTTCCACCTTACTCTTATACTAGCCCTCAAAATGCTCCCTCATCTTATTTACCATGTCATTCTCAAATACCTTGAATGCCAATGTACAATTTTCTCAAATCACATTTTCATTTTCCTCCAGATCTTTCTTTTTTTTCCTTATCCAGAAACGTTTTAATCCCTTAGAAAACAAAGCAAAACAAACAAATAAATAAACAACAAAAACCCCAAAACTACTTTGCTCCTTTTCACAATAGTGAAAATTCACATTTAACCATAAAATCAGCTATGGCTATAACATCAGAAGATTTTTTAAAAATATATCTTCTATATAGTATTTAAAAAAATTGTACCCTTCTAGTCTTTAATTGGCAGAAATATGTCCCAAAAAAGAAACTATTGTATTTAAGCCACATCACACACACAAAAAAACAGAAAAAAAACAAACAACAACAAAAACAGAGCATAATATCCTTTTACTGATGTGTCTTACAGACTGCCATGACCCAAGTCATATGTTTTCATTTAATTTCAAATTCCCCCTTCCTTCCACAATATGCACTAATTGAATGTATGCTCTGGGAGCCATAAAGCATACCAAACATTTACCTCTTCAAAATAATGCATTAAAATATTTTAAGAGCTTTTGTTTGTTGTTTAAAGGTGAAAAAATATAAACAAGAAACTGATTCATGCCCTAACTTCATGCATCCATAATCTAAACCAAAAACAAAATTTAAAAGCAAGAACAAACTTAAAAAAAAGCAAGTTTTTTTTTAAGTCCATTTTTTCTGTGCATACAAACTGCTCATTACTGAACGGAAAAAAGAATATAATCCATGGTGTCTACTCAAAGGGGGAGACAAGGCAGTTATTAGTATCCAAATCTGGTTCATGTATATATGGTCTGCTTTTATAACATATATCTCTTTCTCTCTTCTGGTTTTCATATCCAAACTTCTAAATGCTATTTTAGGGGCACAGCAGATTAGATTCCAGCACTTGGTGAACAGAATTCATAAGCTGTGACAAAACTCTGTCATCTTCAGGGTGCAATTTTGTTTATATATACTGTATGTATATATTTCTTTTAGATTTGACTGCAATGGGCTAGCCATGGTTCAAGTGGGACTATAGAAGTACTTGGGTCAGGGACAGTCATTTTGGCTATGTACACATTCATAGTCGGTCCATGGCTTCCAACTTATAGTGCTATCTCCGAAGGCCTGATAAGCAAACGAAATCATCTGATGCACTGGCTTCAACTTTGTCTCTTGCTGCATTCCAGTAAGCTTCAAAAATTCCACCTGTTCTCCGATAGCTGTGAACTGGAGCACCTGTCTGTGTGTTCTAGATGTGCACACATTTGTCAAAAGAACCAGATACCTGCCTGTATTGCCAGAAACCTGCCATCGGGTCTGAAAGCTACACTGTACACAGGCTCTTGGTGTTTTGTCAAAGGATGGATGCAAATTCCTCGGTCTACATCCCATAACCTAACCACAGAATTGAAGGATGCACTTGCTAACATAAGGTTGGCATTTGGATTATTTGTCCCTGGTCCTGTTGGACTCCATTTAATAGTATAAATTTCTTTATTATATCCTTGAAAATCATGGATACAATTGTCTTGTTTTATACTCCATATCTTCAAAGTCATGTCATCAGAACAGGAGGCCAGGGGATTACCAGTTGGGTCCCATTTGATAGCATTTACTTCATTTGTATGTCCCTGGAATGTTTTAATAGGTCTGTCTTGTCCTAATTTGCAGACATGAATGCACATATCTGTACTACAAGAAGCAAAGGTATTGTTGCTTTGCCAGTCAACATCCAATGCTGGTGCTGAATGAAAAGTAAACTGTTGCTTGGCTTCTTCACCAGTATGTGCATCTCAAATAATTGTAGTCTTGTCTACTCCAGCACTGAGGATAAAATTTCTTTTCTTATTCCATTTTAATGCAAGCGTAGGGCCTTTATGCTGCCCTAAGGTACTAGCAAGATTACCATCTTTAATCCATATTCTGGCAAATCTATCATATGAACCAGTTGCTAGAAGTGTACCTTCACTATTCTAATCTAGAGATGTCACATCCTTGTTGCTTGGAACATCTTGCCCTTCTTCTCAAATACAATGTTTAAGTACTAACTGTGTGAAGTCGCTAGTGCTGTTTTCACTAAGATTCCATATTCTTGCTGTTGTGTCACCAGACCCTGATGCTAGGAGATCACTAACAGTGTTCCAGGCACAGATGAAAGCTTCTGATTTGTGGCCCTGTAACACCGCTGCTTTATTAGGAAGGATTTCAATATCCCCATCACTTCCATCACATCAGTATGATTATTAGGTATAGTAAGTACTCCAATCTCTTCCCCATTTGCTGTGTTTCCTCTACTTTTTGCAGATCCTTTTTGGTTGGTGGCAGCTGCAGCAACTGCTGCCCTGTTGCTGTGCAAGCTTCTCTCCCTAAGCTTGTTGTCTTGTTTGTATTACATCAGGCATTATGGCATTGATCAGGGACAGGGACTCTATGGGTCGACCATCAAACAAAATACCATCCTTATTAATACTAAGATCTGTCTCTACATACTGCAGACCTATCTGGATGATAGAAATCAATGCAGCAGGTGGGACGAGGTCACCATTTAAATTAGACTGACTTATATGACTTTCTATACCAAAGGTAAATGCTGAATGAGAAAATCCTGACTCTTGCAAGTATCTGTTTACCAAGAAGTTGACCTCATCACTGCTTATACTCATCTTTATGCCACTTAAACCATGAAGTCACAACACAGGATATAACCCCTGTATATGATGTTGCTAAGTTCCATAAATACAAACATCAAGGAGCATGATGCAAGATAGAGAGTCCTGGACTGGGTCAGGAGACTTCTGTTCTAGTCTAAGGTCCTAGTTTCCTCATCATTGGCAGTGCATTGATCTGGGGATGCGCAACTGAATATCTGGTACCACCAATCACAAGTAGCTGTCGCTGATGCTGGAAAGGGTGGCCTCCAACGTCGCCTCCCTCTCCTGGGAATGGAGGCACAAGGAAATTCCCCTCCTCGCCGGCGCCGCCACCTCCAACCACCCCCAAAAGAACCCCTCCTGGGCGTGAAAAGCAATTATAACCCCTGAGAGCCGAGGACGCAGGGGATGGGCGCGGGTGGGCGGGGACCGGGAGCGTGGCGAGGGTCCCCAGATGGCGAGCGGAGGTGCTCCCGCCGCGGGAGGGCGCAAGCGGGGAGAGTTATTGAGGCAGAAAGTAAAAGCTGTTAGTAAGGGAAAGAGCCAAAGGTTCGGAGCAGCCAAAGGCTCAGACACTCAACACTGGGGAGAGAGGAATGAGGACCTGCTGGGCACAAATAAGCGCGCGAGGCCGGTGCCAGCGGTGGCGGCCGCGCACCAGATCTTTATATATGCCTTTTCCCTTCATAAATAGTCAATTCTTTTCCATCACGCCAAAATATTTTTTAGAAACTTTTAGTTTGGAAAGATTTTAGAGTTCCAGAAAAGTTAAATAGATGCTATAGAAAGCACTGGCGCCTTCTTCATCCATTTCCCCTATGTTCGTTCCTTAAATGACCACAGATTGTTTTTGTCCAAACCAAGAAAAATTAACAATGATTTAATACTTTAAGTAAATGACAGGCTTTTAAAAATTCCACAGTTGTTCTACTTGTGTACTTTCAGCTATTATAAATGCAAACTACAATACAACATTGCATTTGGTAGTCATTCTGTGTCCTTTATTTCCTCTGGTCTATGACAGTTTCTCAGACACTTTTGCTTTTGATGACCTTGTGGCATACTGATCAGGCATTGCTAAAGATATTGCAACAATTTTAGTTTGCTTTTTTCATTTTCTCACAATTAGAATACAGTTTGGGAAGTGACTAGTAATTTTTGGACAATATTCATGATGGAATGACTTTAGATAATTATATAAAAACATGCCTGATTGCTTATAGTCATTTGTTATAGAAGCCTTAATGTTCAACATAATTTATACCCATGTGTTACTCACTATGTCTTGGAGAATATTTTTGTGCTAAAATATTGTTAGAGGTGAAACAGGGCAAAATAAAGTGAAATTATGGTAACAACCGGGATAGAACCCTGAACTTGAAGGTAAATATAAACTAAAAATCCTGTCTTAAAAACTAAAGAGTATAAAACCACAGGATACACATTCTCTGCCAGTTCTTAAGTACTAACACATCTGTTGGATGATAACTAGAGTAAACATAATTCATCAGAGAATTCTGATATTACATGCAGGGTTGCTTCCTGACTCCAATAAATTAAATTTTCATAAAGAACAATCTTTGTGGACTTTTCTTTGGCATTGCAAAGTAAAGTCAGGGGTTGAGAATGTAGCTCAGTGGTAGAATATTTACCTAGCATGCATGAGACCCTGAATTTATTAAATTTAAAAAGAGAGGAAAAAAAGAAAAAAGAAGTCAGATCATAAAATCCATTCCTCAATAGAGTCTTGCTGATGCTCAGCCCTCTACTCAAAGTAAAATTCACAGTTTTATTTATTAACAAAGCAAATATACAATACTTCTGGGAAGTATAGCTATGTTAATGAACATTCTAAACATATAGGTGGCTTGCCATGGCTCTACATGTCATTTACAAAATAGCTCCCCTCTTAGCTATGTTTATTAGAGAAAACTATGAAAATAAGGCCTAGTTATTAAGTAAATGCAGAAACAAATACAATCTGATACCTTTTTGTGCTGCGTAGATTCTACCATACAATTACATAGACATGAATAAGGCAATCCGTATTATCTTTCTATTTTATTTTTGTTAAATACTTTTGACAATGCTTCACATAGTTGTAAATTATGTGAATAAGCATGTTTCAGTGCTCTGTGTGAGAAAATTCAATATGAGTTAACTTTTCCAAGTGCATAGCACTCTCTCTTTTAGAAAATATCCTACAGAAATAATCATAGATGCATGTAAATATTGGTTATTATTTATAAAAATGAAATGTGGCAATCAATCCTAATGTCCAATAATTGAAACTGATTCATGGAGTCTTGGACAGGTAATCAAGTGACTGTTCTGATCCCTGAGGGACAGATCCTAGTGCAGGTTGGAAACTATTGTGGATGAGTTGATAAAAGACAAACACAGCAAATACAGAGTTTGGTCAAAGGAAGCATCACTGATTAAATGTTTAATGTAAAACATAACTGAAGATCCTGGACTTTGAAGGTCATGCTTTTAAGAGTTAGTGGTAGAGTCAGGGTCACCAGAGGGAGGACAGGCCTCCAGTGGAGACAGTTGTATAGGTGAGGCAAGAGAAATGCACAAAATTGATATTGCAGAATCAGTAGCTCCATATGGAAAATGGCAGAAGCAATATGTGAGTATCTAATAGAAGTTATTTTCTCTATTAAGGGTGTTGTGTGAGACTCTTTTAACAGGCACTGGCTCTGCCTGCTGAACAACATCTATTAAAACCACTGTGCAGTCCCAACGACCAGAGCCCAGGTTGCTGATGCTGTCACCATCACTAATCACCAGAGACTCAGGATTCTGTGTGGTTGTTCAACTGGACAAGAAAGATCATCATGATATGCTAATACAGGACTGCTTTCATGGGGCCACTCCTGATCTCCCATGGCTTTCTTGAACTTCTGGATAATGGAACCTGTAGATATGGAGGCGTTGACACCAATGGGTAGCAGGAAATGGTAGGAGTCAGTAGATGAAATCTCCTTCTCCTCCTGAGAAAACGTGGTTCAACTGGCATCTCTAAAAGTACCCTGCTTGGTTGGACCATCAGTCACACTGCTGCCCTGTGCTAGTCTTGAGTAACACTACCCTTCCCATTTGCCCTCTCCTGCCCTGCTTTCTCGCCCCCCCCCTTCCCTAAAATTGAACACTCTGGAAAATATTAGCATGTAAACTTCTGATTTACTGGGAAACCAGAGGTATCACTATTTAAAAATATGTCTTCAGAGACTAAAATAAGTACATAGAGTTGCTTAAAAATCTAAAGTAAATCATATAATGGAATTATAATATATTTAAATAATTAACTAAACCAGAGGCAAACACCAGCATGGGGGATAAAGTTTTAAATGTTAGATTATTATGCAGGGAACTACTAGAGGTAATTAGAAGGAAAATAATGAGTGCTGAGGTAGAAATAATTTTAGATTAAATGGCAAGATTATTTTTTTCTTAAAGGACAGTGCTCTTTCAGTGAATCAGTGGCTTGGAGAGCTTATTAGGAAATATAGACCTTCCTCTGAATATTTTGAAAAAAGTTTCAGAGAAACATCAGAAAGGATAATCTCAAAGAAATGGGCAAGAATTTCATAAGGCTCCTGTCTCTCCTGTAGTCCCTCTTATTCTGTGTCTGTGCATTTTGATAAAATGCAAGAATCTGCCTGCTTTCAAACAGAACAGAATAGGAGATGCCTCAAGTCTCTTGTGAACATCAAATTTCACGACGGAGGCAGGAAAGACACTTATTAGGAAAACGAAAATTGGGAATGAGAAAAGGAAGAATCACAGGGGACAGATGTACCAAGAGAAACATAGAATGGTCTAATCTTAGGACAAATGAGCAACAAAAATGAACAGAAATAAAACAACTGCAAAGACCAAAAATAAAACCAAGTTCATAATGAGCAAATCAAGGAAGGAAATGTCCTACACCACAATAGCAGTCTTTCACTGTCCTTGAAGCACCAATTTTGGATTGTCCTAGAAAAGTTATGAAGGTGTCCATGTGAATACAATGCATGAAGCTTTGTTTTTGATAATTTTACATTCATTATTCCTGGAGAAAAAAACCCACTTGTATGAACCTCATTTCATTCAGTACATAAAAGCCTTTCACAACGTGCATACCCTCAGTCTGTAAAGCATTGGTAAATGAAACTTTGTGCTTGATTTTTGACTATCCAACCAAGAAAATTGAGCCCCTCTCATAAAATTAAATGGTAAATCTAATTATTTTCTAAGACTCTTCTAAATGAGAAGAACATCCTTTGTGTGTTTCTAAATCATTTGTGCTTATCCATACAAGTAAACTGAGATGAGAAATTTTAAAAATTCCAAAGGATTGTTTTGGACAAAAATATTTGTTCTATGTACGTTGAGAAAGAAAGGAACAGTGGCTGTCCCCTTGTACTATGTCCCTGCCTTCCCCTTGTGTAACCTCTTTACCAATCCTTCCTCTGCCCCATGTACTTAGCACTTTCCCTTCTTTCCCATCCACACTCAATGTCATTTGCCCTTCTTGCTTATTTTATATGAGGTTACTTTGAAACCATCATAGATGCATGGCACCTTCTTTCTCACTTTCTGGAGACTGCCCATGATCAATGCCCTTTGATTATGGGAAAGATAAAAATAGACTTTGCTCCACTTCTTAAAGTACACTTACCTGATTTGGGCTGTTGAAATCAATTTCTTGAGTGTTTAATTCCTTGGGTTTAGAATTCCCATTGAACAATTTCAATGGATTATTTTATACATACTTCTCTTGTATGCCTGAGAACTTCTTGACACTTTCCACACTGCCATTTTGTGTATATCCGTGTGCTACAAAGCAATGCAGTCTGAGCTGAAGAAATAACTCAGAGTTCAGGTCACTTTAGAGCTGTAGTTCTTGACCCTTTTCAGGTAAAAGATCTTTCTTTCTAAGAATCAGATGAAAATTATGGAATTCATCATGGGTATATGAACCTCACTCCTCCACATATACCCACTTTTCTTTACTCAAAAAATTTCTAAGGATTTTCAAACCCCTTGAACCTAATCCACAAGGTTGGTTTGAAGTCCCAGAGAGATTGGCGCATGTCTTGAGGATGCAGAGCCTAGAACAAAAGGATGTTTGTGTGACACAGTTGGTTTTTCTCTTGTGCTCCCTGAGGTTATACTCTCTATGGAAACATTGGAACATGTTCAACAATATCAGAATATATTCATATCACTGCCTAGCACAGAAGAGCTAAGATGAAACAATATTTGAAGCTATTTATTTTATAAGTCAATTATCTAGGTAATCAAACTGCCATGCCATCACAAATTTAGAATTGTAAGGCCTAAAATACAAAGATTAACAAAGGTTGAAATTGAATCCCTTAAAGGATGATTAACTTCTCTGGGAGACTGAATTAATGCACTAATTTTGGGAAAAAACAGAAAAATACAAGAGATGAGCTAGTGGGACCCTTCATGTACACAAGCATGAGTAAGCAGAAGAGTTTGTAAAGGCAATTACATTTAACTTGCTAAACACATCTACAATTCCGTATATCCATCCTCATAATCCTCATTGATTTTATTTGTACCAGACGGCTTCTGTTATGGTTTGGATCTAGAGTGTCCCCCAATGGCTCATGTGTTGAAGACTTGGTTCCCGAAGCAGACACATTCAGAGGTGGGGCTTTTGGGAAGTGATTGGATGCTGATAGTTCCAACTTCATCAATCGATGGAGTCATATTTTATAGTATTACTGGGAGGTATTTGAAACCGTAGGTGGAGGGACATAGTTGGAGGAATCAGGTCACTGGAGGTGTGCCCTGGAAAGGTATTTCTTCTCCCTGGCCTGCTCGTCCACTCTCTCTTCTCTGCCATTTTGCCATACAGTACTATCTCATTTCAGGCCCAGAATGAATGAAGTTAGCCAACCATGGACTGAAAAACTCTGAGACTCTTAGCCAAAATAAATCTTTGATACTCTAAGTTGATTTTCTCAGTTATTTTTCATGATGATGGAAAGCTGACTAGCACAGCTTCTATTTTATGCAGGTATAATTCAAGTATATGATTTAGTATTTGTCCCCAATCTAGAATGTTTAATAGAAATTAGGCAGGCATAAAGTCAGAACAGCACCTTCCCACATGCCATAGCAAGACATACCAGTCTATGAGGAACCACTAACCACCCCTTTCAGCACCCCATTTCCTAACTCAGTAAACCACCGTCCTATCTAGAGAATTAAAATAATTTATTCATTTACTTTATTTTAATAATAATGCCCTTAAAAATGTATAAATGTTTTTTAACATTTTTAAATAAAAAGTGATACGTACTAAAAAAACCTAAGAAAAAAGGAAACCATAAAAAGTAGATAACCAAATTCAATATGTACACATATAGTATAATTATCTTGCTGTTGTCTGATCAGATTTTTACTTTGATATCTTTACTATGACTTGTTCATTAATTTTCCTGGATGTGTAGATTGATTTAAAAAAAATTGGAAAGTTTTCAGCCATCGTTCTTTTTCTTTCTCTCTCCCTGTCTTAATGATGCCCCTATTAAGTATATGTTGAGATACGTAATGGTGTCCTGTTTCTCTGAAGTTTCGTTTATTTTTCTTCATTCTACATTCTCCCTGTTTTTCATATTGTATAATTTATATCAAATTGTCTTCAAGATTTTTGATTCTTCCTCCCAATAGTCTGTCATAGTTTAGATGTGAGGTGTTCCCCTCATGCATGAGACAATGCAGGCATGCTCAGAGGTGAAATTATTATTAAATTGTTAGAGTTATAACCTAATCTATTTGATGGATTAGTAATTTGGATGTATTAATGAGAGTAATGGCAGGCAGGTAGGGTGTGGCTGGAAGAAGTAGGTCACACAGGGTCTACCCTTAAGGATTGTATTATGGATGGGTCTTTGCATTCCAGCTCTCTCTACTCCCTGGCTATCAAGAACTAAGCAGCTTTTCTCTTCCATACCCTTGCTCCACAATGTTCTGCCACTTCTAGTGTCCAAATGTAATGGAGTTGGTCAAGCATGGACTGAACCTCTGAAGCTGTGAGTCAAAGTAAATTCTGAAAAAAAATTTTGTTTTTGGTCAGATATTCTGGTCACAGTGACTAAAAGCTGATTAACACACCATCCATATGTGTTAAGCTTCTCTACTGGATTTTAAAATTTACTTATTGTATATTTTCAATCATAGAATATCCACTTGGTATCTATTTGATGAGACATTGTCTTCATGCCATCCTTTACTTCATTAAGCAGAGTTTAGCTCAGCTCTTGTGCAAGTATACAATAGCTGCTTTGAAATCTTTGTCCATTAATTATGACACCTGGTCCTCCTCCCAGGCAGTTTCTATTGCTTTCCTTTTAGCCTATTTTCACACTTTCCTACTTTATTTTGTTGTTCAAAACTTGACATTTTAGATTTCTTTTTGTGCTAGTTTTGCATACATACATCCTTCCCCTTCTCTGTGCTTGTTGTTGTTAACTTGTTTGTTTTTTTGTACCTAGACTGTCTTTGTAAATCTGCTACCTCCACAATGTGAAGCATTGTTGGGCAGGTGGGGACAGGAGAGCATGTGCACAGACATCCTGGGATGTTAGTAGTTTTATCAGGGCTCCTTCCCACTGTCACTTTCCCTTATCTCTATCATGCTGCCTGTTTCATTTGTTGTTACTCCCTTAATGCACTTCTCTCCTTAGGTTTACTAATTACTGACCGAGTTTTCAACTGTTTTCAATAATGATCTACATATAAATTCTTTATCAGTCTGATCCAATTTAATTTGGGCAGGGGTACTTTTGTGTGCCAGTCATCAAGGTTTATTCTGATCCCAGGAGCGCTCTTTCCCCGGCTCCCCTTGGTGAAGTAGCTGGCCTATGGTTCATTTTGTGAAGGAGCTATTTTCTAGAGCTCTTTGACTGGACCATCTTACATTTCCCCAAAAGAGCACCCAAGTTATCTTTTCTTGTGGACTCCTCATCCTTCTGTGAAAATTTTCTAAGGCACTAGTTGCTGAGTTGGATGTGACAGTCTTATATTGTTTGCTTCTCCTCTGCAAGTGAGTTACAGTGAAGGCTGCCAGAGCTCTCATAGTCTCAGTTTGTCATGCCTGCAAGTAACACCTTCATCCCGGGTGGTGGAAGGAAGGCCCCAGCTCCTTGGTCACAATCACCAGGAATTTAGATTCTTAAACTTAGAGTTGGAGAAGATAAGAAATGCTGGTGGTCTACCCATCCTGAAGTGTCCTTTGGGCCATACCCACCTGGAGTGGAGCTTCCTTTAAGCTGCCGGGAGTGTTGGAATGGGGACTGAGGGAGCAAATTGTAGCTCGAATACCAGAGACTCACTGTTCACACTGATATTTAATCAATTTCCTTAAATAAATGTTTTAGACAAGTATTAGAAATTTACAAAAAGATTTTAAGGGTTTCTGTCAGCTTTGCTTGTTTCCATGGAGTGGGCCCAGTTTCTAACCAGTTTCTATATATTTATCAGTCAATAAATAAATTGGAGTCATCACAATAGAGTTTGGTATTCTGTTTTTGAGAAAATATCAGGAAATAAATTAAAAATATCCTGTGCATATTATTTTCTTTATAATATTAAATATTTTTAAGTCACAATTTTTAATGGCTACTCTATCATTTCACCATATGAAGGCACAACCAATACTGTAGGGAGCCTATTAACTATTCTTGTTGCCACAATATTTTTTCTTTTTTTCCCCTTCCCTCTTTTCCCTCCTTCCTTTTTTCCTTTTTTCTCTTTCTTTCCTCTCCTTCCCTCTCTCTCTTTTCATTCTTTCTTTCCTCCCTTCCTGTCCCTTCTTCCCTTCTTCTTTCCTTCTTGTCTTTTCTTTCTTAGTTTCTTTTCTCTTTTTCCTTCCTTCCTTGTTTCATCTCTCTCTCTTTCTCTCCCCCACCCCTTTCTCTTTTTCGGACAGAATTGTCAGGACTGGCCTCAAACTCCTAGATTCAAGTGGTCCAACTCAGCTTCTCAAATAGCTAGGGTTATTGGTATAGTCACTGTTCCTGGCTTTCTGCTGCTGATTTTCTCTGTCATTCTATGCTCTGTGAAAAGAGCATGAGTGTGATCATAGTTTACCTACATGATCATGCCATTTCCTCTTCAGAGACACTTTTCCAGAGTCCTGCTGTTTATGAGCAAAGCGTTGGACATGGTGACACAGGATTTGGCATGGCATTCTGAATTCCTCACACATTACCCCTACCAATTCCTTCCACCAATAATCCCTGGGTTTCTTTCAATATAGACACTTCCCCTTCCTAAGGTTGCCTTTCAAAGTCTTCCTCTGAGTTGTTCTTTTCTGTTCTGCCATCACAAATTCCTACCTTCCTTCTGTTAGAGAATTATTGCTGTTGATCTTTTCCTGAACCTCCAGCAAAAACTTCTTCAATCTCCCCTATAGACAGCACCTAGTTATGGATATATTCAAGGGAGATTTATTATAGGTTATAATCATTTCTTTAGAAATTTCTTCAGATGTTATTTTAGATACCTGCTCATTCTCCCCCATTTCCTTTCTCCTTTTTTTTATTAAATGTGCCCAGCGTCTTACAAGAGTCCACATTTATTTTCCTCCTTGAGCTATAGATGCCATTTTTTGGAAACAGCATTCTCTATTCATTATTAATGAAAACATGTTGAGAGCATTTTATTCTTTATTAAGTTAGCTTCATTATTACTAGTACTCACATACACTTTATCAAAAATGAAATTAATGTAGGGCTGGCACAGGAGTATCAAGCAGTGAATGGTCACTTCAAGGGATAGCATGGACAGGACATTGTGGCATATGACATTTTGGGATGTGGATATGGCAACTGTCAGCCTCCTTTTATGAAATTTAAAAACAGTTTTTCTTCTGTTTACAAAGAGAGAGAACAGTAGAAGTACAGACTTTAAAATAAAACTGTATATCTATTAAATACCTGTGAATAGATTCTCACCCAATAGCTTACAGAGAAAAATTTAAGTGAGATTATAAGCCATAATCAAATTATTTGCCTTCTACAGTTTCTCCTCAGAGAATATTTTAAATTTGCTGTATTTCTGGCAATAATGGAGAGGAAAGGGCAGGTGAATCATGAAGCAGGAGCTAATAATTAAATATATCACGGCTAACAAGTTTAGTGAAATTGAGCTTATGTCTTTCAGAAACATTTCTTCATTAATTGAGATAAATTTTCATTTTCTCTGACCCTGTTTTGGCCATCTTAAAAGCCTACTGTATCATTTTCTCCCTGAAAAATCTGTATATAAAAATCCTGAAATAAGAAAGATGCTCACCATGGAGGAATCTCCTATTTACTCTGGGGGTAAAGGTTTCCAAGTTTTACTATCTTTACTCTTTCAGTTTGGCAAAAGTGGCCTAGCATAAAGAAGATAAGCTTTGAGATGCTCAGAGGTGATGCATTAGTCTGCTTGGACTGCCATGATAAAATAGTGTAGACTGTGTGACTGAAACAACAGGCACCTATTTCTCACAGTTCTGGAGGCTGCATGTTCAAGATCAAGGTGCTGGAAGACTGGATTTCTTGTGAGAGCTCTCATTGTTGCTTGTAGATCAGCATTTTCTCATTGTGTCTTCACATAGTAGAGAGACAGAGAGTGAGCTCTGGTTTCTCTTCCTTCCTTTAAAAAAAATGAATTTTAAAAAATTCTTGCATTAAATTCAATTCAAAGTGAGTCTATTTTCACTACAACAAAGTGAGCAGTAATTTCACTTGACTATAGCATTTGACTGGAAAAATTAAATGAATTTTATGAAAAGAATCATGAAGATGGGATGAAGGAAGGGGGAGGGGAGAAAAGGAAGGATGATAAGTCAATACTGACCAAGCCTCTAACAGGAAAGTTCTGTGCTTAGTTTGGAGTTTTGGTAAAGTGGGATCTAACTTCCATTGTGTATCTCATTTAATTATGTGTGGAGCTGGTAATGGTCTTCTTCCCTGTACTTTGTGTGCTTTCACTACACAGATAGGCAGCTGCAGTGATGAGGTATAATAAATCAGGTACTGAGCTCATGGCAGGAGTTACAAATTATTCAGGACTTTCATACAGGAGCTTTGACTAAGAATATCCAGGTGCTTCTGTGATCAATCACCAGTTAGAGTAACTGCCTCAGTCTGCCAAGAAAAATTAGGGCAGGTAAGGCCATCTCAGAATCTTGCCAAAATGACCTTGTGGTTGATGAAACCTGCAAAGAAACCTATTCATGATTCTCATAAGTGATGGGATGTTTTTTAGGTCACTTCTTCTAGTGCAAATTTTGAGCATATCAACTGAATCTTCCCTCATTCTAATAGAAATAATTGTCATAATCTATGAATATTTTATTTGTTAGCTTTTGTTTGTTATTGTGGTAAGAGCAGTTAACATGAGACCTATCTTCCTAACAAGCTTTTTATACACAATATACTATCATTAACTATAGGCACAATGTTGTGACCTTAACTGAAAATTTATGCCTATTAAATAAGAACTCCAATTTTTTCCATTTTTATCTCCCAACCCCTTGCAACCACCATTATACTCTACATTTCTGACTTTGAACCTGACTTTGAAACCTCATAGGAGTGGAATCTTGCAGCACTTGTCCTTTGTGTCCAGATTATTTCACTTACATAATGTTCTCCTGCTTCATTTGTGTTACCACATCTGGTAGGATTTCCTTCCTTCTTTAGGCTGAATAATATTTCATTGTATACAAGTGCCACAATTTCTTTATCCATTTAGCTGTTGATGATCTTGTCAATAATCAAAAATCTCCCAACAATCAATTAATTCCTTTGAAATTAACGTCAAACAAGAAGAACCTTACGTTAATCAGATGCTTTCAAACAGTGAGTTTGAGGAGTACTTCTATGATAAGGGAGTATGTTTGCCATTGTCTTTATCATTAATCCTTATTGTTATCTACTTTCATAATCCACATGTGAATAGTATTACACCTACACAGTGGAGTGAACAGCAACCTTTCTAAAATACATACTATATAAACTTGTTTATTGGTAAAACTAATATGTTTATAATTTTATGATTTCCAAATGAAGTTAGAAAAAATTGGACTATGAAATTCAAGAAAGCCAAGAAAGAGATCTTTCAGATACTGTGAAAATTAGGTATCTGGAGTCCTGAGTGTCTGAGTGTTAAAGACGTCATTTTATTAGTAGATGGTTGAAACAATTCTCTTCTTCTTCTAAACACATCTCATTGCAATGTGGCTTTGTGGACTCTTACTAAGAGAAACGTTTTCCCCATTTATTTCTCTGGACTGGCTACGTAGCTAGCTTTGACCAAAAGAATGTTTGTGATGTCTGATCCCAGGAAGCAAGAGGCCTTGTGGTTTCCTCTTCCCACCTTTTGAAATGTGGTCCTTCTGATTGAGGAAGCTTGGACTAGCCTCTTGAAGGGAAGACCACAAAGAATTGAGATGAGCCTTGGATGAGCCAGTCTCTAGGGGAACAATCGCATTAATAATCTCAAATAAGATAAGCAAAGAACTTTTCAGCTGAAATTGCCCCAAAAAGCATTGTGAGCAAATATAACTGCTGCTTCCAGCCACTAAGTTTGTGTGGAGAGGTGTTTCTCTTTCTTTATGTGTTTTCTTTTTTTTATTTGTCCTTTTTAGATATACAGGAGAGTAGAGTGTATTTTGACATATTACAAATACATGGAGTATAACTTATCCTAATTAGGGTCCCATTCATGTGGTCGTACGTGATGTGGAGTTTTATTGGTTGTTTATTTGGCAAAATGTTCTCTCTGATATGGGTGGTATTTTGTTCTGCAGTGATAAATAATACAATCATCTTAAATGCCATGGTGCAATGTTAAGTCTAGTAATAAAGACTGAGAATTATTAATAATGATAATTTTCCCTTAAAATTTATGTTTAACTGGTTTTCTGTTTTTGATTAACTATTATACAGTTGTGAAAGCTCAGCATTATCAATTTACAGTTGTTCTTAAAGGCATTATATCTGTGCCAATTCTCCCATATTGGCTTCCATGAGCCTCCTGACCCTATGTCCAATAATACCTCTCATTCTAAATATGACCTTCTGTCTATGCAGACAGTGAAAGCCTTGAAGGTCTATTACTTCTTGGTTTTTGAATCTCCAGAATCTCCAGCACTTCAGAATAGTGCTTCTACATGGAGTACTCAGTGGGCTATCATTGATTGAGTGGATGCATCTCTGTTGTGCTTCTGCCAAATTCCACAGTCATCACTGACAGGTAGCTCATTTGCTTGACTTCTGGATTCAGAAAACTGCCTTATCCATGACACATAATCAATCCCTGCTTAGGGATTGATGGATGACTTTTTCTTATTTCTCTAATCTCTGTCAAGGAAAGCTAGAAGAATGTTATATGTAAAAATAAATTATTTTATTTTCATAGGAGCTAGAAAAGTCAAGAGTACATCTATCATTTTCAATAAATTCTTGGCTCACACCTTAGCATGTTAAATGGAAAAGTGGTTGCTAAGTGCTGGGAGCACTTTGCAGGGAGAGGAGAGGCATCATTTTGGGGGACACATAGGATGATTGAACTATTAAAACTTCAAATTTCTACCCGCATTTTAAAATGGTGCATGCATCACAAGTTCTGACATAAGCAAATGCTTCCTCCCCTTCATTAAATAGACTGATTGGCAGCTTGGTCCTGATATATGTCAATCTCCTCCATTCCTTACTAGAATAGGTGACTAGAAAGAGAACCTTTGTAGGGATAGTAGCATGGACTGGAAGACCTCTGGAGAAGATAAAACAACATGGTTCTGGAGAATAAAAATAAGCACAGACAAGAAGTAGGGAAGGACCACCAGGAATCTATGGTTCTGAACACCATCCTATTGTGCTTAGTAAATTCCCCACAGCTTCACTAGATTCCCTACAATATTCTTTAAACTGGAGGAAAAAAGACATTGTCTGATGGATTACATACTGCCAATTGAACCTTTGAGGTGGATTTAAAGGTGTCAGTGTTGAAGATTTTGTGAGGATCTGGAAGGAGATAGATGTTCTCTCAGGAGGATTGCATGTCCTGGTGGACCCATTAAGATCTGGAGTTCATACACATGAATCAGGCCAGTGACAGACAGACCTGGAGACAGGCTAGTCCCAAAAATTGAAAAGGGTTCCTTTTGACAGCTCATTCTGACCCTGAACATAGATGGAATATAATCATGTTTCATGTAGATCATGAGATCCAGATGTTTGGACTAAGAACTAAAGTTTGCTGAATGTCTCTATTTCAATATGTGCTGAGGGACTAAGTATTATATTCAAAGACATTTGGAAAGCTCAATTTGGTGCTGAAAGGGAACTGGAATTTCAAATCCACAGATGTTTGTTTTGGGCTGATATTATAAATAATCCTTATGAACATTGAACTTATTTCTAGAGTTAAAATCTAATAATATCACATTTATATTTGATGGATAACATCACGACATCCTACAATGTCTTGTAAATATCTCTCAATTGCTGATCTTTTATAATGCAGTGAGAAATCTGACTTGAACCTGAAGCTGAGGCCTATTGGGAGCCATCACTCATTCAGCAAAGAGAAGCCCTACTCTATTCTTAACAAAGTATGGAATTCCCTTTTCTTTTTTCAGGATAATTAGGTCTCTGCCTTCCTTTAATCCAGACATGAGTTCATTTTTAAACCAGATGTGCCTCCCTGAGGCACAGTGGCACAGCTTCTCAAGAGGTTCCTCATGTCTGCCCCAGCAGTGAACAGAGCTGCAAACCATAACAATGATGATGAACAGCTCTCAACCCCCTACTCTAAAGTCAGCTTTCCTGAAGAGTTTCTGAGTGTAGTTGTTAAAGACTGGGAAGACAACAGGTAATGCTGAAATTAGGATGTTGAAAAGTCTACTCCATTGCTACTTAGTGTCTTAAGTGAAGCTTGATCCTGCGATCTGGTGTGGTGATGTTTCTGATTCTCATTTCTGGACTAGTTGTACCGTGATTTTGAGTCCTGATTGGCCTCCCATTTTCCAGTCTATTCAAGAGAATCAGTAGCATAGGCTGCTGTGTCCTCTTCTTTTTGCCTTTCTCCATTTCACAGTTAATATACTATTCAATAGAAGGCACATAAGTAAATTTTTTGCAGTTTCTGTGAGTTGCTGAGTTAGTTTGTTTTGTGTGATCAGCTTCTCGTGACTGAATGAATCAGGTATGAAAAAACTAGTATTTATGAGACAGTGTTCACTTTCTAAAGTCACAAGGACCTACTTACGTCTCAGAGTCTACACTTCATTATCTTTTTGCTACACTCCCCTCATCTTTCTAGGTGAGGATGTTTTAAACAAAATTAGTTTGCACAGGTTTCCGTTTTCAGGAATAGACATAGTTTGCTGCTCTCTCATGGTCCATTCAAGAAGCAGACAAATGATTAACATTCTTTGAAAATATTAGTACCTTTTTTTATACTGATACCCAATGCACATAAAGTGTTAGATTCAGAGTTGTGTGTTTTCATAGAGTAAATACATTTGCATAACCATCAGGCAGATTAAGTCAGATAATTACCATTCCCAAAATATATATCATGAGCCCTGCCTCCGAAGGGGTTAACTGTCCTAATTTTTAACAGAATTGTCTTATTTAAAAAAATACAAAAACAAATGAAAACTTGGGCCCACACATTTTGCCTTGGTTACCTCTGTTTAGTCTTTCTTTTTTTTCCTTTGGGAAAGAAAAATATGCTAGCCTTCTCCAGACTTACAGATTGCTCCAAGTTTTTTAGTTGAGGCTGAAACAGTCATGGTTATTAGTTTTCCTTAATTCTAGATAGATTGAACTAGTATGGATTTGAAAGAAGTTTAAGAGGTTCAAACACTAATGATCACCATTACAAAAGAGGAGACATTTTTTGCCTGAGAAATGACTTTGTTTTCCAATACACTGATGTTTAAATGTAATTTCTTTGACTTTAAGAGTTATTCTTTGCCTGAGTGAAATTTTCCCTCAGAAATCTACCAATGTTAACTAGTATGTTTTCTTTTATTTATTTATTTATTTTTTATTTGGCATTTTAAGTGGAATTTCTCTGTGTCATTACTTGACATTAATCATTTCAAATAATTTTGACTTGTAAAGTATGTTACCACCAGTTTTTTTGGTTGATTAGAAATTTCAGAATAAGTTAAAATCGCTGCCCCAAACAAAGCTTCACAAAAGAAAATTAATATGGGAAGAGTATTTCAAATAACAAATGTTTATAAAGAGACTAGTTTTAATTTAAGAATGTACTGGGGAGTTATTTCTCACATTTGCAAATTATAGGATATCGTTTTCATTAGGTTCATGGCTTATTGTTCTCTCATATCCTAAAATATAATCTTTTGTAAGAAAAAGTTATTTATTTGATTTTTATCCAATTTCATTTGTATGCCACTAAATATATCAAAATATATACTTAAATTCATTATATAGGTTTACCTATTTTTTATATACAATTCCATAAGAATTAGTATTCTAGCATCAAGAAATGGGCTTTAGGTGATGGAGGAAGTGATCTGAGGTGGGTCATGTCTTGAGTTTAGAGTTGATCCTGTGGATGGAGCTGCCTTGGTGGGCCCTGGCACTAATGTATGGGCATCTACTGTGCACATCAAGCAAGTTACTAAACTTGTTTAGATATTGATTTTCTAATGTGTGAAGTGAGAAAAATAAGAGTTCCAGTGGGTTAATGTGAAGAATAATGAAGTAACATTTTGTGTGAGCCCAATACGTATTATCTAGTATTAATAGAAAACACTATTAAATTATTATTTTTAATAAAGCAGTCTGAAATTTCAGATGTACACCAAATAAATTATTTAAACTATATTTGCAATCAATGCCATTGCTGTTAATGGATAAAAACCAAAATAATTTAAAAGCACTAAGAAATTCATACAACAAAAGCAATAAAAAAGAAATATATGGTGCATAGGAAATATTTTATCAAATAAAGCATTGGAAGACCACTTACCACATCTATGATATCAGATTCCATTTCATAGCTGAGATCAGACTATAAGAAAAAGCAAAACAGAAGTTAGTGTCCAATTAATAATATGAAATCTGTTATTATTTATTTAAGGAAACCAAACAAATATCCATACATTTGTATTTCAAACAATCTATTTATTTTTAAGTTACAGGAATTTGTTCTTTGGAATCTGAGGAACCAGCCAATATGAGAGTCTGTCTCTTAATAGAGTGCTTTTATTATACTTTTATATTTATTGTGATTTTGATACATTTGTACTTATTCTTTTTTTTTAATATTTTATGTTTTATATGGACCGTGATATTTTTGGATCTCTTTACCACACTTCTTGCATTATGTTGAGTTGCCTAATTCTCATTCACTTGGTTCCCCCTCTATTAGTCAATATAGTACACATTCAATTTATGTACATTTAATATAAGAGTTTTATGTATGGTAGACTTAATTGGCTAATCAGTACTTATGTCTTTCTCTGATCAGGACAATGATTTTTAATATGTTTATACTCAAATCTCCACTTTTCCATCTATTATGTTGCCGTTATCCAATATTTCATTCTTATATTTTCTTCATTTGCCCAAATTAGTCTTCTATACAAAGATTATAAAGATGAAAAAAATATTTTAATGATGTCCTCCATATCATAGTTTTAAAAAATAACTTTATTCATTTTATAATGAACAACATATAATTTCACTAATTAAAATATACAGGATGAAGGTAATTTTTTCCTATGTGTATGACTGCATGATCACAGTAAAAGAAAGAGTAGTAAATGGTTCCAGTACTACAGAAAGGCCCTACATGGTCCTTCTCAATCTGTGTTCAAAGAGTAGCCAATATTCCAAATTATCTCTTAAATTATTTTTTTCTGCTTTGAACTTTACATAAATGAAAACAGAGTATGCATTATGTTGTCTTGGGCTTCTTTCACTCACTTTATTACGTATAACAGTGATCTGGGTTGTTTCACACCACTGTTTCTGTTTTATATGTTACATCTTTTCTCATTCTTCCAGTTTCAATATTTCCATGTTATATTTACAGTATAATTGTAATAAAATCATTTAAACACACACACACACACACACACAAAGAAGCTGGGTGTGGTAGCATACACCTGTAATCCCAGTGGCTCAGGAGATTGAGGCAAGAGAATCACCCAAGTTCAAAACCAGACCCTCAGCAACTTAGGCCCTAAGCAACTTAGCAAGACCCTATCTCAAAATAAAAAATAAAAAGAGCTGGGGATGGGGCTCAGTGATTAAGCACCCCTGGGTCCAATCCCCAGTACCAAAAAGAAATTAATAATAAAAACAAAACCAATTTCATTGAGAGAGAATCCACATATTGATTCATACATATGAACTGTCCAATAATCAACATTTTTAGAACATTTTCATCCCAAGGTAGAGAAAACCTATACCCTTTGTTCATTGTCCATCCTTTCTAACCCTAAAAATCCACTAATCTACTTTGTGTCATTGTAGATTTTCTGTTTTTTTCACTTTCTAAGTAAATGGAATCATATAATGTGTGGTGTCTCATGATTGACTTCTTTTATTTAGCATGCTGTTTTCTGGGTCCATTAGCCTTGTATCATCTATCACTCCTGTCCACAACCAGTGGAAAAGATTTGGAGTTTTTTCACATCCTTATCAACATTTAGTTTTCCATTCTGGGAGGACAAGGCACAAGGAATAGCCAGTCTCAGAAAATGGAAGACTACTGTTTCCCTTTTATTTTATCTCACTTGTACAGAGAATGTGTCCTTCTTAGAGGTACACAAAGTCAAAAGAACTCCTAAAAATCAATCAGGACAGAGGTGCTCCAAGTTTCAGAGCAGATGTCACTGGCAACTATGACAGCTGAAGTTCAGGGCCCTGACTTGACGCTGGTCTGTAACTCCCATTGCATTACCTGCACCAGGAACTAGGGTTCTTTGTCTACTTCATTTGGTGGCCCCATCTAAGTGATCATGCCTTTTTTTCCTCTTTCTTTCTGTATTTTATAAATATAATGCATTCTAAATAACATTTCTTAGACTTCTAGCCTCCTGAATCATAAACTGCACAAATTTCTTGCCTTTATAAGTTGCCAAATGTATTATATTCCATTAAGGCAACAGAAAATGGACAAAGACATACCTTTCTTTGGCAAGTTTCACCTAGTGTTACTAAATAATGAAGAGGTGGCCCCTCATCAAGCTCTGCCCAGTGTCATACTATAATTGAGATGCACCCTCCTGAAACTTCCTACCCATGCTACAGTTCATGTGTAGAGCAGGGAACCACTGTGGATGACTCAGAAAATTCACTGAATCCAGTGACTAGCAGACACTATGGCCCCTTTTCAGAAGCTGTGTCATCAGGGGACAAAGCAGGGTTTCAGTGGTAGCTTGGATAGTCTATAATACCTTCCTAGATACCTTCCTAGATAATAAGGACAGTTTGGAATTAACTTCTATAACATATTTTGCAGAGCCGGGCGTGGTGGCGCATGCCTGTAATCCAAGCGACTTGGGAGGCTGAGTCAGGAGAATCGTGAGTTCAAAGCCAGCCTCAGCAACTTAGCAAGGCCCTAAGTAACTCAGTGAGACCCTATCTCTAAATAAAATACAAAATAGGACTGGGGATTTGACTCAGTGGCTGAGTGTCCTTGAGTTCAATCCCTGGTTCAATCAATCAATCAATCAATAAATAGCCTAAAATTTAATCATATACTTTTTTCTACTTCCAATTGACAGCATCTGTGTTGTACCGGCACTGGGGTAGAGAGGGGAGATAAGGAAGGGCAGACTGAGAAATAAAAGCCAATCTTGCTCCTCCCTGGTACTTACCTACTTAAAAATTATTTTACAACCTATTTTTTAATCAATTCCTTATGTAAACTTTTCCCCATGTCAATAACCAAATAAGGGCTGGGGATATAGCTCAGCAGGTAGAGTGCCTGCCTCACAAG
>JAJEJO010052097.1:0-49715 GCA_020662805.1 Glaucomys volans | reverse complement strand
AAATACAAAATAGGACTGGGGATTTGACTCAGTGGCTGAGTGTCCTTTAGTTCAATCCCTGGTTCAAAAAAAAAAAAACATATATTTTGCTAGTTTATTAGTCTTTGTGCACGTTTTGTGTGAGGGGCTTACATACATATGGCATGGAAGGAAGGGGTAGAAGAAGCCCTGACCCATCCCTACTGGCTCCCACCTCTGATACCATTTCTCTACATTGTCCCTTGACAAATATGTCCAGGTCCTCTTGGGTAGTGACACTGGTTAGCCAAGGTTATCTCTCATTTTTCCCTTTTGATTTCCGAATTGGCATCCTCTTTAGAATATTGTATGTCTATCAAATCAAAGATTTTTGTGAAGCCAAGATAAAATGTATTTGGTGACTTTGCTGACCTCTAAATAGCAGTTTTATGTCTCATATTTTAGGTATTACTGTAAATGGAAAAGGAATTGTGAACTGATTTGTAGCTCAATTACTTACCCAAGATCTAAAAGGCAGATAATCAAGACTATTTACTTGATCACTGGGGATCTCTGTAAAATTTCCTAACAGGGGTGACATTGGGTTAAGACTACCTGTGATGAGGATGGATGTTATGTAGGCTTCAAGCATGCCCAGCACATGCTGATTGTTCTCCCCAGATAGCTGTTTATAAGAGGATCTGAAGCCAAATCTCACATAGAATGGAAAAGGGATCCTGATATACTAATATTTTTCTTTATAGTCTTAATTTCATGGGCTTTCTGCAGTTAAAATTCATGATGTTCTTTAAAAATGTTTTTTAAAATCACTATAAAATGCAAGAACATTAATGTAATAACAATACTACCTCTACCTCAGTCTTACTCTACTTACACACACATGTCTTTTCTTCCCTCTCTTATTCAATGCTTGATTTGCTGTAGGTCCTGAATAATGACAAAATGATAGCCATGGTAATGTCAGTGGAGCAACAGATGATTTTATTTGTACAAAGCACTTCTAAAGAATGAAATAGTTCATAACTACTCTTTGTGAAAATATTGATGCTTAAATTAGTGTATGGAAGAAAAACTTGTAACCTTTAATAAACTGTTATTTTAATTACTGATTCTGAAGTCTTTGACCTTCCTCCTAACTCTGTGTTTCAGCCTTTAGAAACACTCATCAAAGAAGTGGTTGAATGAAGTGCAGAGCTAGTTAAACTTGCAAATATCAAAGTTCAGTCTGATTCTGAATGTGTCTTTTCTGCCTATAGAGCTATGGGGAAGCTGCTCAAGGAAAATATATCAAAATTTCTTCCCAGTCTCTTTATTCATTTTTTATTGGACAGACTGATGTCATATTGGCATTTCGTCTATATGATCATCTTGGAATAAGCTGTGATTTAAGAACTTTCTATATGGAAACAGTTTTGATTTAATGAAAATCAATGGTACAAATCATGTCCTAGATACTTTGCTTCCAATTTTCTGAACAATATTTCCTTATGAAACCACCATTGAACCAACTAGGTAAGGAAGATTACCTTTAAGGATAGGAATCTGTTTGTGGAAAATCCCATGCACATGCTGTTCCAAACCTCTTCCTTTTCATTGCACACACAGGTTAGTTTTAAACATCCTTTGTGAGTATAATCATCATCCTACCTTCTTTTCTTATTTTATTAGTAATTTAATTGCATGATTAATTTACTTTTGGTACTGGGAATTGATCCCCAGGGTGCTTTACATTGAGCCACATCCCCATTCTTTTTATTTTTTATTTTGAAACAGGGTCTCACTAAGATGCCAAGGGTCTTACTACGTTTCTGAGACTGGCCTCTGATCTGCTATCCTCCTGCCTCAGCCTCCTGAGTTATGGGATTACAAGTGTATGCCAGGCTGCCTGGCTCTACTTCCTTTTTAAATAAAAAAAAAATTGTTCAAGCTGGGCAGGTTGTACAGGACTGTAATCCTGGCAATCACAGTGACTTTGGAGGCTGAGACCAGGGGATTCTAAGTTTGAGTTCAGCTTGAGCAACTTAGCTCAAGTTTGAGTTCCGTCCTAAGCAACTTTTCAAGACCCTGCCTCAAAATGAAATAAATATCATTACCCTATGTACATGTATGATTACATGACTATTATGAATCTACATCATTCACAAACATAGAAATTAAAATTTGTACTCCATTTGTGTACAATGAATCAAAATGAAGTCTTTAAAAATTAAATAAATAAATAAATAAATAAATAAATAAATACTAATAGTTTGGGATGTAGCTAGTGGTAGAGTGCCCCTGGGTTCCATCCCCAGCACTAAATAGTAGTAATGATGATGATGATGATGATGATGATGATGATGATGATGACAATGATAATGATGGTCAGGTTTAAGGTCCTCGTATTTTCCAGGATCAAATACCAACATGTGAACATTTGTTTTCCTTTCGTAATGACCCTACTTTAACTGCATGAATATATTACAAGAATAATGTTGTTTGGATTACATTAAAGTGCCAAAAAGCTGAAGGAAACAGGACTTTGTCACTAACAAAATGATGTGAATAAATTGGTAGTGCTAGAAAATATATTATTTACACTGTTTTCCAAAATTAGCATGGTTGATACTTTGAGCTATATCTTTTTCTTTATTGGTTCTTTTTGATTATTCATGACAGTAGAACCCATTTTGATGTAATTATACAGCAGGGAATATATCTTTTCTTTCACAATGTAGATTCACACAATTCATATAATCTTACATATACATAGGGTAATACTGCCTGTCTCAGTCTACTATTTTTCCTTCCCCCAACCCCTCCCGTCCCATTTTCCTCTACACCATCCATACTTCCTCCATTCTTTTCTTATCCTCTCCCCCTCATTATGTATCAGCATCCACTGATCAGAGAAAACATTTGGCCTTTGGTTTGTTGGGCTTGGCTTATTTCACTTAGCATGATATTCTCCAACTCCACCCATTTACCAGCAAACACCATAGTTTTATTCTTTTGTATGGCTGAGTAATATTCCATTGTGTACATATACCACAGTTTCTTTATCCATTCTTCAAATATACCACAGTTTCTTTATTGATTCATTCAAATCTAGGTTGGTTCCACAATCTGGCTATTGTGAACTAAGCAGCTATGAACATAGATGTGGCTGCATCCCTATACTTTGCTGATTTTAAAAACCTTGGGTAGAAACCAAGGAGTGGGATAGCTGAGTCAAATGGTGGGTCCATTCCAAGTTTTTTGAGGAATCTCCATACTGCTTTCCGGAGTGGCTGCACCAATTTGCAATTCCACCAGCAATGTACAAGTGTGCCTTTTCCCCCACATCCACACCAACACTTATTATTGCTTGTATTTCCTATAATAGTCATTCTAATTGGAGTTAGATGAAATCTTAGGATGGTTTTAATTTGCATTTCTCTAATTACTAGAGATGATGAACAATTTTTCATATATTTGTTGATCACCTGTATATCATTTTCTGTGAAGTGTCTGCCCCTTTCCTTATCCTATTTATTGATTGGGTTCTTTGCATTTTTGGTGTAAAGTTTTGTAAGTTCTTTATAAATTTTGGAAATCAGTTGAGCTATATCTTTTATGCACCAAATATTTTTTACTATAAACATGTCATGCAGTCCCCCCAAAATACATTCATCAATGCTTCTTTCTGTCCTATCACTGTCAATGCTGAGTCAATCTAGAAAAAGAAACCCAAAAGGAAGCTCTAAAGAGCCCAGAGCCCTCTCTGAAAGTAATGTGAACCTGTTTAAGCCTCTGTAACTGCATGTTGAAATGGAAGTCCTATGACCCTCACAAAACAATTAGCTGTATTGCATACATATGTATCTTTTTTTAAATTCTAAAATACCAAATATTGAATACAGCTATGCTGGGCAAGCATTCTACCACTCAGCTGTCTCCTCAGCCTGGTTGCACATGTATCTATGTTTAGATACAGTCCTGAGGAGACAATTAGATGTACAGAAAAGGGTTAATGTATTGCTTTATTTTGTTTTTCAGCATGTGGAAATTTTATAGAGAATGTATATTAAATGAGAGTATACATAAATATTTAAAACTTGATTATTAATCCTTCAACCATTCCTTCTAGATCTTTACTTTATTTCCTTGTAGAATCTGTTGGGCAGTTACTGAGTTCCTTATTTTTTTCTAAAATTTTAGGAAGCCTGAATGACATTCAGGGCTTTTGAGAATACACAATGGGTGCAAGTGCAGAACCTATCCATTATGCACATACACAAATCCTTTGTTTCCCTAACCATGTCAGCTGTTTCCCAATTTATTGGCCCCCTTACAGTGGTAGAATTAAAGAATTTTCAAATGAAAAATAAGATTTGTTGTGTCTTTTACACAACTATTCAGTGGTATGCTCTGAGATCTGTGGATAAATGCAGAATGAGAGAGGACAGTGGATACATGTCTAGGAACACAAACAACTAGGAATCACTCAACATTAGAGAAACAAGCTTTTATTTCTGGTAACTGCTTGGCAGGTGATGAGATGGGGTGGCCCAGCCTGCCGCTCCTCCGTAGCTCCTTCTCACACTGTTTCCTCCACTGAGTAGAGATGAACCACAGCAGGTGATGATCTTTGAGTAAGTGAAGGTGAGGCTCTGAGATAGCCCTGTTTCCTTATACAGACCCTTTTCTCTTAAAGAGAAAATTACTGAAAATTTTAAAAATATTTTCTCAGTTCTTGAGCTTGTTCTGTGTGTGGTATCTGCTCATTTCCAAACATAAATTTATAGTAAGTAGGTTTAGGATCATTACTATGAAGATAATGGGTATTCTTTGTCTCCTTTACCTGGAGTGACATTAACAACAGTGAAATGCTAGAATTTGTGGATACATTTTTATTCCTCCTAATAGCCTGGTCATTGGAATCAGCCTGTAAATTGCTGGTTACTTTCAACATAAAACTTTTTCTAGGTTCAAGTCCCGATAACATATCACTTGAGGGGAGGAGAAGAGAAAATTGGGGCAGGGAGAGAAGAGAAAACCAGGCTTAGATGAAAGAGGGGAGTGAAGGGAGGGGAAAGAGTATGGGGAAGGGGTATAGGGAAGGAATGAATGAAGGAGTGAAGAAGACATTATTACCTCATGTATATGTACAACTGCATGACTGATGTGATCCTGCAATATGTATAATCAGAAAAATGAGAGATTACACCCTATTTATGTATGATCTTTCAAAATGTATAAATGCATTCTACTGTCATGTGCAACTAATTCGAACAAACAGAATAAAAAATATATATAAATATATATTTATAGATGTCAAGGACATCTCATAGTTTCTGAGATAACTTGACAGAGGGCCAGACACTGAAAATGATACTTAGCATGTTTGTGAAACCCCACCAAGGAGTGCAATTATGACTTGTGCACTTTTTGGTATGCTTTAAAGTTGTTTTCTTTTTAAAGCATGCTATTACTTTTTGATATTTAAAAATGATTGTCACTTTAGGGGTAATGATGGCATTTTGAAGTCCTTATTCTTCAGTGAAACATACTAAAATATAAAGAGATTAATTGAACAAATGGCCAGGATATGCTTCAGTGTAATTTAGGTGGGGAAAGGAAGAAAGGGGAGGTAGGCAGAAGGTCATAGGTAAGTTTATGAGTTTATGATTAATAAGTGAGGGTTCATTTTATCATTATCTCTTTTACATAGTTGGAATTGTGCATACACATTTTGATAGCATACCTCCTCCTAGAATGGGGCTTATGCAGAACTTGCTGCCCCATGGAAAAGTCACCTATGATGCATTAGATGAAAAACTCCACACAGGAAGCACACAGAACTCTGACTGATGTGCACTAGTTTGGGGTGCATCTTTGTCATCCTCTGGATGCCTGCCTGGTCTTCAGACTATGGCAAGGCCCTAGGACACCTCTCCTACATCCTATAGCTTCTGTCGTGGAACAGCCATCATTCACCGATTTGAAGATTTTAACATCCAGCACCCTGACAGGCTGAGAGCAAGCAGTTCAAAGGTCAAGACTGTGCTTTGCTGGACAGTAGAATGTCTTCAGCAGGGAAGGGTCATGCTTAGAAGTTTTAGGAAATACCTTCCATGGTAGGAACTATAGATGACCCTCACAAGGACACACACAGCTATTAGAGTATGATGGCAGGTGGGGAGGGGTTTCCCATGTTACTCTAATATGAACTTGTATTATCTGAACTTTCTTTTTACATCCACCCACCATTTTCTATTTTATTTTTTTGTGGTACCAAAGACTAAACCCAGGGGTGCTCTACCACCAAGCAACATACCCAGACCTTATTTTTTGAGACAGGGTCTGGCTTAAGTTGCCCCAGATGGCCTTGAACTTGTGGTCCTCCTATCTCTGCCTCCAGGATAGCTGGAATTACAGACACATGCCTACTTACCTAACTCATTTTATATTTTTTAAAAAGTTGAAAAGGAAGCACCTTTGGGTCAGCTCTCCCTTCACAAATACACCCTCCTTGTTTCGCAAGTCTTGGTTATACCCACCCACAGGACTGAATGGGAAGCACCATCTTGGAAGGAAGCTTTGACAGGTGGCAATAACATAACATGCTTACACAGGTGGTCTGGACCCACATGCTTCTCTTACCTGATGGTGCTTCCCAGTTCAGTCTGGATGTAGGTCTTGGCCTTGATCTCTGCTGGGTGGAGATGGTCCTCCTGCAGGGGCCCCTTGGCTGCCACTGAGCCCAGGTAGCTGAGGGTTTGGCCCCAGTAATGGGTGCCAGGCTGAGCTCCTGAGGAACATGGGCTGACCCAGTTCCTGCTTTGCCTGGCTGGCTAGCCAGAATCGACAGTGGCAGTGAGGACTGCACAGGCCCAGGGCCCACTGTGGGGGACCCATCCTCAGCCAAGGCAGGAGCCAGGTCTCTGGCTGGCAGCTCCTTCTGATGAAGCACGGCTTGGACTTCTTCAGGATTTCCTGCAGCGTGTCAATGGGTGAGCCGTTGACAGAGCACTCAGTCTCGCCCATCTGTGGCAGATGGAAGCGTGCAAGGCTCGATAGGCCCTTGTGGTTCTCAAAGAACTCTACTGTAGAACTCACAGCAGATGTTGCTCACCAACTCTGCCCAGGACGACAGGTTCAAGGGTGTCATGTCTTCCCACGGCGGCGCCTCCCCAGGGACCCTTAGATGGGTGCAATTCTCCATGAAGGGCCCCTGGCAGCATCTCCCGCTTGATCTCCACCCGCATTTGTTCAGGTTTCAGTTTCTTAGGCAGGGAGGTAGCAGTCAGGCCTGGGAACATCTTCCTGGTGGTGGAAGGAGGAGAGGCAGTTGGTGAGTGGCCCAGGGGCCTGCCTGGTGGTGGTGGCAACTTCTTAGCCAGAGGTGAGATGTGAAGATCCGAGGGGTTGTGGTCCTCTAGTGAGCTGCCAGGGCCTCCAATGTCCACCACCTTTGCCAGGGCTTTTGGGTTGGGCCCTGGAGGGTGGAGGGATCCACCTGGCTGAGACTGGGTCTGTCTCTTCAGGATCTCCCTCAGTGTTTCCATGGGTGCACCACTTACTTACCACTTGGTCATGCCTATCTGCCGCAGACAGGAACGTGTGTGGCTCGACAGGCCCTTGCGGTTCTCCAAGAACTCACCACAGAACTAACAGCAGATGTCTCAAGCTGGCTCTGGGCCAGAGGAGAGGTTGAGAGGAGATGACTCCACATCAGAGGCCCAGAAAATGCCGGCGGCTGCAGTAACTGAGAGGTCCGGCTTCCCCCAGGGGCTGGTCGTACCGTGTCCTGCAGTTTGGCTTTCTTGGCCAGTGGTGGGGGGCGGAGGGGAGCAAGGAGAGGGCCGCAGAGGCGGAAAGAGGCCGCCCCAGCTGGGCCAGGGCTCAGCGCCCAGGTGGGAGGCGGATCTGGACGCCTCCCTCCTGATGATCCCATGGAGCAGATCTATGGGGAATCCCTTGGCCTCCAGGTCGCTGATGCCCAGGTGGCGCAGGTGGGAATGGGCGTGACTGGACACGCACTTGCGGGTCTCAAAGCAGAAACCACACAGCTGGCAGGGTCTCAAAGCAGAAACCACACAGCTGGCAGTCCCCCCCCCCCCCCCCCCCCGCCACTGTCTAAAGTGAGATTCAGGGGTCCCTCGTCCTCATACTGGAGCCACTGTGCCTTTGGGGAGGATGGCTGGGGGCTCAGGGACAGCTGGGGGCTCTTGTCCTCAGGATTCTTGGGGGTAGAGGAGCCAGTCAGGGCCAGCGGTGCCTTCTTGAGGAGCAGAGAGCTGGGTGGGTGGGCCAGGCCCTTGATTGAGAAGACAGGAGGAAACTTGATGGCTTTGTTGACAGCAGGGGCGTCCAGGGGCGTGGCCAAGGTAAGCAGACCTGGCCCCAGATACCAATTCTTTCGGAGAGTTGGACTTCTTTGTTAGGCATGGGGGCAGCCCAAGGGGAGCATCAGGCAGGCCCTTCTGCTTCACCAACTCATAGAGGAGGTCTGTAGGGGCACCACTACGCTAGGATTCTGCTACCCCCAGCTGCTGCAGGTGGGAACGAGCATGGCTGGACGGGCCCTTACGGGTCTCAAAGCAGGCGGCAGGCCTCACAGGTGGTCCAGCTCTGGGCCTTGAGGTCTGGCGGCTGCTGTTTGCTGCCCTGAGGAACCTCGGAGGCCACTTTGCTGCTCAGTTGACTAGTCACCTGCTCCAAGGCCCCAGGGACAGGCAAGCTCTTCTTAGGAAGCAGGGAGACACCAAGTTCATGGCCACCATTGTGTTTTCCTCAGAACCCAGGCCCAGGGTGGAGGCGCGGGTCCACAAGCCTGCGTACACCTCAGCCTTGGGCTGGTCCTGTAGTGGTGGTGGCGGTGGCAGCGGGGGTCGGGGCGGCGCTGGCAGCGCGGGCAGGGCCATGGTGCCCGGCTGCTGGGGCAGGGCGGGGGCGCGCCCCGCAGGCTGCCCACACCGCTGTTGTTGCTCTCCTCTTTTGCCACTGGGCACTGGTCGGTGTAGGTGGCCATCTTGACCCCAGTGCGCTTGGGGTGGCCGACCCAGAAGAAAGCCAAAAAAATATTTTTAAAAATGCGTTGCAATTGTAACCCACAATTGGATCCCAAATACGTCAATGATGAAGCATTGTCAAATTATAGTGATTGTGATTTGATTGTGTCCGATTAGAGTTGTCACCTCATATGCAAAAAAGTACAAATATCTATGTCCAGACCTTTTCCTATGCATTTAAGATATGATGTGTATGTATACAAATACATACATGACTGACATTTAAGCTCATTAGAAAACTAATCACACTGTACTTATAGCCTTCTGCATAATTTACAATATGCAAGCTGTAGGCAATTTACTGTGTGACAACCTCTTTTGACACTTGGCTATATTTACCAAGTAGTTGTTTCCTTTTATAACTTCCTCATGCAAAGAAACATTCCTTCCAATATATAGTTTGTGAAAGAAGATGGAAAAAATTTTTGTATACTCATCCTTGAAATTTACCTTAATATTTGAAAAAATAATAAATATTTTATTTTCTTTTCCTTTGTTCTTTCTTTCATTTTGTGATACTGAGGATCAAACCCAGGGCCTGTGAACGCTACACAAGTGCTCTACCACTGAGGTCCTTCCTCAGCCTATGAATAGTTTAAAAGTAAAATAATGTAGCTAATGAAGTCAGTGTATAATCTAGTTCAGGTGATATTGTAAAAACATATCTTCCCTGTTTATTACCAAATCATGAATTTGAATTCCGAATGAACTCATTCCTCTTCTGATTTGAATTCCCATCCACTGCTCAGGCCTTGTATGTGTGGACATCATACAGATGGAGGTGGGTAAGTCTGATCATTTGGGAGATTTCATATAAATATTTCCCCTCTTTTGCTTGGAATTCGGTTATATTGACTTGAATTCTTGTTTGTGGAACATTTACAGAAAGCATATATTGAACCAATTTTAATATTCCCAATGAAGAGGAACTGCTGGTTTGCCAAATCATATTCATTCCTTTTGAAAAAGCTTTTTCTTTGTGACTTGGTTTTAAGCAAGCAAAGGGCACAATTATTGCATAACTTAAAAAGCTTTTCACAGCCTGCACATTTAGATAGTAACAGACCACTAAGAGAGATTGAACTAATGTACTTTAAATATTGGTTATCACAGGCAGCACTAGCATCAGAGTTTCTTATTTAACACTGAAGTCTGGGTGTCATGACTTTGGAAAGAATCTTATCTTTCTAAAGCACCTAAATCTCACATCCACAGCTTCTGAGAGAAATCTTGAGATTTACTCTACCCTTTGAAATTCTTGTTCTCCTACTTAAAAGAAAAATTAAGAATGCTTACCTGGAGAAAACCCAAAGACATTGCAAAATGATAGTCGTTAACAAAAAGTGGCTACATTATGTTTGTGTCATGACTTTGTTCACATTTAAACACTATTACTTTCTTCTTTCTCATAATACAAAAATTTTTTCCATTTTTATTTTAATTAGGTAGCATTAGTCCATTTTAGTCCATTTTGACAACTAAATGTCTAAAATCTTTTCCCGCTTTCCACTCATATCAAATCTAATGACACTTATGTATGTTTGATATACATACACTGGAGTAATAGTTCAAAACAGAATCCTTTACTGTCTTAATTATTTATTATTAATAATTAAATAATATTTAATTAACAATAATTATATTAATTATACATTATTGTATAATATATAATAATTATATATTACATATAATATATAATTATATTGTTATAATAATTAATTATTATCTTCATTAATTGTATTCCCTTTCACTTTAAATGAACTGTGTTCTTTGGCTTTTCCTATGAACAGCCTGAGAAGCCTACAAGCACATAGGAAACCCTTTGGGCTTTCCTATATTTATAAACATGGAAGTTAACTGCCGACTCCAGTTTGCAACATTAAGGCACTCTAATAAGCATTTATAGTCATCGATCTCCTTTTAATAAACAAAATCAAAAGGAACCATGTAAGAGTATTTGAATATCTGTATTTATGTGCATTGTGAGAGTTGTGTAATTCTTAAGAAGTATGACATGTTATCTTCAAAGCATAGTCCACTGGTAATGAACTCAAAATGTCATTATGTACTTCAAATATATTCCTTATGGAGCATCCATTAACATCCAATAATGTACCTTTCTTGAAACAAAAATTTCACTGTATTCCCAATAACTATGGAGGTCTTTAAAGACCAAAACTGAAAGCAAAACTATTTCTTTACTGAACTTGTTTCTGTGTTTTGTTGGTGGACTTGACATAATGATCTTTTTCAGCAGTGGCAGTAGTCACATAGCATATTATTTTTTATGTTGGTAAAACCTGTGGAATTGTTGAGAAGAAAATTTCTGCAGTAAGTAGGAAGATGGATGCACATGGGCTCTACTTTGGGATCCCTGATAGGAATGTAGTTTCCCTGAGGTAAGAAACTGACGGAGTATATTTATGATTAAATCTTATGCATAGATTTCATGTCCTCAAAATTATTTATCAAAGTCTCTTCCTTATTTGGCACCATGGTTTGGATGTGTCCTCCAAAGTTCATGTCTTAGATACTTAATCCCCAATGCAAATGTTTAATAGTGAGGACCTTTAATTGGTGACTAAGTTGTGAGTTCTCTGCCCTTAGGAATGAATTGTGCCACAGTGGAGTGAGTTCATTATTGCAAGAGTGGTTTTATGTTGAAGCCAGTTTGGCCCCCTCTTGCTCCCTCACAGTACTCTCCTGTCCTTCTGCTTTCTGTCATGCAATGATACAGAAAGAATAATTTTGCAAGACACATACCCCTTGACCTTAGATTTCAGCACTTCTAGAACTATGAGAAATAAATCTCTGTTCTTTATAAATTACCTAATCTTAGGTATTCCATTATAGCAGTACAAAATTGACTAAGACACTCAATCAACAGTCTGAGCATTTCTGCAGTCGTCCAAAGATTTAATCAGAAATGAATTTGGTGAGAGTGATGTGTTCCACAGCTCAGGGTATTGCTACTATAAATGGATATGCCTAGCTGGGATTTTGGCAAGCATTTTGTCACTGCCACTGAGCAATACTTTATGGTATGATGATTTAAGATGAGAAAATTAGAGATTGGATATGTAGACTTGAAAATATTCAATTTACAAAGAAAATTTTCATTTCCCAATTGAAGAAAACTGAAAATTAAAAATTGCAGTTTAGACAAAGTGAGATTAAAAATTATATAAAGAAATGACTATTTAAAGGTCTTCTTGAATTCTGCTAATTATGACAAAATTTCAAATTACTCATCTTTCACTATAGTTTGTGTCTGTTGCTGTGGTTTAAGAGAATAGATTGAATATTGAATAATGCACCTCATAATTGATAAAGTTGCCCAAGGCATGGCATTTTCCTTTTTTCACTTCGGTCCCTAATTTCTAAGTAGTTTAGGTATCTTGTTTTTCAAAATTTCAATTTGGGCTAATCATATATCCAAGCGATTGGTTTTATTCTAGAACATGTGTGCCAGACTACAGGATGTCACACATCATGTTTTAAAAATTCATCAACACATTTATTTGTCAGATTCTTCAGTGAATAAGAATTGAAGTCTTCATTTATATCCTTTATGATTTATGATCAAGTATTGATACTGATAATGTTGAAATTTACCTAAGTCCTGAGATCCTAGGAAACAGTAAAGGTTAAGGAAATCCCCACCCTCTCAAGGTCTTACTTAAGCCGTTGTTTGCTGCAATAAGTTCCCTTCCCCATATTACTTAGATAAGACTCAGACACACCCTAACAAGCCTATGACAAAGTCAAACACAGACCCTCCAAATTCCCACTCTTCATTTCATAAAAGGTTAAATTGCTTATACCCACTGATCAATGTCAACAAAATGCTAGTAAACCAAATGTTGATTGACTTTCTTCCCCTGCAGATACCTTAAACCTGAGCCAGGATCCAACTTCTCCTGAGAATTGTGGGCTCAGGAAAGCATTCTCTGACCTACTGTCAAATCACCCACTGTTTCTTGCCACTGCCCTGTGTTTGTTCTTTGGCCTTGTTCACCTTTCCTTACATGAGACAAATTGTTTCTGTTTTACCATTGAGATACTTTCAGATCAACAGTCAGAACATCCCCTTCTGATTGAGAGGAACAACCATAGTTCCACTCAGTTTTGTTCAATTGAGGGAACTATGTACATACCCAAGGGCTGGTATGGCCACATGTGCTTCTTAAGTATATCCCGCAGGCTTTATTTTTAGAAGACATCTTACACAGTTTTACCGGTTTCTGCCCTGGCCCACTTGTGTTTCTACATTGAGCAAAGCTGAGAGTGGCTGAGCAGTGCACTGTATTTCTGTTTTACTGGAATAATGATCACAACCTCAGCCACACAGCTTTCATGTCTCATGATCCCAGAGACTAGAGATGGAATGTCTCAGCCAGCTGCAGCACATGGTTCCCACACAAGTGGTCTCCCCTGAGCAGTCCACATTTATTAGGACCAACATGGGAACTTTGGAACCCATGCATGATTAGGTTTAATATACTAACCCTAAGTGATGCCTTAACCTATCATCCAGTATTTCCAGAGCTCGAAAAATCTTTCAAAAATATATTATACAAGTTTCCCTCCCACACAAATTTATTCTTATTGGAATTTTAGAGAATTACACAAAATATTCACAACATTTCATTTGCTAGGTGATTACCTGGCCCTCTACAGAACTTTGGAATGCTTTCTCCAATTTATTCCCAATGGATTTTTTCACCTCTCTCAAGTCTGTGATCAGTTACAGCATTCTCAATAAATCCTGCCCTGGCTTTCTATTTAAAATTGTACCCTGTCCCCTTTCCTTTATTTTTCTCTATAACCTTTGAAAACTTTTCACATCCTCTAGTTTTGCTATTTTTGTTTTGTGAACAGTGCCGCACAATTTGTGAATTCCATGAGGACAGTAAATTTTTTCCTTTTGCTGTTGTGTTCACTGTGGTATTCCCAGAAAAGTGCCTGGTGCAGTGTGTCATGTAAATATTTGTTGAATAAATGTTGGTTACTGCAAGAAGTTTTACTGTGACTCATCAGTATTGTACCTAGACGTGAAAGTATGTTTCCTCAACTTAGCTGTTCCTATTGACCTTTTTAACCTGAAATATCGGATTGATCTTGCACAAATAAATTGATGGATGGTGATGATCCTACAGGCTTCAGTAATCTTTGAGAATCTTCACCCATTCATGTGACTAAGTTACCTTATTCTGTACATATGAGCTGGCTCATTTCTCTAGGTCTCAGTTTATTCACTGATCTCTGTGCAGGAGGGTTGGTCTAGATAAAGCAGGCACACCCATGTGCACATCTCTGTCAGGATGATAAGCCATGGAAGACAAACTTAGATGGAGCTTCTGTCCCAGAGCCCTGACACTAATGCCTCTAAGAAGAGCTCTTTGTATTTCATCAGTCTGTCTTATTCATCATCAGGAATGCATCTCCTGTAGAAATTCAACATCTAGACATAAAGGGTGACAAGATAAATCAACTATGTGTATTTTCTAACCCCTTTCCTCATGCCTGGTATTTCCTTTTCTCATCAGACTATTTTCTACATTTCTTAATAGAGTCTTTTGACAAAAATGTGAAATATTTATAGGCAGCTGTGAGAAAGGGAATTTTACCCTCATTTTGCTAAGTGTTAAATTTCTAAATCATGAATGGCAATTCCTATCATGGCATTAGTTTCCTTGGTGAGGTTTTTATTTTTAACTCTTAAGCACATGGAAAGGAACAAAGATATGATACCTATTCTTGTTTTTACCTTATGTGTAAAATAAAGGTCTGTTTTCTCTTTAATTGAAATGCCTTTTTCTTATGTTAGAGATAGATTGTGAAAGACTCATTGTGGGTTCAGGGAAGAAATTTTTTTAAGCATGAGACAATGTTGAAAAATCACAAGGAGAACAAAATATCACAAGATGAAACAAAATGGAATTTTTAGGATCCTATGAGTAAATTGTATTATTTCCATACTGCTAAGCACAAATTGTAAAGTTAGATTAGCTTAATTTTCTAAATTGCACATTCATTTGAATTTAGAGTGTGTACCAGTGTCAATTCACGAGTACTGTCCTTATGGCTTCCAGTGAGTCAGAATAAACAAATTCTGAGGTGTTCTGACTCAACCACACCATAAAAATCCTATCCTGTGTAACCACTGTTGCAAGTAATCCTCCAGATCAAAATCATGGTTCAAACTACAGTGGTCATCAAATATAATGTTATTTTTTTTTAATCCAAATTTCACTTAAAGTTCTTTGTGAGCTGTCTTGCACCCAACATGAAAGCTGTACTCATGAGCTCTGAAATCTGTGTCATCTTCTTGTCAATATTCTCAAAATCTGTGAACAGTCCTTTGCTAACTCAGAGGGAAACCGGTACATGGCTTTGTCCTTGTGTAACAGTGGTCCACCTCATGCTTTCAGATTGCCCTTGCTGCTTTGCCACTGAGGCTAATTTTAAAGTGGACATGTTTTCCTTCCTCGTCTGCTTCTTGCCCTCCCTAAGCTGGTGGGGGTGGAGGTGGGCAGGAGTACCTTTTCCCATCCTAGGCTGAGTTATCTTTGAGCACATACCCACCACAGGAACCAAGTGATTCAGACCTCAGAGATGACAGCAGAAGATGTAAGAAATGGCTATCTCCCAAATTAACAAGTGAATCACGCCTGCTATGAGGAACACCTAAAATTAATCATTTCTTTAAAAACCCTGATAGGCAGAATCACAGTCTTTGGGACAGGAGTCCCCTATGCTTATCATTTGCTAACAAAACAATAAACCTTTTTTCTTTTTCCTTTTTCTCAAAACTGTGTCCTCTTTATTGAATTGACACTGAGGACAAGGATCGTTTATTTGTCATTCAAATAATGATACAGTAAGGGGCAGTGGCTGAATTTAGTAGAAAGAAAAATGGCTCACATTCTGTTTGCTCTTCTACTCTTCAGAAAGAGTCTTATGCTCATCCCTTTCGTTCTCTTTACTTGAGGAAGATTTCTAATACTAGGTGGTTGCTGGTAAATATACCAAAATGATTCATCTTCCTTCTCCCCAGCCAATAGGGACAGTAGAGATTTCTCCGTTTCCTTCCACTGTGTTGTAATCCATGAAAAAAAATGTTGATTCACTTCATTGACCAACTCCAAGGCCTAATTTAGTGTTCTAGAAGGTCTCGTTATACTTGATTGAGTTGATTAAGGAAAACCTTATTGAGAATGGAAAATGTAAAAATAATGACAGATGCATTTCAAAAAATTTCCCATGAAAATCTTAAGGTGTAAAATGCCTGGTGAAAAATTGATTAAAGGGGAGAAAAAAATTAGGAAATTCAAGTTACTCTAGGAACATACACAGACTGGATTAGTAAGTACAGTGAGCTAGTAGGCCTAACAAGATAATCTTTTTATTTTATTTTATTTTATTTTATTTTGTTTTATTTTATTTTTACAATCTGCATTTTGATTCATTGCACACAAATGGGATACAATTTCTGTTTCTATGGTTATACATGATGTAGATTCATACCACTCATGTAATCATGCATGTGCAGAGCGTAATGATGTCCGTCTCATTCCACCATCTTTGATGCCCCCCTCTTTATCTGTGCTAAATTTTAAAGTGCATTAGTTACTTGTATTAGCATATTGTAAAATCACAAACATTATGAATCAGAATTGTGCAAATAGCTTCAATAGCATTAGTGCCTTTAGTACTGCTTTTCCCTGGGTCAGCTTTTGTTCTGTCTTTGTTTATTGCTTGTTTTGTTTTGGAAAGTCAGTAAAGCTGTTAAATTTATCTTGCATATATTTAGCAGCCAAGCCATTCAAAACTCCCAGGATGTGAAAGTGTAAGAAAGGATTTGTATATATTGGTTTGCTTTTAACTTTCAATCTGTTACCTGGTAAATTTCCAGATGACTATTTATTACTCCTCCCATTAAAAAATTCCTGTTTTAGTTGACTACTAAATGTTTGAGTGATCCAGCACCACATATGTTGTAGAATCCAGACAATTTACATTAGTTTTCTTATCTTCTGATTCCTGGGTGTTTTATATAAATGAATAATGTTTTAAATCATGTTGACAAACCCCTTGTTTAAATCATGTTAAACAAACCCCTTGTTGTTGGGTTTGTGGCTGACAACAGTGAAGAATTCAAGATGTCTTTCCTCTATTATGAGATTATCAAATTCTTTCAACCTTACTAACAAAACAGGTAATTGAAATGACAGAAATGTGAAAAATGTCAGCAGATATTCATATGTCCATGGGTTTGAATAGGATTCTACTAGATACTCAAACCCTATGGATTTATTAGGTTCTTCAGGGTTTGACCTCTAGTGTAGAAGTTGATGTAGCATTATGCAACATGGTCTACCTCATGCTTTAAATATAACCCTTGCTGCTCTGCCACTGAGGTTTATTATAAAATGGACTTGTTTTTTCCTTTTTTTTCCTTTTCCCTCCCCCAAACTAACAAGTAGATTTCAACTCGAGACAGAGAACACCTGGAATATAGACTTCGAATCACCTCTTTAAAAATTCCCTGTTCTCCCTGATGCGCAGCCTCTGGGACAGGAGTTCCCTGTGTTTCTCCTTTACTAGCAAAGTAATAATACTTCTTTTTCCTTTTTCTCAAACCTATGTCCTCCTTGTTGGATTGGTATTGGGACAATGAGTTTTCATTAACAAATTTTTACCCCAGATGGGGCCCAAAATCCCCTATGCTCCAGGTTTCTTGGGCAAGCCTGGAACTGCAAGGAACCCCAATTGCATGCTTATGATGTAAGGTGAACTTGCTGAAAGCTGACTGCTGGAGTCATGAGACACATGAATTTGCCTCAGATAGAACTGGAGGAACTCTTCCTGTGAGTAAAGGGAGGAACAGAGGGACCATCTCAGCAGCTGCTGAAGGCCCTTTTGCTTTGGGGAACTCCTTCCTTCTCTCACTGAACTGTATGGATTGCTCCATCTTGGTCTACTTTGAGAAAGAGGAAACTGAACTCAGTAAACTCTCAACACTTTGACCATCAATTAACTCCCCTGGTGTGCACACAGAGATGCTTGATTCTACACATCTGATTCCCCTTTGTGGGAACACCTGGCTCCTCTTCATGGGGACATCTGTGGCATTGCTGGTGTAGGAATAATGGCTAAGAAGAAGTAGGGAATTTTACTAAATTTTCCACTATTGGGTCTTTCTGTTTTAAAAGTTCTCTTCTGTCAGCCATGGTTTTGTGGATCCTTTCTGATTGTCTCTGTGTTTTTGTTTGTAAGTTACTGGACCTTTAAGACATGGGCAATACTATATTGATCCTATAGATAACTGTTGGGAAAATCTTGGATTAAAAGGTCACCTACGTATAAGCCTGTCAAACAAAAAGATGTTTTACTGTAACAATCTGGCCTTGAATGGTTTCTGAATTACTGTACAGTCTTGCAGTTGGAGTTGGTCTCTCAGAGGTAAAGTAAATGGAAGAAATTCTGTATGTGCAGACATTTACACAGGTGCATAATAAGGAGTCTGAGAGCCAGAAACAGGAGGCTGAAAGAAAAGCCCCAGAAAAGCTACTTGGGCTGTAAAAAAATGGACAAAGAGAATGGGGACTCTGCCCTGAATTTCAGTCCCTTGTGCCTATGGTGGTGCTGGGGAGGTGAAAGCTGCTGGTCTTCTCAGGGGGAGAAAATGACAATCCATGTTTTGTTGGCAGCCTTTGCAAAGGATCCCTTCAATGAAGCCTAAAGAAAAGAATGGAAAGGGGTCTCTTCTATTGAATATCAGTATATTTTTTGTAAGATTAAGGCCCCCAAAGGAGCCTTGGGGTACAATCGAAGGTGGGGAACTCATGTAAAGTTGATGACATTATGATACTAAGGGAGACAGGACAGTCTCAACAATATCCTGTGTTCCAACCCCTTAAATTCAACTGGGGGCAGGGAGCGGGACTAAGGCACAGTTTTTGTATAGACTAGATTGTTCCACTACCTTTCCTGGGATAAAATTTGCTGTGGAAATTGAAAGAACAGATAATATTTTCACCCAAGAAGCAACAACTTCATTTGCAAGTGCTTCTCAGGAAAAGAAAAAAAAAAATCTTGCTCTGTTGGAGGTTTATTAAGAGTGAGCAAGGTCATTTGGGATAAAGCGACCCTATGAAGGGTGATCAATATTTTCTTAACCAATATTTTGTTTAAAGAGAGGTAACTTTCCTCAGGAGGTAAAACTATCCCCCCTTTATATGATTAGCATTAATGGGGAGTCATTCTCTTTTGGACAAATTTTTATTACACACATTGAGTCAACATAGCCAGATACCCTACAATATGCCTATTCTGCCTGTTAAGAAACCTCATATGGCTGAGTATCAATTTGCGGAAGATTTGAGAGCTGTAAAATGTTTTAAGTGTAATATCCATTTCTTTAGCAGAGAAGAAGATTGCTTAAAATGTTGCGTAGACTTGGTTTTCATGGATAACCCAAAGTTAACAGTTGAAAATGAGTAAATCATATTTAACATAAATGGGATTAATGTTCTTCAATATTTGTTAGAGGATAAATCTGATTATTATGGAAAGTTAAAATACTCAAACATCAACTGCTGAATGTAAATTCATGTACTCTTGCCTTCCTGAGTTCCATAAGGTAACATATATTTGGGTCTATGTGTTTTTATAAATTGAAAAATGGAAGAAAAAAAAAACCAGTTTAAGGTTATTTGTTCTGGGTCTTAACCGAGATTAACCTTAAGATTAATCAAAAGGTTACTAAGAGTTAAAATTATAACAGATGATAATTCTATATGCAAGGAGTACAAAAAGTTTCAGCTGCATTTCAGTTAAAGTACTATGAAAAGCATAATGTATTCCATATTATTAAACAGGAATAATTTATCTGAATTCAGAAATTTCATAAGGATTATTTTAAAATATAAATTTAAAAAATGGTCTGAAACTAGAAAAGAGATATAAGAATGTTATAGGTATGGGAATATATTTTAGTATGGAAAAATGGAAGGAAAAACAAATGTTTCTCAATAAGAAAGTACCTTGGTAATGTAATATTCCTGTACTGAAGTCCAAATTGAAAGAAAGGACAAAACTAAGGATGTAAACAAGTTATAGAATGTATAAATAAGTTGCAGGAGCTTTATTGAAAGTAAACCTCAAAAAGTTTGTGTATGTAATTAAAATGGCTATCATTAGTACAAAGTAATTAGATTTTTTTTTTTTTTTTTTTTTTTTTGGTACCAGGGACTGAACTCAGGATCACTTAACCACTGAACCACAACCCCAGCCCTTTTTTTGTATTTTTTAATTTAGAGACAGCATCTTGCTCTAAGTTGCTTTGGGCCTTGCTAAATTGCTGAAGCTGACTTTGAACTCAGGATCCTCCTCCCTCAGCCTCCAGAGCTGCTGGAATTATAGGCATGAGCCACCGCACCCAGCTGTAATTTGAATTTTATTGTACTGCTATAAAGCAAAGTCTAAAATATTGATCTGCTCTTATCTATCAAAATAATTTTCCTTGGGTCTGTTAGGTTTTTATTACTTAGGGAAACTCAGTCTTAAAGCAATTAGGATCTGTACATGCTTTAAAATTTTTTAAATGATTACTTCACAAATGGTTAAATAGAAAAACTGACATTTTATGTTGTTACAAATATAATTGACACCCTAAATATATGTGACTAGAGATAGGCATGCATCTGAGAACTTTGTTTGTCTGAGCCTTGTCTAAGAGTTATATAAAAGTTTGTAAAATGAAAGTTTGTGTAGGTTTATTGGCAAAATAACCAATAAATGTTCTCTTTCATACATTGGATCTGACATCAAAGAACCACTACCATTTAAAAACCTGACATATCTGTTTGCTCTGACTAAGTCCATTTCTGATTATTAACACTGTTTCCTAAGTATATAAGAGATTTAGGAATATTCAATTCCTAAATTTATTGAATATATTCAATTTTGCTAGTACTTTCAAACTATGCAGACCTGTGAATAGAGTTACCATACACTATTGATTCTTAATTATATTTTAAAAGTTAAACTTAGTTAGTATAAGGCCATCTGTGATGCTAATCATTACTCATTTTGTTGTATATTAGATGCATTCTTCTTCTCCAAGTATGCAACTCTTTTAAAATACAAAGCTTAGGAGAGTACCAAGTAGGTGTTCTCTAAATTAAGATTGTCTGTAGCAATAATTTCCTTTAGATTTACAAAGAAAAAACAAATTTGATTGGTATTTATGTTATTTAATATTTTATAACTGGATAAAGGGAGTCTGTATCAATAAATTTCATATAAAATTTTGTGTTACTCCTTGCACTAGGATGGAAATTTAAATGTATTTTTGGAAGTAATAAGGAGAGCCTGATTTGTTTAAAGGTTAATCATAAGGAACATAAAAAACATTTTGCCACTTTTTTCCACAAAATATGTTAAGAGCTCTCTTAGACTACTTATTTGCTTCATGTTTCAGATGCAATGTTGTAATATGTTAACTGACATTCACATAAACTCAAGAAACAATATGAGATCTCTATAGACTGATATTTTGAAAAAAAGAGGCAATGATCCGCTTCAAAAATAAAACTCTTTAAGATTTGTCAAAAGGTAAACTTCACCTGAGCTAAAGCTCTGAGTTTCACCTTTCTCCATGCTAAAATGACTCCAAAGTAGGCTAGAAAAAAAGCTTAATCTTTTGCTCAAAAGATAGCTATTTTTGTTGTAAAGAGTACTATGGTCTTGGGACTGGGGCTGTGGCTCAATGGTAGAGTATTTGCCTAACACATATGAAACACTGGATTAAATCCCCACACAGCATAAATCTAAATAAACAAAATATAGGTACTGTGTCCATCTGCAACTAAAAAGATTTTTTAAAAAAATATTGCTATGATCTAAAAAAACAAGGATATATATAATATAAAACTTAAGTAAAGTTCTGGGTAAATTGTAAAAGGTATTTAGTTTTGTGAAACAGTTTTTGAAAATAGTAAAATTCATCATGTCAGCTTAGGACTTTATTTTCGATTTTCTTAACAAGACTCCTAAAGTGCAAGAAATAAAATCAAGAATCGATAAATGGGATGGAATCAAATTAAAAAACTTCTTCTCAGCAAAGGGAAAAATCAATAATGTGAAGAGAGAGAACCTACAGAATAGGAGAACATTTTAATGAATGAACATCAGAGAGAGCACTAACCTCCAAAATATATAAAGAACTAAAAAAACTTAAAACAAAAACAAACAAACAAAAAACCCAAATAACCCAATCAATAAATGGGCTAAGGAACTGAGCAGACACTTCAAAGATGATATACAATCAATCAACGAATACATGAAAAAGATGTTCAATATCTCTAGCAATTAGAGACATGCAAATTAAAACTACTCTAAGATTTCATCTCACTTCAGTCAGAATGGCAATTATCAAGAATACAAGCAACAATAAGTTTTGGTGAGGATATGGGGAAAAAGGTACACTGATACGTTGCTTGTGGGACTGCAAATTGGTGCAACCACTCTGGAAAGCAGTGTGAAGATTCTTCAAAAAACTTGGAATGGAAACATCATTTGACCCAGCTATTCAACGCCTTGGTTTGTGCACAAAGGACTTAAAATCAGTATAGTACAGTGATGCAGCCACATCAATGTTTATAGCAACTCAGTTCATAATAGCTAAATTGTGGAACCAACCTAGATGCCCTTCAATAGAAGAATGGATAAAGAAACTGTGGTATATATACATATGGAATATTACTCAGCTTTAAAAAAGAATAAAATTATGGCATTTTCAGGTAAATGGATGGAGCTAGAGAACATCATGCTAAGAAAATAAGCCAATGCCAGAAAACCAAAGGCTAAATGTTTTCTCTGATATGTGGATGCTGATCCATAATGGGTCTGGGGGTGGGGAGAATGGAGGAACTTTTAATAGGGCAGAGGGGAATGAGGTGGGAAGGGGGCATGAGGGTGGAAAAGATGGTGGAATGAGATGGATGTCATTACCCTAGGTACATGTATGGTTGCACAAATGGTATTACTCTACATCAAGTACAACCAGAGAAATGAAAAATTGTGTTCCATTTGTGTACAATGAATTGAAATTCATTTTACTGTCACATATAACTAATTAGAACAAATAAAAATTTAAAAATAAAAAAAAGCAAAATTGTGTGTAATTAAGTTGATAAGTATATGGGTCTTTGTAAAGGCTAAATAGATACAAAAGATATATTAGTGTTCATTTTGCATGTTTCTTGTAAAACTCTGGAGAAGTATTCTTTGTAACAGAGCAACCTGAGTTAATTTAAGACAATAAGTGATCACCTACAGGACAGAGAGTGTAAAATATTGACTCTCAGTACTCATTCTGTCCTCAATTAAATAGAAGGAGTAACTGTAAAATGATAGACATTGAAGTCCCACTTGGTGAAATTGGCCTGCTGGATGTTTAAAACCAAAAACTTGGAGACCAAACTCAAGGAAATAAAGGAGACAATGAAAAATTTGCCACATTTTTTTCCCTTGCCCTCTAAAGTCAGCTCAGTCTCAGGACCACTCTAAGGTCCCTGCAACTCCTGTGAGTCACCCAACCTCCAGATCAGGGGGATCCTCAGGACCCTAGAGAACAGGAGGTCCACCAGTGCACATTCTGCAAAGAGGAGGATCACTGGAGAGGAAAATGTCCCTGATGCTTCAAAAGGAAGTCACATATGGTCACCAAGACTCTTACCCATCTTGGTAGATGGCATGACTGGTAGAGAAAGGCTAAAGAAACCAGAGGCTTCTCACTTATTGTTAATAGTGATCTCTGAGGTCTCTGCTGACCCTAGAGATTGGAAACAAAGTCAATATTTGACCAACTTGATCTTAAACACCTGGTAGGAAAGTATAGCAAAACACTGTCATCATGGTTTTCAAGGACTGACTGATAATGATTGCTTTTGTGCTTTTTTTCACAGAAAATAATGCTTTACTGTGTTTTTCATTGTTGTCTTAAGATTCCTGTACTATGTGTACCTTCAATCACCTGTAAACTGTTACCAAGGGCCTCTGGATGGTCCTGATGCTTAATACCTTAAGTTTCCATTCCTCACCTGAGAGAGAATAAGCAGGAAGTATAGAAATGGAATGTATAAATCGACAGTGGGAAAAAGTAACAATGGACCATCTTGTGCTTTGCATATAGCCTTTGCTGCCGTGTCACTGAGGCATATTTTAAAAATGAACATTTTTTTTCTTCTTCTCCCTCTACCAAATCAATAGGGGTATTACAGTTCTGGACACCTGAAATGTAGCCTTTGGATCACTTCTTAAGAAACTTCCTTTTCTCCCTGATGGACCATTGCCTCTTAAACAGGAGTCTCGTGCATTTCTGTTTTGCTAGTAAAGCAATAAAACTTAATTTTCCTTTTTCTCAAAACCCTGTCCTTGTTATTGGACTGGTATTGGTTACAAAGATGGAAGTTTCAGTAACCATTAGACAACTTTAATCAAAAAGAGTGAATTCATACTCTAATCCCCATCATGAATCAATGGGCCACATGATCTCAAATGTATCTTTTAGAGTTGTATTTGGTTCTGAAATAAATTAGTGCACACACAAATGAGTATACACAAATTAAAATTAGAATATACAGGCAGTAAAAATGGCATTCTCTTCCCTTGGTAATGTGATTTTTTTAGAGAGAAAAATTATTGATTATATGATATAGTTTTGATAGGGGACGGAGAGGTATAAATGGTGAGAACATGAGGTTAAGGGAATAATTCTAAAAAATGGGCTTACCATTCTGACTCCTCCATGCTTTCTTTTCCAAGAATCAATTTACCTGCAGACTTGCTGGGTCTGAGTGGACAGAACAAGCCACACTCCTCAGCAAACTCTCTGTTATCTGCAGGAGAAATGTAGACCTGAAATAATGTCGGTAAGAGGAACCCAAATTGTAGTGAAAGAAGACACTTTTCTGACCCTTTTCATAGACCACATCCTAAAACTCAGGGAGATAATCCCCTTTTACTATAACATCTATGAGAATTTATGGTTAAGAATGCAATTAGAACTGCTTGGCATGAGCCAAAATGACCTAAATTTATCATGGCAATGGGGACTTGAAAGTCTGATGTCATCCTGCTTTCAGTCAAATATCAAGAGGTGGACCTGGGTGGGACTGTTTGGAAACTTCTCTGGGATTCTCAATAAAATGGAGTGTAAGAGAGGCACATTGTCCCTCTCCTCTCCGAGAGGATCCACTCTCTCCATTAACAGTGTCCCTTACCCATTTCCTATCCCTTCAATAAACTCTTGTTGTGACTCTGAACAATAAGTCTGAAATATTTCTGACTTGATCACAAGAATTGGGATTTGAAGTGGGGGTGTTTTTGGCTGCCTCATTTTCCCAGAAGGCCCAGCTCTGTAACAGTTTTGAACTTTCTATCACAGAGAACAATAGCAAGTTATACCAATTTATTTTCTTAGACTAGTTCTTGCTAAAGGCACCACAATTTTAAGACAAAATATAATGATAATATAACTGTTAAAAAATAAGTAACTGATTACTATAATCAGAACATTTTAGGAATTTCCAAAGTCTATACCTTCATGGGTCTTGATGACTAAAAACTTTACTGCTATTTTTTTTACCTTCATATTGAACTCTACAATCCAGTGATATACTCTCTTTCTTTCATTTAATTTTTATTTTTAATTGATCTTTAATAATTACACATAATTATGGGGTAGAATGTGATATTTCAATACATATGTACAAAAGGTAATGAACAAATAAGGGTAATTAGCTTATCATCACCTCAAACACCACTTTTTGTGTTGGGAAACTTCAGAATTCTTTCTTCTACCTATCTAAAAATAAATATTATTATTGACATAGTTACTTGACTGTGTTATAAAACACTAGACCTTATTCCTCTCATCTAATATTATTTTTCTGCTTACAAAATGTCATGTGTACCATGATTCTCATGGCAGCTTTGATGTGGTGACAGTCAGAGGCTCCTTCTGGGCCCTCACACTTGCTCCCAGGAGCATACATCCAGTTCTGCATCCAATACTAAGCCCCCACAGTTCTTAACTGGCACTGTGAGGTGGGTCTCAGTTGTGCATTTTATGGTCCAGTTAGGAGTCTCCTGTCTCAAAGTCCAAGCAATTTCTTCTATCAGGAATATGATAGAAGGTTGTAAGATGAATTTCTAGGGAGAGAAGACCAAAGTATTTATGTGGACCTTATTTCAGAATCCTATCTGCTCTCTCAGATTCCTCCCATTTTTAGCTGAACAACAGAGCAATGAAGACCTCCTTTCTGATAATTTATCACTGTGCAGTGATCATCTTGTAAAAGGGATAAGTGACATGTACTATTTTTTAATCAAAGGAGATTTTGCTAATAACATCTCTTTATTTTCATAAAATGATTTTTCTATGTGTTTATTTTCATGGATTTCTTATGATCAGTAGAGGGGGCTTGGTCTAACACGATTCTATCCAGAAATTAGAGTAGGGGCCATAAATGCCTCCTTACATTTTTCAAAGTCAACCTTATAGAAAATGTTAATTTTCTCCCTTTAGATTATCACCACATGACAGATATTGCTGCTTATGCTCAGGACCAGCAGGACCACATTTTCTTTAGTTCTTAAATATTTATTGAAATTATAGAAAAACATTTCCATTTGGTCTCCTATTCTTCCTTCCAGACCTTCCAGGTGATCCAAAATACTGACCTTCATGAATATAGATGATCACTCCAAAAGAACTTATGTCAACCCCCATCCTACCTCTCTTTGCATGTCTCTTAAGTCAAGAGCAGTTTCCTCTATTTGATGTCTGAGAAGTCCCATTGTTATTGGCCACCCTTCTTATTCCAGATCTACACTGTGTGATGGCTAGGAGATGCAAAGGTCAAGAAAGGACACAGTCTACTTCAAAGAGAGGCTAAAGGGAATTTATTCTTAAATCAGAAACAAAACAATAAAAGAAGGAAGTTTGTGGCATTGCAAATGAATACAGAAAAAAGCAGAAAAAAATGCAGTCTGTAAAAATAAAAATAATTTTAAAAACATGAATAAATAAAATGGGCATTTTCATCTTCAATTTTCCAGTGTTTCATGATTGAGGTTGTTTCTAAACAACAACAGATAGAAATTCCCCTAAAACAATGAACTTAGCAGAGAATAAGTGGGACATTTGCAATTATGGAATTCACATAGGAAACTACAGAAGTGTTCAGGAAGGCAAAGGAAAGCAAAGGTCTTTTCAAGGTAAAATGAGTAGGGTTACATAAGATGTTTTCAAACAGTTATCTCTGAAATCAGTTGAAGGTTGAACAGGAAGTTGCTGGGCAGACAGCCTCACAGAAGTTTTGTGTGGGCAAGGTTGTGGCTGTGGTAGAATCTCTTGTGATAGCTCTTAGACATACATGCACAAGATCCTCTCCTTCAAAACTTCCTGGCATAACTTGTTGGTTTGTTATGGCTATTGTTGTTAGGATTTGACACAAAGGACTCCATTTTGATTCTATTATTCTATTATTCTATTTTGATGGTATTAAATATTGAATGCTTTGGAAATAATTTAAACTTACCTGTCAATTAACTTCCAATGTGTGCACATCTTAGACACATGTGCCTCACACTTCATTCTGAAAGTATGAGCTAAGCTGCCTTTAAGATGCTTCATCATCTTAAATTTATGATTTAAGCAATTAAAGCTTGCTTACTTTCTTTTAAAATACATATTTGTTTTAGCTTGGATTTGACATTCCTCTGTTATTATTATGGTGCCTTGAAGAGGGAAATTCTTTTAGGAAGAAAGTAAAAAAATGTTACCATTTAAGATTACAGGAAGCCAGAAGTAAATAGTATCTACCAGGTTTCAAAATTTCTGAAGTTTTGATGTTTCTAATTTATGATATATTAGATATTGGGTTTATGTGGGAAATAATTTTTGGCTGGTTTATTAATGTTACAATAATTTCTATTTGAGTCAAAAGTGATCAATTGCTGATTGAGCATCCCTATTCTAAAAAGTTCTAAAATCTGAAACTTTTAGAGCACCAACATGTTATGACAGAGTAGAAAATTCCACATGATCTCATGTAACCAAGGGGCAGTCAAAAACAAAGGGGGAGACCAGAGACCCCTCATCTACTAGAATGAAAAGTAGGCCCAAATCTCCATCATGCTGGCTTAGGAAACAAATTCCTCAACAAGACTCCTAAAGGGCAAGAAGTAAAATCAAGAATCAATAAATGGGATTTTATCAAATTAAGGTTTCTTCACTGCAAAGGAAACAATCAAGAACATGAAGAAAGAGCTTATAGAATGGGTGAAAATGTTTGCCACTTGCACCTCAGAGAGAGCATTAATCTCCAAATTATATAAAGAACTCAAAAAACAACAAAAATCAAATAAGTCAATGATACTGGGTGAAGGAATTGAACAGATACTTCACAGAAGAAGAAATATGAATGGTCAACAAATATATGAAAAAATGCTGAACATCTCTAGCAATTAGAGAAATGTAAGTTAAAACTGCATTGAGATTTCATCTCATTCCAGTCCAAATGGCAATTATCAAGAGCAAAAGTAACAATGAATGTTGATGAAGATGCGGTGAAAAATGTATGCTCATATGTTGCTGGTGGGACTGAAAATTGGTGCAACCACTATGGAAAGCAGTATGGAGATTCCGCAGAATACTTGGAATGGAACCACTATTTGATCCAGTTATCCCACTCCTTGGTTGATACCCCAAATCAGCATATTATAGTGATGCATTCACCGCAATGTTTATAGCAACACAATTCACAATAGCTAAGCTATGGAACCAACCTAGATGCTCTTCAACAGATAAATAAAGAAAATGTGGTGCATGTACACAATGGAATATTACTCAGCCATAAAGAAGAATGAAATTATGATATTTGCCAGTAAATGGATGGAACTGGAAACCATCATGCTAAGTGAAATAAGTCAATCCCAAAGAACCAAAGGCTAAATGTTCTCTCTGATATGTGAATGCTGACTCACAATAGGCAGAGGGGAAGGAGAAGTGGATTCCAGTTCACTGGATTGGACAGGAGAAATGGGGGGAAGTGTTTGGGATGGTAATGGGAAAGATAGGACAATGAATTGGACATAATTTCCTAAGTTCATATATGAATACATGACCAGTGTAAATCCACATCGTGTACAACCACAAAAATGGAAAGGTACACTCCATTTATATGTGATATGTCAAAATACATTCTGCTGTCATGTATAACTAAAAGAACAAATTGTTAAAAAGAAAGAGCATTAATAATATTGTTTAAATTAACTTTAGGCTCTGAGTATAAGGCATGTATGAAGCATAAATGAATTTCATGTTTAGACCTGAGTTCCATCTCCAAGATATTTCATTAGGTTTATGCAAATATTCCAAAGGCTAAAAAAATTCTGAAATCCATTCTTTCTGACTTTATGTCTTTCCATTCTCTGTGTACTAGGTATGATAGTAGCTTTAATATTTATGTTGCTTGATATCATTGGCATAGCCAAAATTGTGAATACATTAATTCATAAAAAGTGTCAAAAATCTGAAAAGCAAAGACAATCCCAAGACTCCTCTGAAAAGTGAGCTTATTGTACTAAACAGTAAATGGAAGTCAGAGTGCTTTTCTGATTGGCAGCTGTGATTTCCTTGTTGCTATGTCAGTGTGGATGAGGAACTCATTTCTGTCCTTGGGGTTCAGGCAGCAAGTGTGCAGCACTATCAGCTTGCCCACCCCCAGCCTCAGATGCAGTCCAGGTGGCTTTGCTCAGGAGCTTTTAGTGATCTATTGATGTAGCAGTGACTTCGATGTGGTCATTAATCATGGTTTGGCCGTCACTGGCAGTTCTGACTTGGTTATCTAAAACTGAAGTGTGAGTTACATAATGAACATGGGTTTTAAGTAAGATCCAGTCTCTGAAAGGTGGTCCTGCTCTCTTAAAAATGAAACCCAAGATTGTGTGAGAGGACTCTAAGACTTCGCTTTACTTGGAAATTGTCTTGGTTCCTATACTGACTGTTGACTTCTGCAAAATGGACCAGGACATGTTTAACAAAGAGCAGTTATGGAGAAAATAGAGGTGTGGGGAGAAAAAGGGACAAAAGGTAGTATTTCCAGGAGGAGAAAATAAAAAGCAAAATTGGCGAAATACTGAGTTATTCTGCTCAAAAAACCAGAAGCAAGTTTTTTGGGGGGCCTGTACTTGATTCAGTCTTGAATCAAAGGAAGGCAAGTCAACTTTTGTTTAAAATCTAAGGATGTGTTTGAAATGTGCTTAAAGAATATAGGAGTCCCACAATTCAAGTAAAAGTTGAAAATGGACATTTTCATTAATTTACGCAATGATGTAGATTGGGTGCTTTTTTTCCTTATTGGAATTGATTAGATGTTGTTTTTGTTAGCAATTTGAACAGATTCTTTTATGCAGAATCTCAGCAGAATTGAAAAGATATTTATTGTTTTACCCACTATGCTAAACCTTCATTTTCATTCTCTCCCCATGTTTCTGCTTGCATTTCAGTCAAGGCAAAAATGAAAGATCACATAGCAATTAAGTTTCATTCAAATTTAAATAAAATTTATGCATATACCTTTAGTTTAATGTAGGAGAAACACTCAGTTTGTGTATATTATGAGATGGAATATGTATTTGGTTTCTCTAATTCACAGGAGATTAAACATAGAAGTCAAAAAATAATTGCCAACATAAAATCGTATCACAGTAGAATATAGCTTTACTTTAAATACTAACCTAAAGCCCAGGTTCCAGGTAAATTATCCAGTGTAATTTTTCAAATTCTCAGTATTATGGATTAAAATTGATATTGCTTTTTTCAACCTGGTAGATTATTCAGGACAAATCTATACTGTGATCTTTATGGTAGACGTTATTACTAAGTTTCAGAAATGAATGGAGAAAAATATAAATACATTTGCATAACATTTAAAATACAGTCACAAGAATGTAAGCTGTTACTTGTCATTTTTTAAAAAGTGATTTTTATCAGAGATGCCAAGACTATTTAGTGGAGAAGGATTAGTTTTTTTTAATAATCCTATTGGAAAAATTGGTTGTTAACCTGCAAAAATATGAACTTATACCCTTTCCATCTAAAATACATTAAACTATAAAATGAATTCAAAATTGGTAATAAGCCTAAAGGTAAGAGCTAAAATTATACAACTTATCTACAAGAAATAAAATAAAATCACCTTGACCTTGTAGCTGGCAAAGAATAAATTATAAGCAAAAACAGGATCCATAAAAGAAAAAAATATTGATAAATGAGACTTCATCAAAAGTATAGGGTAAAGACCTGAGTATGGTAGCAAATATTAACTGAAATAGTCATGAAGAATTATTGGGGATTGAGGAAAAGATTCTAAAATTGTGTTGTTATGATGGTGGCAAACATATGAGAATTTACTATAGGTCACTTAATTATACAGTTATAATGGGTAAATTTAATGTTTGATAAAATACACCTTGATAAACCTGTTAAATAAATAGGAATAAAACAACAACAAAAATTAGTGAGCCACAGACTTGAATGGGCACTTCACCAGTAACAACATATGGAAAACAAATAAGCATGTGAAAAGATGTTTAATTCCTATATTTGTTTTGCACTGCTAGTGAAAAAAATTATGATCAACTCATGGCCTTGAAACAACACAAATTAATCTTAATGTTTTTATCTTAGCGTTTTGTAGGTACTAAGTATATCTGGGATCTCAATGGGCTAAGGTCAATGTTAGCAGTAGCCTTTGTCTCTGGAGAAGCAAGGGGAGAATTGTTTTCCTGGCCTTTTTTAGATTTGTGGGCTGTCCACCTTCCCTGCCTCAAGCCTTCTTCCGTCATCAATTTACTCTGAACTACAATTCTCCCTCTTCTACTTTTAAGGGCTTTTTGATAACTTTAGGACCACCCAGATAATCTAGGATAATCTTCCTATTTGAACATCCGCTGATTATCAACTTTTCTTTCACCTGCAACCTTAATTCCTCATATGACATTTATAATAGCATGGTTGTTCCCAGGGTTTTCAAGGTCTACTGCAATGTTAGGTCTCTACGCAAATAAAAATTAAAATAACATTGAGATTCCTTAATTTTTTACAGTGATTACAATGGCTAAGATTAAAAAGGCCAAGAAGAATAAACAGAAAATGAAATACTTATATACCACTTTTGAGAAGAAAACACACTTGGTGCTTTCTTAAAATTTTACAAGTACTATGATTACACAAATGGTGTGACTCCACTTTGTGTACAACCAGAGAAACAACAGCTGTACTCCATTTGTGTACAATGAATCAAAATAAATTAATAAAAAAATTTACAAGTACTTACTATAAAATACAGCTATTCTACTTTTTTGCTATTTGTCCAGAAGAAATGATATAATATGTCCATGCAAAATTTTTCACATAATTGTTTATAATTGCATTATTCATACATCAAATATTTGAAAATGATCCCATGTCACCTCAACAAGTGGATAAATACCATGTGTTGCCTACAATGGATACTACTCAGCAGCTGTTTGTTGTGGTTTTCAAAATACCTGACATAAACAACTTAAAGATTTATTTTGGCTCACAGTGTCAGAGGTCTCAGTCCATGGTCTGAGGTGAGGTAGAACCTCGCCATGGTGAAAGGGCATGGTGAAGGAAAACTGCTCAGCTTGTGGCAGCCAGGAAGAGAGAGAGAAAGAGGGTGGGGGAGATGTGAAGGAGAAAGGGGTCAAGAAAGAAAAATACTCTTCTAGGGTACACCCCCAGTGACCTACTTCCTTCACCCTGGTCCCACCTACTGCAGTTTAACTACTTCCTAGAAGTCATCCAGCTATAAATGGATTAATCCACTGATGAGTCAGATCCTTAATGATCCAACTACTTCCCAAAAGCTTCACTTATGAATATTATTGCGCTGGGCACAAAACCTTCAACACATTAGTATTTAGGGTATGCTTTATATACAAACCACAGCAACTCTAAAATGCAGTTAACTATTTATATCAATGTTCCTCAACCTCAGCACTACGGGCATATTGAGTCTGGTAATTATGTGATGTGAGAGCTGCCCCATGCAGTGCAAGATGTTTATCAGTATCCTTGGCATCTCTGGCCAAATGATTAGATTCTAGCAGCAACTCCCCACCCTCACCCTTATTCCACAGCTGTAACAATCAAAAAATGTCTCCTGACCTTGCCAAATGCCCTTTTCCCCTCTCCACAAAAGAAAATCACCCTGTCTAGTTGCCACTGGCAGACTTTATAAAAGCAATCCTGCCCAAATATTTGACTTATTCTTAGTTCAACTACTCTTTGCTGTATTACTTATGGGGGAAAAAATCAGTATATAAGAAAAATAGGATTCAGTGATCAGCTGGATTAAAAACAATGGCATATGCATTTAGAATTAAGGCATATAATTTGTAAATTAATATTTTAAAAGATTTATTAGAATATACATTTTAAAATTGTTTTGGAATGCCTTAATGGAGTCCAAGAAGATTCCATTTTTTTAAAGGAGTATTTTTATTTACAGAAAACTCAACAGTGTACACTTAACCCAGTCTACTGGCAAGCCTTTGCCTTTTCCTCTTTGGCAATGTAAGCCACAGATTTTGGAGCCAGGACATTGCCTAGACAGTGACAGGGATCTCATTATAGCTGTCATTGTAATTGGTGTGATTATTTCTACTAGTTCATTCTAAACTCCCTTGTTTTCCCTAACAAGGCAGGGGGAAAATAGTGGGTTTTTGTCCTCTCAGCTTCCCTTTTACAAAGAAGGGTTGACTTAATTTTTATCTCAAACATAGGTCTTTGGCTCCTATACAATATATAATTCAAGTTTTGTCATCTTTTTCTTAGGGGAGGCATTGCTTATATTTTACTAGAACCATTACAATTATTTTCAGTAAGTGTGTAAGTACTGTATATGGTATGTGGTTAGAACTACCAATCATTTTTGAATGTTGGCACACCTCTAGACATATCCCTATGGCATTTTATTCTTGTGCATTTATTAGTTGCACAATATTGCTTAGGCTTGCAATTCCACACGACAGTATGTACTTCCAGTTATTGCAAGCTGCCCAAAGAAATCAATATCCTTGTTTCCTAGGAATGTAATTAAATTAGAGCAAGACCTGGGGCAAAATGTGATATAAGGTTGCTCTGTATACTTGATTTCAAAACTCCATTGAGGACTCACAACTGTATCAGACAATCCTATTGTCCTCTGAGAAGGGCAGTACAATGCATAGTATAGAAGGAACTAGAAATAGGAATCCCAATGCAAGAGTGCCAGTGTGGAAGTCTCCCTGGGCAATTTCCAGAGAAAGAGAAAAAATGGTACTGTAGTACAGAGGGTAGAACCCAGGACCTCACACATGGTAGTCAAGTGTTCTGAGTGATGTATTCAATACCAAAATGTTGTTTTCAAATAAGGAAAAAAGTGATAAAACATAGCAAGAGCTTAAAAAAAAAAAACCTGGTCCAGAATCTACAGCTGTATTCTGTGGAGAATAAAATAAATGAATACTTTTGAAAAAGAGTTATTATGAGGCCTTTTAAATTCTCATTATCTGAAGATTTCTTAAATTCTCATTACCTGAAGATTTCTTGATATATAAAAAGTCCTACTTAAAATAGTTTACAAGGCTTAAATTGTGAACTTCTCTCAGTGTTAAAATGAACAACAACAAAAACAACAATCTGTATAAGGTTTGCAGAATGACCTTCTGGGAGGCATACAGGACAATATTTCAACCACATTGCAGAAAGTACAAAAAGTACATCAAAAGAAAGGTGTCATATTTTCTCTTTATGTTAGAAGAAATGAAAGATCAGCCCTTGGGGTAAAGGCAAACTGTCAATGATCATTATCTCTCAGGGCGTTTTTTTCAAAATTTTAAAAAATATTATCAGAAGATGAAAAAATAATGGTGAAAATTTGAATGGCTGGTTTAAAGATTCTTAAATCTGCCTCCAAGTTCATTTCATTCTTAAATCTGAAATATTTGTCTATGTAAACTATGCATAATAAAGAGACCCGCCTACTAGGCTATTGGAAGTGTATAAAATAAGTAGAGTGTGACCATCTAATTTCTCCTAAAGTTTCACAGAAGACAGTGATGTGAATTTTGGGAAAAATTTCTCTCAGTTATAAATGTCAACCAAAATATTTTTTATTTTATATGTAATATCAATTTTTGTTAAAATTATTTTCCCTCTGTTGTCAATGTCACCATGATGACTTTGATAAGTTTGTGAAAAAATGAAGTCTTGAAATATAATGAGGGGCTTTCCCCATTCATGAAAAGTACATCTTTAAGATCTATCTATATTGAAAAATGATTAGGATACTGGATACAGAAACCTGTTATTAAGTGAAAAAAATACATATATATAACATCCTTTGAAGATGAAGAAATATAACTGTACAGAGTAAATGATCATCAGAATCATTCATGTATATAATTGGTATTGATTTAGGAGAGACAGAGAGTCAGATTTGCTGTGTGAGGTTTTAAGCCCCACAGTTCTGTGTACTCAATACCCTGGTCCTGTCTTCCTCCTACATCCATCTCAGGAAGGAGGAAGCTGATGCCAGTATGTGAGCAGGTCTGCACAGGAGTCAGCTCTCCTTTGATGACTTCAATCTTCTTAGTGGTAGGAAGCCTGGTCTAAAAATAGGAAAGAGAAACAGGGAGGACATCCCCTTCCTGAGGCTTGGTGATGACAGGGCTCTGGAAGTAGTGAGTGCCTCTTAAGGGACCCCTTGGTGGCATTGCTGCAACCCAAGCAGGCAAAAGATGAGGAGGTTTTGCTGATGAATTTGAGAAAATGCAATATGAAAGTTTAGGGTTTCATGAGGGAATAGAAAAAAAGAACAGTCTTAAGAACAGTGCAGAGTGTGAGGGGGTACCTAGAGTCTTGAAATTTTCCTGGTGACTGATGCATAGAGAAAGCACATGAATTGAGTTCTGAAGATTCAAGGCAAAACAGTGGTCAGCTGTGAGTAGAGGAGATTAGGAAGACTCATATAGGATACTGCAAGTTGAATATATCAATAGGGATGAGGTGAGATGAGGTGTTGGTTCCAGAGCAGAGACTCACTTAAAACATTTCTACTTTGATTTCCCTTCAGTTGTGCTTTTTTTTACTTATTATTTTATCCTAATTTTAAATCATGTCTTAGTAAAGCAGTTTAAACTATCTGGGAAGGTACTAATCAACTTTCCTTTGCTATAACAAAATACCTGAGATAATCAACTTATATGGAGGAAAGATTTATTTTTGGTTCATGGTTTCAGAGGTTTCCATCTACAGTTGTTTGGTTCTTTCACTTAGGACACAGTACAAGTTGGTGGGGAATACATGGTGGAGCAAAGATTTTTATTTCATGGTGGGTAGGAAGCAAAAAGGGAGAGATAGGGAGAGAGAGAGAAAGAGAGGCCAAGATCTCAATATCCCCTAGAAGGGCATGCTCCCAATGGCCTAACTTCCTCCCAGCAGGCTCCACCTTCCTAAAATGAGGGTGGGAACAAAGCCATTAACTCAAGATGTTTGGTGACCATTTAAAATCCAAACCATATTAGCAAGCAAGTTAAGAAACATTACTGACTGAATTCATCAGGCACAAGTCAAGTGTGTGGCTTTTGGTCACCTTATATTTTTGATGATAATGGGCACAATTCAAGTCTGAAGTTAGAAATTTGGAAGTCAAAATCAGCAAACCATAAGATTTTTTAAACACTTTAATGTGATTCATTTACATTACAAAATATCTGAATATAATTGGCCCTAAGGTCACCATGTTATTTAAAACTAGGATATAGTAATTTATGATGGTCAAGACCTTTGCAGCTGCCTGGAAAGTTAATGGAGGAGACATAGAGCTGGTTTACTTAGGAAAGCAAGGTTGAGCTAATATGTGAGATTCCAGAAGTAGCTGAGGTGGATTTGCCCCTTTGAGAGCAGCCAAGAATTCTTGCTTGGATAGGACAGAACTCTGCTCACCATAAATGCTTATAGTTATCATCAGAATCTGTGCACAGGATGCTGAAGTGCATAGTAAAAAATAAAGTAATTCAAACCACTTATATGGTCTGCATTAGCTCAGAACTTTCATGCAATTCTCTTGTCAGATTTTCTTCACCATCTAGGGTAAGTTTGTCAGTGTGCTCCACAATGACCACCAGCAATACACCTGAAGTTGCTCAAGCATGGTTTATTACATACTATAAACAGGGTAAATGCTCCCCCCAGGGAACCATGGGCTTCTCCATGATAAGGTACTAGAAGCTAATAAAGAATTGGAACTTCTGTTGGCATCTTAATATGTTTTCTCTCCTGGTATAAAAAGATACCCAAGACTGGGTAATTTAAAAAGCACAGAAATTTATTTGCATCACTCTTCTGAAGGCTGAAAGGTGCAAAAGCACATCACCAGCATCGAGATGAAGCATTTTTTCTGCATCGTAACGTACTGCTAATCATCATATGGTGAGACAGAGCATGTGTGACATAAAAAACTCACACTTATAACAAAGTCACTCCATAATAACCCACTAATCTCTTGACAGATTAATCACCTCCCAAAGGAGAAAGATGATATTAATCATTATCTCAAAGGTGAGAAGCTTCAACTGGAGTTTAAGAGGAGCAGGATAACTAGAGCATAGTAGGCAGACTGTTGGTGAAGAGCTATGAAGTGAGACTCACTCTGGAAAGAGTGCTGCAAAAAAGAGGGGGTGGTTCTATGACTGGGTATCTCAAAAAATCTTGCATATAGAGAGGACCTAGGATGAAGGGATAGTGTTGTAATTGATAAAGATAGGAAACTTGATACTTGATTCCCAACTTGCTTGGGATTCATATTATCTGGGTGGTTTTCTGACCATGCCAGCATTATTGTTTACTTCAGAAGAAATTATTTTAATTATTTCATCTAGGAAATCTGATTTATTTGTAGGTAGTAGGATTATTGTCAGTTTTCCAGTAGTTCAGTCTTTGCAGTGGGTTCCCCATTTGGGAATCCCTCACTTTGTAAGTTTGAGTGAACACCTACCTCTTGCTCCAACCCAGACATGCCCAACCTATTTCTGTAGCCCCCTTCCTGCCTAGGCAGGATCTCAATCTATCGACATGGTCCATCCCAGGAGTGATGATAAATAGCAGCAGAGTGTGCTGCTGCATTGATGGAGACAGCACTGTGGGGCATAGGCAGAAGGGGTTCAGTCAGCAAATTGGTCAAATGCAGTGTAGCAGATTGTGGGGTGGCCATGGCCTTGCTGGAGCCCTTACTGGACCCATCTGCCCTGGGCCTCAGAGAATGTCCTTCATACCCTGTAAAGACACATTATTTCTTTAATTTCTGTTCCTTAAAACTACCTCCTTAACAAAAATAATTATTTCAATTTATTTTCTATTTATTTATTAAGTGTTTTACTTTGAAGATATGATTTTAAAGTTGCACACAATGGTAAAGTTCATTAATGAACTCCAGCTAGATTTTGAGTAGATTATTTCTTTCTTCTGTGCTGTTATCAGATTCTTTTTGCTCACTTCAAGACACTAAGGCTGCTTGAGGATCTCTTTGTAGAAATTTTGTCCAAAATTTGGTTCTATCTTCATTTCATTCTACACTCATGGAGAACCTTTTTCCCGCACCCCCTCCTCCTTTCTATCTCTGCATGAGCTGTTTCCCTGCCGAGTGTGAGGTCCATCTTCTGCTCCCCAGCTGCTCAACCCTCCCATTCTTGAGCACTGAGCACCAATATATTCCTTTTGCTAATAGTTACCAGCGTGGACCACACTCCTTTCTGTAGCGTTCGTAGTATTTGTCACTCATACCATGGAAAAAGTGAAAAGTTTAAAGAGTAAAAGTTCTGGATTACTGTTTCAGGGGGACCTTTGATAATGTTCTGTGTAGAATTAGAGGTTCAATTTTAGCAATGAGAATCACATCCTACAAATAGAAATATAAAAGAAATCATTCACTTTCTCCAGAGTTTAAAGGACTTGAATGGTGGTCAAAAAGATGTAGTTCCATAAAGACTAGACAGCAAGAGTGGCAGTATGTTTGGAAATATCCCCTACAAGTCCATGTGTTGAATGCTTGATCCCAGCCTTCAATGTTATTGGGAGTTGGTGGAATATTTACAAACTGTGGCCTAGTAGAAGGAAGATGGATCACTGTGAGCATGCATCTAAAGGGGATATGGAGACCTCATCCCCTACATTTCTCTCTTCTTCTTTGCTCTCTCTCTGTGATTGAGTTGAACAAGCCTCCTCTGCCAAGGACTCATGTCTTAGTGTACTTTGTCACCATGACACCAAAGCAATAGAGCCAACCAACAATGAGCTAAAACTAAGAACTGAAACTGAGCAAAAATAAATAAAAATAGGTATAAAAAATCCTTTCCTCTTTTTATCTCAGAAGTTTTGTAACAGTGTCAGGAAGCTGACTAACCCACGTAGAAGGCTTCATCTTATAGATACAGACACGGATGGTGAGGAGACCAGATATTTTACTGTTATGATGAAAGGAAGTTCTCCAACATGCCTTCTGGGATTAGTAATTTAGGCTTTCAAAGATAAACAGAATGCACAGAAAGAAATTTTTCTTTTCATGAGATGGGATACAACATGACTTACTTGAATAGTAGAGATCTATATGGAGTTATAAAATATTATAGCATAATGTAGCATAATATTAATATAGCATAGCATTGCTACATGCCAGGGAGATAAAATTGCATAACATTACACACAGTACCACACACAGATGTCCCCAAATTACAATGTTTTCACTTATAGTATTTCAAACTTATGATGGTGTGAGCGTTATGATCTTTTCCTGATCTAGTGGCATATGATACAATTCTGTCTTGAGTTGATGGACAGAGGAAATGAGACACAGCTCCTAGTCACCATGTTATCATGACCAACCTCTACAGGGTACTGGGTTGCTAAGCTGTGGTTTCTATAGGTTTGATATATTCAGCACAGTTTTGGTTTAGGATATTTTCAGCTTATAAAAGTTGGACTGGATATAACCCTAACCCTACTGTTAAGTAAGGGAACATCTATGTATATGGTCCATTCATTCATGGATTTTTTTTTAAAGTTTTATATTTGTGACAGTTTGAGAAAAACTCAGACAAGCCACATTCCCTTGCAATATAAAAAATAAACTTTAAGAAAACTCAGGGATGTCACGAATAATTAACATGTATGCAGATAATAGTCTATTTTATCATTCACTACTCAGATCTGTTTTAAAAAATAAAATTAATTGCAACTCACACACAAAATATAGACTGTACAGAGTGAGAAATGTAGACAAATGTAAGGATACAACATTAAATCATAATTGCATGAGGTTAACTAGTACATGCTGTACTACTGTAATGTTGTAGCCACTTCCTGCTGCTAAGCAGAAAGCTCAAGTGTGACAAGTAGCTTAGTATTCATTTAAAATGCTGAGGGACAACAAGACCACCAGAACGCAAGAAATAAAAGGAAGAATCAATAAATGGGACAGGTGCAAACCAAAAAGCTTTCTCTCAGCAAAAGAAACAATCAAGAATGTGAAAAGAGAGCCCACAGAGTGGGAACACACACTTCAGACAGAGCACTGATCTCCAAAATTTATAAAGAACTTACAAAACTGTACACCAAAAATGCAAAGAGCCCAATCAATAAATGGGCTAAGGAACTGGGCAGGCACTTCACAGAAGAGGATATACAGGCTATTAAAAAATATATGAAAAAGTGCTCATCATCTCTAGTAATTAGAGAAATGCAAATTAAAACCACCCTAAGATTTCATCTAACCCCAATTAGAATGGCTATTATCAGGAATACCAGCAATAACAAGTGTTGGCGTGGATGTGGGGAAAAAGGCACACTTGTACATTGCTGGTGGAGTTGCAAATTGGTGCAGCCACTCTGGAAAGCAGTATGGAGATTCCTCAAAAAGCTTGGAATGGATCCACCATTTGACCCAACTATCCCACTCCTCGGCTTATACCCAGAGGTCTTCAAATCAGCAAAATATAGGGATGCAGCCTCATCTATGTTCATAGCTGCTCAATTCACAATAGCTAGATTGTGGAACCAACCTAGCTGCCCTTCAATTGAAGAATGGATAAAGAAACTGTGGTATATATACACAATGGAATATTACTCAGCCATAAAAAAGAATAAAACTATGGCATTTGCAGGTAAATGGGTGGCGTTGAAGAATATCATGCTAAGTGAAATAAGCCAAGCCCAAAAAACCAAAGGCCGAATGTTTTCTCTGATCAGTGGATGCTGATACCTAACAGGGGTGGGGTGAGGGTGGGTGGGGGGGTGCCAGGGGTTATGGGGAGGATAGGAAAGAATGGAGGAAATATGGATGGTGTGAAGGAAAATGGGACAGGAGGGGATGAGGGCAAGAAAAATAGTAAACTGAGACAGACAGTACTACCCTATGTAAATGTAAGATTATATGAACTGTGTGAATAAAAAATAAATAAATAAAAATCATTTAAAAATAACAAAAAAATAAAAAATAAAAAAAATAAAATGCTGAGGGAGCCTAATCAACTCCATGTGAGCAGTTCATCTATCCTGCAAATTGTATATCACAGTGAAAAGTGGTCTATCTCAGTTCTTTTATATTTTTCATTACATAGAACACACATGACATAAAAGTGTGTATTAATGAGCTGTTATTGTTATCAGTAAGGCATCCTGTCAGTAGCAGGGTATCATTAGCTCATTTTTTAAGGAGTGAAAATCTGTATTCAGATTTTTAACAGCTGGGAGACAGTGAGTCAGCCCTCTAAATCATGTCATCAATGAAGGGTCAATTGTACATATAAAATAAATAAAACCATGAACCTGAAGATGATGGATTACATTCATATTACATTCATACCTCCAAGAAGAAGGGGACTAAAAGGAATTTCAACTTCATTATTGATATTTTATTTCTTTAATTAAAAATGGAAACAAATATTGTAAAAATACCAGTCTTTTCTTTCTGGGTAATTGTATATTATATTAATCTTTGTACTTTTATAAGTACTGTTTTTTTTCATGTTAGTCTTAGAATCTCATTTCATACCTCAAAGTCACTTTTGTAGACTTGAGTCTCTTGAGTGTCCAAGACCTCCAGTCTCACAGAGCTCTGGCCATGTGACAAACAGAAATCAAGGTATGTCAGTGAAGTGGAATGGAAAGGTAGACCCTATTGGGGCAAGGACCCTGGGACAGGGACTATGAGCTCATTTACCCTGTGCCGCTGCAGGCTTCCAAGAGCATCAATGATACATTAGCAGCCACTGCTAGGAATTACTTAAAGGGAATTTCTTGGAGGTGAGAGATCTTGCCCTTTGAAGAGGAGATAGATCTTAAACAATTAAATGTATATTAGGCAAAGAAAATAATTTAAAATTTTTAAAATAAATCATAAAACTTCCAGGATTCATTAGATACATCATTCCCTCTTTCACCTATGGACAGTGGTATAAACCATAAAAAATAAAATAAACTCTGCTCATCTCATTAAAGATCAGATAGATTGCCTTCAGTCCTAATAATGGTGTGGGACAAGCTCAGCCCCTCCCAGGCAAATTGGATTTGTGAAAGGAAAAGGAAGGTGAAAGTGTTTCAAGGAGAGAATTCAGGTGCAGAATGCATGACAGCAAATAAATAAGGAAGGGCCCTCAGTGTCCTCTGGTTCAGACTGGTGGGGTGATCAGGAGCCTAGGATAATGTCCATGCTGAGGAATGCAGACTTCTTTTGTGGTGTTGTTCTTTTAGTGACACATGACAGTAGAATCAATTTTGACATATTCATACAAACACACTGAGATTCCACCTCACTACAGTCAATGACAACTATCAAGAATACAAGTAACAATAAATATTTGTGAGAATGTGGGGATAAGGATACACTCATATGTTGCTAGTGAGACTGAAAATTGGTGCAACCACCCTGAAAAGCAGTATGGAGATCTCTCAAATTAGGAATGGAATCACCATTTGACCGGGCTATACCACTTCTCAGTATATAACCACAGGTGTTAAATTCAGCATACTACAGTGATGCAGCCACATCAATGTTTACAGCTGCTCAAACCACAATAGCTAAACTAAGGAACCAACCTTTGTGCCCTTCAACAGAGGAGTGCAGACTTCTTGCCATAGGGGATCAGGCATGATCCTCAGAATTGAGCCGGTTATTATTTCTCATTTCTTACCATTGTCACACCTCAGAACTCTTCCATCTGTTCTCAGCTATATTTCACAAAAAAATTCTCCATCCAAGATGATTCAGTCTCTCTGATGTTTAATCCAATGAACACTTTAAAACTATTTGATTGCCTTCACACAGCATTTAATACTGCTGACTATTATCTTCCAGAAATTGCTTGCTTTTAAGCTTCCTACATCCCATCAGTGAAAATATGATTTATGTGGTCAGCTCCTGGAGCATCTTCCTTTGTTTTCCCTTCTTTGAGATGCCCTTAAAGGTTGATATTCAATGAAATTCCACCTTGTCTTCCTGTGCATGCCTCATAGTATGCAGCCTTCCTATAATTTCACATCTAATCTATTACCATGGCTTTCATAGCACACCAATCTTGACATTTCCTAAATGTTAGCACTCACCTGGATCACCTTACTGAGTCACAGAGTCCTGTAGGCCACATGTGTTAGGTCCCCAGAGCTCCCCTGGATAGAGCTATAGCCTTGTCTCTTTTTATACCATAGGAGGTCTGTTAGTGTTGTGTTGCTGTGACCAAAAATCCTTGGTGAAAACCATTTAAAGGAGGAAAGATAATTAATTTGTCTCATAGTTTCAGAGAATTTGGTCCCTAGTAAGTTGGCTCCAATGCAGAAATATCATGGCAGAAAAGCATGGTAGAGGAAAGCTGTCAGCTCATGGCAGCCAGGAAGGAGAAAGAGAGAGAGGTCCAGGGAGAAAAATAAGCCCTCTAGGTCCCAGTGACCTACTTCCTCTGACTAGGTTGCACAGTAAGTCTCACAGTAATCCAACCAGCTATCAATTAATTCAGTGATGAAGTCAGAGCTCTCATCATCTAATCATTTGCTAAAAGCCCTGTCTCTGAACCTTGCTGCATTAAGAATCACATTTTCAACAAATGAGACTGGGGGACATTCCAGATCCAAGCCATATCAGGGAGGTCTATGGACCACCAGCCAAGGAGGAAGTTGTGAGTCTTCAGATCTCAGATACTGAGGTCATGTTCACTTGCTGTGTATGGTGCCTGGAAGGACCAATGCTTCCCTTCTTAAAACTGGAACACTCTGATCAGGATTGGAAACAGAGCCCAATGCAGTAAAATGCTCTTTACAAGAATGAACATCTAAATGGACAATATACTACTGATATTACATGGACAAATACAAAGATATACTATCTAAAATGGAAAGATAGTATACATGTTAATATTTTATAAAGGAGGATTGACTTGAAATAAGAAGTGAGACAAGCAATATTAAGAAGCATAATCAACAAAGAAGATATATAAAAGCATCATGCACTAAATAACAAAGTAATCAAATACAGAGTACAAATACTTCCTGAAGTGCAAATAGATCTTGAGAAAAATAAAAATAATTGTAGTATGAAATATAAGTATACACTTTTTCAGAACTTCACTAATCAAAGAGGAAGAAAATAAACATAATGCTGAGGATTTGAATTATTTAATTAACAAGCCATAATTTAATGCAGATGTAGAACGAAGTTCCCTTTAATGGAGAATTCACATTATTTTTGTATGTCCATAAGAGCCTGACAAAAATCAAGCATTATCTGAACAAAAAGTAATGAATTATGAACTGCAAAAGCATAAATATAAATTAAGAAGTCAGAACATAATACAATTAGGTAAGAGAATGTAAATAAATACAAAAGCTGAAAATAAAATAAGGCAGGATAAATATAATCAAAATTTGGATTTCTAAAGTTATCTAGGAGGAAAGTCAAACTGATTTAGGGAGAAAAAAGCAAGAAGAAAGTATTTTAAAAAATCAATATGAATTACAAATGAAATATAATTTTTAAACTATGAGTATTTTTGTGGCAATAAAGTTGAATTTTTGGAAAAATATAATGACTTAGAAACACATAAGCATGTATGACATGCATTATCTGGGGGGTGAATTTCAATAGATCAATTCTACTATAATGTGTTGCATATCCAATCAATAACAGGCTACACTTAATCTTCAGGTAAGAAGACTGCCATGACTGACAGGTCTCACAAGTGCTCACAGTTCAATCTGACTTAAAACACTTGGGTTGGTCCATCTCAAGTTGGGAATTTTTCCTTTCCCCACCTTACAGTTCTTATTAAACAACAGCAACAAAATCATTCTGAAAGGTGGAATGAGAGTGGGGTTCAGAATCTGTCTGAGAGGAAACATGAGACACCTCCCTTGTACTTCTTACCTTTACGATCTCCTCAATACAGCAAATCACCAAGCCAGTTTGAAAGGTCATCTCCAGTCTGTGCTCATGTTTCTGCTTACCAGAAAGCCAGGATGCACTAAGCAATGTGCAAAGGCTGGCAAGATGATGTTCTGTGCAATTTAAAATGTTAAGATGAAAGGAGATCCAGACTCAGTGTGGCACACCTGTAGTCCCAGCTACTTCTGCAGCTGAGGCAGGATGATTGCAAGTTCAAAGCTAGTCTGGACAGTTAGAGAGATCCTGTCCCCACATACATACATGCACATACATGGACTGTGAATGTAGACCAGTGGTAGAGAGCCCCTAGGTTTAATCCTCAGTCCTGGAAAAATATGTACATTTAAGAGATGAGAAGAGCCAACAATGGCCTCTGAAACATTGTAATTAAACCTATCAGAAATGCCAGTTTCAAGCAGGCATGGTAGCACCCACCTGTAATCCCATCTACTTAGCAGTCTGAGGTAGGAGAGTTTCAAGTTCTAGGACAGCTTGGGCCACTTAGTGAGACCCTGTCTCAAAATTTAAATTAAAAAGGTTTGTGATGTAGCTTTGAGGTAGGGTGTTCAGGTCTAGGGGGTGGGGGAGGGTGATGTCAGTTTCAATAAATGTTTTTGATTATATCTAAATTGGGAGATGAATTTTTCCCATTTGTTTTGATTTATCCATCCATCTAGGTAAAGGCACTGTAGAACAGGACCTTCAGCTGCTCAGCATGTTCTCTCAGTCTCATTTTAAAAACAGGGGCAAGAACAGCTATTTTGCAGAATTGGAGATAGACCATAAAATTTCTACCACAGAGAGGGAGATTTCCTATAATCCCTACCTAGTGAATCATTAAGACTGAAGTTGCAAAGATCTATGCCTCTGTTAAGCATTGTTAGGGTGATTTTTTATATATGATTAAAAATGAGACTATTTCCCCATTATTTTCAACCAAAATAAATTTATTTTTGACTGATATTTTAATTATGATCTTGTGTCATAAAATGTTTTTATTTAAAAGATTGAAATTAAATAGTGTATCTTGAAATGGGAAGTAAAAAGTATCATCAAGAAATTCAAGCCACTTTTGTATCTATGTTATACCATCTAAATATTAAAGATATTTTATTTCATTTATATCAACATGGGCATTTGACATTTTTAAGGTTTTCCCATTTCTTATACTTAACAATGGATTGGACTGCTTTCAAACACAGAAAAATATTCCATATCAAACTTAGTGGTAGAGCAAGTACTTACCTAGAGTGAGGCCCTGGAATGAAGGAAGGAAGATTGGAAAGACAGAAACATGGACAGAGACATTCATACCAAAGGCCTCAGCTGGTCCTCCAGGGGGCTCTGGACCTGGAGAAAGGGGTGTATAGAGAGAAGCCATTCAGAGATTTTCTGAATTGGAAAGAACCAGCTGCTTTCTTCAACCTCAGCCTAAGGGATGTGGACATTAGCAAAGTCTGCAATGCTTTTAGGTTCACCATTACAGCACAAGGGTGCTACAGGCATTTAAAAAGCAAAGGCCAGTGATTCTATTAAAACCCTGCAAAACACAGGATGGAATCTATGACAAAGACTGAATCAGTCCAACACATCTATATTGCCTACTGAGGGAATTACAGGGGTTCCTGGAAGGGACAGATCTCTACAGCACTCCACAGCATTAGTTACACTGTCTAAACTGCCAAATTGACTCCTAGAAAATTAAATGTAGGCAATAAATTAGAAGAGGTGGTTTCTAAATTTAGAAGTCTTTCTAATATTAAAACAGTGTAACTGGTACATTAATAAAGAGTTGCCCACGTTATTAAAAAGAATATTTGTTCTTGTACAGATTACATACTGCTTCTATATAAACTGGGACAGCATTTGTCATAATGAACCAAAGCCAGAGTGTTGCATTTTGGGTAGCAAGTACTATACAATATATTTTACAATGAGCTGTAGGAGCATAGTTTGATGTTAGTTAAGATCTTACCAAGAGGATTTTATTGCCCGGATGGAGATTCTTATCTTGCAAAACAAACTGTCATCTTTTTTTCTTTCTACAAGTTCGACTTTGTCATCAAAATCCTTTTGAAAATATCTATGTATATGAAGTTCAGGTTATCATAAATTATCTAGTGAGCCATGTCTTATTGATCCAATCAGGTAATTGTTATAGTTTTGTCAAGTACCAACATCATTGAATTATATCATAATTTCTCAGACACTTGCGTGGAATAAAAGATCATAGTTTATTTTTTATTTATTCAAAATAGGTGAGATGTATGTATCAAATACTGATCAATGTAGTTTTCATAAACATAATGATTAACAACACAATCATTTAGTTATGCTGTAAAGGATAAGTCCTCATTCTGAAACAACCAAACCAGCTATCCGTGAGTTGAATTACAAAGACAATTAAAACAAACAATAACTAACTTTACAATTATTATAATGGGAAAGTATTTTGATGAAAATTTCTAAACATTCATATTTATTTTGGGATTTAATAATATTTTAAAACTGAGACAAAAACTCCTCTGAAAATATCTGTCCTCCATATCCAGGGGTTCCCTGTCTGTGTATTGAACCCAAATATTAGGGAAAAAAATTCTATCTGCATTGAACATGTATACACATTTTCCTGCTATTATTCCCCAAATAATATAACATAAAAAACTATTGCATATTATTTGCATTGTATTAGTTATCATAAGTACTCCAGAGAACATTATAGAGTATAGAGGAGGACGTACATAGGTTATATGCAAACCTAAGCCATTTTAAGATACATGGATTTTATTATTGATGGGAGTCCTGGAACCAAACCCCCACAGATACCATGGGAATACAGCAAACAAAACTGAGTAGTCCCTCTTGACTTAGGACAGTGATCACCTGAGATGTTAACTCATGCTGGGACAGCTGAAGGGGCAGCTATAGGAACAGTGAAAACCCTTGTGAGGCAGAGAAGAGTGTGTCCTTGAGTGCCACCCAACTTTAAGCCACATGCTGGAAATACTAACCTCTACTCTGACCCTGAGCAGCTGTGCCAGTCCTGAGTTCCAGTAGGATGAATTATAGCAGATGCTGACACTGCATCCTCCTTTTCAGAGCTCTGTGAGGATTGATCGCCCTAGGCTTTGGCTGGTTGTCAAAGAACAGAATTCAAATTCTAAAGGGCTCTGCTGAGAAGGAGGCTGACTTTTGAGACTGCAGCACACCAACCTCACACAAGGCATGTTTGGTATTCGTTATCAAAATAAAAGATGCCCTTATCAATGTAATTAGCTACCATGAAACTGCTTACATGCTAAATAAACTTGCCACTTACCTAAGGATCTTCGGACTATGGGAATCTAGACATAGATCATTTACAAAAAGGACTTTGACAATGAAGTTTTTCCATTTACTGAGTACTTCTGTACTTTGAGGTGTTGTAATTTTCATTTTATAAATATTAACTTGATTTTCTCAGCTCCCCCTCCCCATTGCAGTATTTTGACACACTTACCAAGCTCACAGAATGAATTTAAATGTTCACAACTTTTCTACCATATCTAGAAAGTGTGTGAGCTGGTTATGATTTTTTCATGCACCCTTGTTGGTCGGATTATAAATCATTTGATATATTTTTGCATAACAAATCCCTTTCTTGCTCTGCTTCAACTTGTTCCATAGTCTTCTTTACTTATATAACTTTTTTTCTGGGTTGAGGCAGCTTTGTTTGGCACAGTGAACACTGTCTTCCAAACTGGAAAAAAATGTACAGAAGGAATAAAAAAAGAAATGAGTAACTATGATCTACATAATATTGGGAATTTTAACTTCAAATGTAATGCTTGTTTCTTACTTATTAAAATTTGTTTTCACTTATTTCTGTTTCTATTTAGAAATTAAAACCAATTATTCATGTAATTTAATTTGTATTTTTTAAAAAAATATATAAAAATATTCCTAGATCACCAAAATAAGGTGCAACGGTGCAAGTAATGATATGTTAGAACTCAAATCTTTTTCTCTGAAAATTTTCTTACCATCATTTCCATGAATGTTAATTAACGTTAAAATATCTGTTTTCTTTAAAGAAAGAAAAAAAACAACTTTTGGTGTGTTTAGTTCATTTCTTAAAAATGAT
>JAJEJO010052093.1:81914-128339 GCA_020662805.1 Glaucomys volans | reverse complement strand
CCCCCCCCCCCGCATTATGCATCATCGTTCATTTATCAGAGAGACCATTTGGCCTTTGGATTTTTTGGATTGGCTGATCTCACTTAGCATAACAGTCTCCAACATCATCCATTTACCTACAAATGCCATAATTTTATTCTTCTTTATGGCTGAGTAATATTCCATTGTGTATATATACCAGTTTCTTTATCCATTCATCTACTGAAGGGCATCTAGGTTGATTCCATAATCTAGCTATTGTGAATTGAGCAGCAATGAACATTGATGTGGCTGCATCACTGTAGTAATCTGATTTTAAGTCCTTTGGGTATAGGCCAAGGAGTGGGATAGCTGGGTCAAATGGTGGATCCATTCCAAGTTTTCTAAGGAATCTCCCGCAAGAAATAAAAGCACGAATCAATGATTGGGTTTTCTCAGCAAAGGAAACAATCAGCAATGTGAAGAGAGAGCCTTCAGAGTGGGAGAAAATCTTTGCCACGCACACTTCAGATAGAGCACTAATCTCCAGAATCTACCAAGTACTCAAAAATTTTTACACCAAGAACACTAATAACCCAATCGATAAATGGGCCAAGGAAATGAACAGACACTTTACAGAGGAAGATCTACAAGCAATCAACAGATTTATGAAAAAATGTTCAACATCACTCGTTATAAGAGAAATGCAAATCAAAACCACCTTAAGATTTCATCTTATCCCAATTAGAATGTCTTTTATTAAGAACACAGGCAACAACAGGTGTTGGCGAGGATGTGGGGAAAAGGGTACACTCATACATTGCTGGTGGGAGTGCAAGTTGGTGCAGCCACTCTGGAAAGCAGTGTGGAGATTCCCTAAATTCTTAAATTGGACTCTAATCACCAATGTGATAACATTAAGATGTGGAGTCTTTGGGGAGGGGGTGATGAAGTCATGGAGTGGAGTCTTCATGAATGGTATTAGTGCCCTCATAAAAGAGGTCTGAAGGAGTTTGTGTGCCACTTCTTGTTCTACTTCTGAGGATGGAACAAGAAGGTGCCAATCCATAAGGCAGAGAGCTAGCCCTCACCAGACACCAAATCTGCTGGTACCTTGATCATGGCCTTTCAGCCTCTAAAACTGTGAGCAACAGATTTCTGTAATTTATAAATTACCCAATCTAAAGTTTTTGTTTTAATAGCCTGAGCGAAACAAGACAGGGAAATAAAACATGAATAAAGGTCTAAAGCAACGGAATTACCAATGTGTGTGTGTATGTGTGTGTGTGTATTTTTTTTCTTTTTTTCCTATTGCTGTGGCTCATAACACAAACTTAATTTGTATCATGTTCCACACAACTGTGATAAGGTTTTACATACACTGCATCATTACGTGTGCCTACAGAACAAAAGAGGAAAGCATGTTTTGCTTTGCTTTGCTTTGCTTTTTTGACCCTCTTTTACTTTTAAAGAAGTTAATGCTTGGGGAAGTTAACTATTTCACTTAAGATCACACAGGAGGTGGCCCAGCCCAAGCAAGGTCTATCTGAAGAGTAGGTAACTTGAGCACTTGTATTCTTAACCACTACTACCACACTGATGCCTAATGTTCTAAGAAATCCATGAAGGCAATAGCCTGCCCAACTCCTTTATTTGTGTTTTCCTGCCCATTACCATAGCCCCTGAAATATAGCAGCTTTAAATCCTCAGTATGTATTTGTTCTCTGTCCATACTGATGTATGTGGAGAGGGGGGAGAGAAAGAGACAGAGACAGAGAATATATAATATTTTGAGATATCTTAGATAGATGATAGATAGATAGATAGATAGATAGATAGATAGATGATAGATAGATAGGGATAAGAGCCAGCTTCAGTCATGTAAATAGTATGAGCATTATGAATTTCCCAAGATCTCATTGAACCTGTTTTCCTTTATATTATTTATCATTGGCACATATGATCTGCAACATAATATTAGAATACCGGATAGAAGCCAGAGGTGAAACAAGGTCAAAATGAATGAACAGCAGAGGCAGAAGTTAACTCTTCAATCTTAACAAGAGCTTTTATTTGAGGGCCAAGACAGGTAAGTAATAACGCCAAGCATACTGACACTAGGGAAAAAATGGAAAGTAAGCTAAATTCTGAAGTATAGGAAAAAGTTGGATTTGGAATCACCTACATACCAAATAAAATAGAACATCATGATGTTCTGAGTACTAAATTATCAATGAATTTAGTCAGAGGTGGCCTAAGTCAAAAGGACTCAAAGAAAATAAGGTCTCTAATTCTAAACACAAAACAGAAGCCCAAGGTATCGAGATTAGGACTGGAGATGTGGACTTTCTTTCCTCAGGATCGAATCATCTACAAAGCAAATTAATTACAGGGGAAATGCCTTTCTATATCTTTCCCATCTTAGATTGAGCTTTTTAGTTTAAAAAGGACGGACTTCAGTATGAAGATAAATCAAGGCTATCTATCCCAAAACAAGAAACCAGATACCTACTAATAGAATTCGATTATTTCATCACAAAACCCAAATGTTCCAAGATGAGAGTTAGTTTGCTATTGCTGTCTTTCCATGTACAAGTATAGATATTCAAAGCATATCAAAATGTAGACAATATTCCAAGAATTGATTCAGAAAGTGCTCTTGGAAGAGAAAGAATGATCTTTTAATTTTGCTTATATTAACAAAGCAGTTGTCATAGACAGTATTATATTCTATTAAACAAGAACACATAGGACCTAAAAAGTACTAGACACTATTTTAAGTATTTTACTCATCTTGATCCATAAACAACCTTATAACATATTATTATTATCATCCCCAATTTACTAAGAAACTGGACAACAAAGAGATTAAGGAGCTCACCCAAGAGCTCCCAGCTATAAAAAATGAATATTCTAAGATTTAAGCCCAGCCATTCCCTCTCCTACAACTATTACATGTATTTGTATATACTTGGCAAGAGCACCAAGCACACAGGAGAAATCTGAGAACCATAGAGAAGTAGAAATATGTGAGAATGAGTTGTGGATCCTGGTGAAAATAAAAATAGGTCTGAGTTTCCCTGTGACAAATTTCTAGTTTATGCCTGTTGTCACAGTGTATTTATTAATAGTATTTATTGTCATTCCTGGTAATCTCTAAATTTGGACAAGTCTAGGTCAATTTGTTAGCCCCTATTCTACAATGCGCAAGACTCAATCTTTGTTGTCCATAATTTCCCCATCTGTAAAGTTGGAATGTTAACACTTGCCCCCTTTCTAACTCCTAAGAAGAAGTTATTGTCATAGTATGCAGAAGAATGCAAATGTAAGGTGTTCTGAAACTTTTCTAATGCCAGATAGTTGTATAAGGAGCTTTTACAACTATTGAGCTCCCATCATGTGCTGTGCATGCAGGTGGCTGCTTTACACTTACTAATGGAATCACGACCCAGAGTATATAATGCCTTTTTATTCTTCCAAAACAAGCATTTATGACAGAAACTTTGGTGTCAGAATAAAGTGCAAGCAAACAAATCATTAAGTCATTATTAACCATTATTACTGAACCAGAAACTATGTCAAGAAACTTGAAAAGAGAGTTTTGTTAATTTCATTAAAATAACATCCACTTTATGGTTGACTCATTATTTGCACTTAGGCCAGAAAAATGAGTAGAATAAAAAGAATAAGTTTTTTTGTTATTTAAAGTACAGTTTAAAAAGGGCTAGTACTGATAAGTTATTCATGAGAAAGAAGAGGTATAGATTCATTTTGCAAAGAAAAAAGTATACTGAAACCCTGCAAGTACAGTAATGAGTTGAAATTCAGGGATAAAAATCACCTAAATATTGGAAATTAAGGGGTGTGTGCCCTGTCAGTCTGTGTGCACGTGTGTGTGCACACGTGTGAATCCCTTTGCACATTGACTTTTTAGTCTAGAAATCCAAAAAAAAAAAAAAAAAAAAAAAAGCAGAAAAAAAAAAATTCCAAAAAAAAGAAAAAGGTATCATATTTCTTTTTACCTTTTCCTTAGTTTTCTAGTTTCTGTTCTTCAATTTCTATCTACTATCTCCCCATACTCTAATTTCTAAGATAACAGCAATTTTATTACAACTTCAAACTTCCCTTTTCCTCTTTAGTTTATCATCTCACTAAATGTATTCATCTCTGTGTCTAAAGATAGAGGACTAAAACTTCTCTTATATTGTATGCTCATTTTTTTCTTAAATATTGGCTCTCTTTGCAAAACTGAGTTTGGATCACAGGTTTCTTGCCTATAAAATGAGACGCTTCAATTAGTTGATCTCCATGAAATTCATGACTTTGCAGATCATGTGGCAATGTATTATGGGAAAGAGGGAGCTTAATAAATGCTCGGACTAAAACAAGGATAGAGAGATGACAGTGTGAATGATTATCTCTCACTTTTGGGTATGTGTACGGAGACAGATGATCACCATAACAGTGAATTCGGCTGTAATTAAGCAATGAAAACCTGGAAAAACAAGAAAAAGAAAAGACCAGGGAAAGGAGAGAGGAAAGAAAGAAAGAGAGAGAGAGAGAGAAAGACAGAAAGGGAGAGAGAGAAAGAGAGAAAGAGGAGAGGGAGGGAGGGAGGGAGGAAAGGAAGGAAGGACGGAAGGAAGGAAGGAAGGAAGGAAGGAAGGGAGGGAGGGAGGGAGAGAAGGAGGGGAGGGAGGGAGGGAGGGAGAGAAGGGGGGGAGGGAGAAAGGGAGGGAAAGGAGGGAGAAGAAAGGAAAGGAACCAGGACAGAAAGGAAAAACCTTTGGGGTATATAAAAACACATAAAATGTCAGGTTTGGAGCACTACTATAATTTCTTACTATAGTGAAATTTTATCTGTTTGTCATGAGACTAAAATACAAAGCCAAGATATATAAATGTAATTTTGGCTTTCAGAAATGCCTTTTTATCTCTACCTGTCACACAGAGCAGTTGTGGAAGTAAATAATGGCATGCAGTGAGGGGACCTATGTGCTAGCAAGGAAATCACTTGAATTTTATGGACCTGGATTTTGTCATGGTTCCTGAGACTTCTCAGAATGTGAATTAATGGGAGAAATTATGTATAACTTTGGTTCTCTGCAGTTTTTTCTACATTGTCATATGGCTGACTAAATTCTTTCAATTGGTAACCTGAGGTCTTCATGCAAAAAAATAAAAAGACAAAACATTTAATGAGTATATTTGCCAGTTATATTCCCACAGAGACATGAAATTATTAACACTGCATGTCAAAAACTAAATCACAGCTTAAATGTATATAATGGAAGCAAAATATTATAATAGTATTAAAATATTTGTTTATTCTTTATAAGATCATAGTATGCCAAAAATCAGAACTTCTAACTTTCTATGAAAAACATTTTTATACTTTTGAAAAAAATGCATAATTGTGTAAAACAAGAGTTTGTGAACACTACTTCAGACTTTCTAATCATGCTGTAGGGAATCCAAAAGCTTATTTCCTCTCAATTTCTATTACTTAATGTTTTATGTTAAGAGGTTACATTGGTTTGCAAAGGCATTAGTTAGCCAGAAAACTAGTCCCTAGAGCACTTACTTCATGATTAAATACAAAACAAGATACTAAGTGGCAGGATGAAGGAAACTGTGCAAAATGTACTAAAATTACCTAGTAGTCTTATAGAGAACAGGTGAATATCATTCCATTCTGGAGTAGTAAGCACATCTCCTTGAAAGAGGGCATGCACTTGCTCTTGCAAGCATGAAAGCATCTTCATCTTCCTTGATTTCTCAGAAGGAAAAACACAGCATGTCACAGTAGTTGCTTTTCAGTTGCTATGACAAAAAACAGCTAAGAAAATCAACTTAGGAGGAAAAGTTTATTTTGGCTCAGTTTCAGGGGTTTCAGTCTCTGGTCACTTGGACTCCAAAGTTTCAGGGTCTGTGGTAAGGCAAAACATCATGGCAGGGAATGCATGGTGGTACAAAGCCTCACGGCAGCCACAATCAAAGACAGAAACGAGAGGAAGGGGCTGGGGCTCCACTATAACCTTTAAGGTTATGCCTTCAAAGACCTACTTCCTCTAACTAGATCCCACCTCCTAAAGTTTCCACCACCTCCCAATAGCCCATTAAGCTATGAATCCATTAAGAGATTAATCCGTTAATAAGGTCAGAATTCTCATTATCCAATCACTTCCCAAAGCCCTCACCTCTGAACACTGTTGGTCTTGGGGACTAAGCCTTCAACACATGAGTTTCTGAAGGATATTTCAGATCAAATTATAACACATTTACAGGTACAAATTATAATAAAGATCGGATGAAGGACCTATCTGCTAGGATTAAGAACATAGGAAAGAGTGATGGGGTCATTTCAAATTCATTTCTCTCCAGTCACTCCCTCTGTTATGAGCATGGGTCCAACTCCACCCACACAACCTCCCCAGAACCATAATTCTAGTATATAAGGGATTCCATCATTTAGTACTCACTGTCATTTGAATCCATGGCAAAGAAAATCTTTCAGACAATTGTTTATGAATGACTGATAGTAAAATAAAGGAGGAACAACCTGCTTTAACCAGCACTTATCTTACATGTTACTTGGTTTTAAAGAAACCAAAAAAAAAACCTACTTATTTTTTGAACAACAAAATCACAGAGAGAAGAATGTTATGGACCAAGTTAATGCACAGTATAGTGGGAAGATAATCCAGTCTAAGACTAAAAAGACATGAATTCTGCATTTGAAACCTTTACAAATTTACATTTTCTCTCTAAGCCTCAGTATTTTCATAATAAAATAAGGAAGCTGGATTCAATTGAAGATTTTTAAGCTTTTTCTGGGATGAGAACTTTTGTCAACAAAATTTGCTAATGAGCCCAATCTGTGAAACTGATAAAGTGACCCTAATCTGGTTGAAAAGAGGGCAGGAAACTCAAGCATCACCAATGACCTTCCTATCTGTCCTCTTCTCAATTCACATGCAAACCACTAAACTTTAGAATCTCTAAGGTCACTTCTGTGATTCCAGGTGGATGACAAAGAGAATAAATAAAGCAGATATTAGTCTTCAAAGGCTAATACTGAGCTGTCTGAATCTCAGGTAAAGGGTTCAAGAGAAAGATAAAGGGGGAATTGATGGCCCTCAGTGGTTCTACATTCTAGCTACTGGAGCCTTGTTTTAGAAAATGCCTTTTATTTGCTATCATTCACTCCTGGTATAAAAAGCCAAAAAGCTGAATGATGGAATTATTTATAAGGAATAAATTCATATTTATTAAATAAATGTCACATTTCTTACCCATATTAATTCACTCTTCTCTAAGGAGAGCCAAATGATCCATAAGATAAAGACTATTCCTATACATTTACTCTTGTTCATCATAATTCTAAGCAAAGAGGAGAAAGAATAAAGAGGGAAAAGGAAGAGAAAAAGGGAGAGGAAAAAAATCAAACATATTAATTAGAATACTTTGGTAGAGAATATAGAATTGTCCTCCAACATTCATTCTCCTCTTCTATACTTTTAGTAATAGAATACCTCCCTTCATTACCTCTTACTTTTAACTGAACACCTAATTGCCTCTCCCCAAACTTCTCTTTCCAGTCTTTCAGCCAATGGGATATGAAAGGAAATGACATAAGCTATTTCAAGTAGTATCTGCATTAAGAAAGCTGCTTTCTTCCCCTTCTTATGAAACTCAGGCTCAGATTAGGACATGGTGATAATTCATTTGTCTTTTAATGTACAGATGGTGATCATATTCTGGGGAAGGCAGAAAACATTAGAAGTAATGTGAATTCCTTGACATTATAAAAGAATGTCCTGTATGCCTTATTCCTTTTCTGAGTCACTATATTTTAGGGTGTTTTTTAGTGCAGAAGCTTAGATTATATTCCAATGAACATAAGCTTTTCAACCTTATTAATGCCTAAAAATAAAACAAAAGGAAGGACGGAAGGAAGGAAGGAAGGAAGGAAGGAAGGAAGGAAGGAAGGAAGGAAGGGGAAAGGAAAGGAAAGGAAAGGAAAGGAAAGGAAAGGAAAGGAAAGGAAAGGAAAGGAAAGGAAAGGAAAGGAAAGGAAAGGAAAGGAGGGAGGAGAAAGGAAAAGAAAGGAGAAGAGAGGAGAGGAATAGAGGCCAAGAGACAACCCTCATGATGTGCTTCTGTCTCTGTTATGAGGGTATTTACCCAGAGTATCTTAACTCTTGCTCAGTTCTTAGAGTGTCAAGCCACACTAAGAAAGCTTCGTAAAGTGATTCTGAGGGTTTCCACGGACATTTCAGGTAGGTCATATTTCAAAAGTCGAAAAGAAATTTCAGCAGGAGGCTGAAATCATTCACTATAATATCACTAGCTATGCCTGTCTGTTAGTTTCCTATTACATGGAGCTTAAAAGTATAACTTTTTTGCTATGACACAGATACCTCTATCTTTCTTTTTTTACTTAGCACAACAGATTTAATTAAATAAATATGAAATATCTCTAATCTCCTTACTGTTTACTTCCATTCTTCATGAACATAGGAAGTAATAGAGTCAATTACAAAGACTATGTTCACAAACTGGGCATGTACAGACCTTGAATATAGATCATATAAGGAAGCACAAAGCAACATTATTTTATTTCATCACTGATAATGCTTTCTTTCCTCAGTTTTTTCTCTAGTAATTTGGAGAATACCATATGCAATTATTAAAACTTATGGTCTGAAATAATAATGTTAAATTTCTCTCATTTGGTATATTTATGTATTTGCTACTAAGATATTTGAAAGCTATTTTTTAATCCAACATTAAAAAGCATTGATAATGGGGCTGGAGTTGTAGCTCAGTGGTACAGTTCTTGCCTAGCATATGTGAGGGTTCAATCCTCAGCACTGCATAAAAATAAAAGTATTGTGTAAATATAATAATACTTATTATTTTTTAAATAAATATTTAAAAATATTTATTTAAAAATAAATATTTTTAAAAAGCATTGAAAATATATTTTAATAGTCCAGGAAATTAAGCATTAAAAATTGTAGAGAAAAATAGGTTAGATATGGTGATGTAACAAAAATGTATAGCATGTCCTGACATTCCATTTTTCTTCAGAGTTTTGTTTGCTTTTCCTCCTACGTACCAGAATAAAACAGAGTTATAATCAACATGTGATGACAAATGGTCTCAGGGTTGGGTTTGCATTTTTCCAAATATATTGGCATTTGTAAGCTGGAAAAGATAGATGTAATCAACCACCCTCAGACAAAAGTAGGATGACTATTCTGGCAAAATGTTCAAACCACATTAAGCCCTAATTTGAAATGATGTTTGAAAGAAAGCAATGCAACTAGGACCAATTTATTTGTATAGCAACTAAAAACTGAACTCACTCAACATATTTAAGAGATGGAAACAATTAAATGTGTTTGTTTTCTAAATAGACCAAGTATATTAGAAACTTCGAAGGTTAAAAAAAATTTCAATTTTACTACACTCTATTATTTGTTGCTGAGCAAATGCTTAAATCATTTTCTTTAATTGCCCTCTGAGGTTGTCCTAATAAAACATGCTATTTTTAAGAGTGAATAAACAGTATGTTTAATTTCACATTATCAAGTCATAGAGTTCCATTTTAATTACCAGCATATAGAAGGAAGTACTGTGAAGTTTGGATCAACTTAAGCAAAATATCATTTATGAGGGGTATTCTTGGTTTTCATTCTTGTTTAAAAAAAACAAAGAAGATGAATTTTTATTCTTTCTCCTTAGATACAAATCAAATTTTAATGGTATTCTGAGAAAAATTAGGCAAAATTATGTCATGTGAGTTCTCTTAGGTGCATACCTAGACACAATAAGCATTTCTACTGAAGATAACAACTGCTATGGCTCCAAGGAGACTGAAATAGTGATGTTGCTATCCAGAATAACATTCTGCTCCAAATGTGGGATGGCTAAATACCAGCATATCATCAAGTCTTTGGCTAATACATGTACCCTGACCACTCAATCAAGGAGTGTCTTTAAGACCAAGTGTCCTAGACTCTCCGGCGTCTTTTCCCTGGGGCTCTATTCTGATAAGCCTGGCTAACAGAGGTGGCTCTTTACACACCGTAATGAAGCCCAGGTTGGGAGGGCAGTCCTGCCAAGGTCCCAATGAAGTTTGCCAAGAATTGATGGTACAGAGTATTGAAAACAGGATGGGGCCTTTGTCAGTTCTCCTCCTCCACACCACTAATTTGTAGATGTGTCTGATGAACACTTGAATGAATACATGTAAAGTGAATTTTTTTTCCCATAAGGATCATACATTAACAGCAAAAGTATGGTATGAGGTCTGCCCCTTCATGGAAGACACAGGAAAGAATGTCAGGAAAAGAAGAAAACTCACTAATATTTTCTCTCCAGGGTTTATTTATTGCAGAAATACTAATATATTGAAGTGCACCACATGTTCCTAACTTGGCTGTTCCTCCTAGAAATCCATCTAGGGTTAGGATAATATACTTGACTTTGATGTGTACCTATACAAGCTACTGAGAAAAGGGTTAAGGAGATTTTGCTGATAATAGCATTCAACCTGAGAGATATTTACATGACTGAAATGCTAGTGAGACAACAAAAACATGACTGAAACATCAAGTTTAATGAATTGCTTCATTCTACACTCTTATATGAAATCATATAGAGCAAGTCTAATGCATTTTGAGCTAAAAACCAATGAATGCTTCAGATACTATAATTATATTATTCAGCACTTCAGCTAAAGTATTTAAAGGTTTCAAGTGCTTTTTCTATTTAAAAAGTACATTAAGAATGAAAATATAAGTAATACATGTGATAAATAGATTTTAAGTAAATTACATTGTAGATTTATATACATAATATAGAACCTGCCCAAGGGAACACATGAAGGATAAAAAACTTTGAAAAGAATTTTAAAGGAAGAGTTTTTTTAAAGCTCAGTATTATTTAGCAAGCATAGTCATAAATCTTAATTCAGTCAATAAGTGCTAAATGCACACATAAGACGCCATACTTCAATTATTACAGCACACAACATACATAACAATATCCTGTCTCTTAAGATGAGTTTTGTAGTGAATGTCCAGATCTATGTCCTATCTGTGGTAACTAATTTTAATTATCCTACTCTTGATTTTAGTTTTTAGAGTAGAAGAACTACTTTAAAATACCTATATATTCACCTGATATGCATCTCACAACACTTAAAATACACTGGTTCTAAAAGACATATGTTACTTTCTCTAACTTCAGCATTATGTTTTAAGTTTGTGGATATACTATTGGAAGCCTCTGCTAGTCAGACCTTTCCAAACTAACCAGAACATATCCTTTTAATAAAAAATAATAGCTATGTTCTCATTTTCAAAGTTTGAGATTAAAACCTACAGTGAAAGAATCCAACTGAGAAGAAATTTCCTTTTGGTTAAAAAAATAATGTCATTAAATTTATCGGAACAATATGAAATGAAGATGTTGTTGTTGGGTCTTTCACTTATAATGGAAACCAAATAGGCTTGCTGACTTAGTAAAATCCATATATTATTCGTCACATAACCTTTCAACAATAATTTTAAACATATATAAATTAAGGTACAGAAGGAAATCCACTATCATTGATAATCAAACTAAACAATTATGGATCTTTTTTGTGTGATTTAATTGCCCAGATTTAAAAAAAAAAAAAAAGGTCACATAATCTCACGTGTTAAAATATTTCCTTTACATATTTTAAGCATGGCAAGACAGCTTTTCAAAACATAACTTTAGAATTGGGTGCCATTCCAAATGCAGATTCAGATCCTTTGACATGGCAGCTTGGTTTGCTAATCTTGGCTTATATTTTTAAAAACAACTTAGTCCAACTTTATGTGGTAGCATTCTATTTTCCCCATAGTTTATAACCTAAAAATGTAGTGTTTAATTACTTTTGATATTGACAAAGAGTACTGTTACTCATTTTATTTTTTAACAGAGAGCTAAAAGGTATATGAATTGTCCTTTTGAAATTTGGAATGCAAGAGAAACAGTGAATGAGAATGGAAACTAAGTAAATAATTCCTCCCATCTAAACTCTTTTTGCAGGCCATCAGCCCTAGAAAAAGTCATTTTCTTAGCAGTAACCTATTGCCCTAAAAAAGAAATGGTGAAAAATTTATTCCTAGGGAACAGTTTATTTACCATAAGATGTAGCTCAGTAAAGTGTTTCATGTCCTGGACATTTAAAGTTAATTCTTACTGTGAAAGCTTTAAGAAAACAAGCACATCGTAAACATACTTCTGCACTTTAGAGCTGGCACTCATTTTACTTGAGAAGACATTTTTTTTCTATGTTCCTAGAGTCAGCATTCTTAGATGTGTACAAATGAGAATAAGTAACTCAATAGTATCCTTATATAACCAACCTAATATACCATATATCAGAGTACTCTTTCATTCTCTACATGGGAATAAAAGATTTGGGGGAAGGGTAGAAATCCCAGGAGATGAACTGAGCTTAGCTAAAATGATACTTTTCTAAAAAGAATTTTAAGCTCCTTCAAATAGTTGTGTCAAGTCAGAGTCAAGGCTCAATACTGCCATCTTCTTCTGAAAAGCAGAAATACAAGAAGCAATCTCAGGATAACAAAGCAGGAAGTAGTTATTGAATACAGAAAATTCACTATATCACATATATTTGTCATTTTGGAGAGGAAGCTCGCTAAAGATTACATGTATATATATATATGTTTATATTTATATATACACACTATATACACTTTATTAAATTAACAAATATTTCTGAACTATAAAATAACTGTGTGTATGTGCGCGCGCTTGCTTTTGTGGGTATGTGAGTGGATTCCCCCCTCCTCCAAGGAGGAGCAGGGAATATATAACTAATTTGTTTATCCTATTATTTAAAGTCCAAATTATTTTTCTTATTTTGAAGACATTTAAGGATTGAGGTAACTACTAAGGTAGTGGACAAAGCCAACCCTAAATTGAGGCACAGTCACTAAACTATTTTATTTTAGGGCTTTTATATTCATTCCCAGACACTAATGGTTTCCTTACCTAATATGTGATTGTTGAAACCTACCATTAGAGTATGCTTTTGGAGGAGCAGAGAGTGTAGTTCTACAGCACTTGCCTTAGCATGCAGGAGGTCCTGGGTTCTATCCCTAACACTCTCCAATTCCCCAAAAGACTTAAAAGATTTCAGCTCTATTAAAATAAATCAATCACAGAGATGTAAATTGTAATTTATTAGCAACTATATAGATGTTACCATGCATTGTTCTCAGGAGAGCTGCAGCAAGTTCCAGGACAATGCCAGTTTATGTCTCTTATACCAGAGTAATTATTAAAAACTCTCCTTTAAATCTTCATTAGATATATGATTACCTTAGTCTTAACTCCTTTTCTGAGGGGAGGATTTAGCAGAAGAGAGGAGACCATTGTGGCAAATAGGGGGTTACTACCAAAGTGAGGGGGAGGAGAATGGGAGGGTTGAAAGCAAAGTGCTTCTCGGGGAATTGCAGTTTTGAGTCATTTAATGCACAGCATATGTTGTGAGAAAGGTTCTGTTAGGTGATTTCATGATTGTGCAAATGTCACAGTATACACTTACACAAACCAAGAAAGAAATGGGTCAATCATCAGATGCGGCTGCTTGATGCAGTCAAGAGTCAAAAGGTAAGGTAAAGAGATAGGTGAGGCTGCTGCTAGTGCAATAAGGCACTGTTTTACAGCAAACGTTTATATATATATATATATATCTTCACTCTAAAGTAATAATAAAAAAGCATAGTATAGTAAATATACAAACCAGTAACATAGTTGTCTATTACCATCAAGTATTATGAGTTGTACATACTTGTATGTACTATAATTTAATATGACTAGCCAATTTTTTTACATCAGCTTCACCAAAAACATTTGAGTATTTGAGTAATGTGTTATATTATAGCATTATGATGGCTACAGTGTCTCCAGGTGATGGGAATTTTTTAACTCCATTATTGAGGTCAAGGGGCAAAACAACAGTCAGTGTAGGCAATGAATGATTGCGTCAGGAAGATGGGGGCTGATTCAAGAGGAAATAAAATGCTAATACCTCCAGAGTACTTCTCCTCCAACCTGTTGCCAAGATTACCTGCCTCCAGGGAACTGTTCCTGTAAGAAAAATGTGGCTCACTTTAGGTACCAAGGCAGCTCAGACCCTTGAATCCAGGGAAGCAAGCACTCTGAGGTGCCCAGTCTGAGACATGGCCCAGTGACTGCACCCAGAAAACCACTCCACACACAGGGGCTCACACAAGAGATTTTATTAAGTGGACAACCAGAGTATCTGCTCTCAGGGCTGGGAAAGAGAGAGAAAACGGGGCCAGGGAGCTTCTCTTAAGTAGTTTGAATTTCGTGGGCTGTTAGCAATTGGACCAACAACATACCAGGAGGTTCACAGGCTAACTATCTGGACCAATGACTGACTAGGAAGTTTGCGGATTGAGAAGCTGGGTTGTAAGATGGGAGGGGGAGGAATACTGGCGGTAGCTGATGCCAATAGTTTCTCCCTTCACGAAGTTGTCAATGAATGCCCCCTGGGCAACTCCTTTCCTGCCTATACCCCTGGGCTGCTTTGTTCTGGCACCCTTGGATCACTTCACCTTTTGGTCACTGGTCACACAGGCAAGGTAAGAGGCAGAGGGGAATTAGAACAAAAGAAATCTAAAATCTACCCTACCTTGGGCACCAACTTGAATCCCTTTGACTTAGGAGTAGTCTCTGTCCCTCTCTTTCTCTGTTCTATCCTTTTTAAGTAAAACTTTTTGCTCTTGCCTGGGCATTTTTCAGGTGTTCAATCTTCAACAACTGGAGAATGGGACTCCAACCAATTGTCCAGCGGTATCATTATGAGATCACTATCATATAAGTAGTACACTATTGATTGAAAGGTCATTGTATGGCATGATTGTATTTAGGTATTACCTTTATAGGGCTTAAAGGGCAAAAAAAAAATCACAATGCAACATCATCTTGACAATAGTAAAATATATGTTTGGCTAGCAAATATGTTAAAGCACCAGATTTATCTAATTACTATGTTTATAGCTATTTATGGTTTTACTGAAGAACAAAGGTACTAATTTGGAATCTCTTTTGCTAAATGAACAGATTACTACTGCAGCCATTTCTCCGTTACAAAGTAAAGAGAAATACATACAGAACTAGCCTGAGAGAATTAGGCCTAGGGGAGCTTGCCATTCCACTACATGTACTTTGGCCCTGTGTAGCAAAACACCTTTTTGCCTCTGGTAATAGTGAGATCTATGAGTGAATCTTAGAAGGAATAACTGAAGTTATTATCAGTGTCAGTTATTAGAGAAGTCACTCATAGACAGAATAGCTCTTTTGATCTGACTGAGATACAAAAAACTCATATCCTTAAAGGTGGGGTTTCCATTCAAGAATGGCCTTAGGCCCAAGGGGAAAAGGGAGGATGTGACCACTTTTAACAAAAACATACATCATATAGGGATCAATGCTCTAACACCATGCAGGGTAGAAGGAGACTCAGTGATCAGACTCTGAAAACAGATCAGAAAGAGACAGTTCTGTGAATCTATCAAAAGAACACATTTTATATAAATTGTAAGAATCATATTAAAATTTTATTACAAAACACAATAATATGTTTTTATACCTTCTAAGTTTAATAATTCAAACTTCCAGTTTTCCTTTAAGTAAACTATGAAATGAAATCAAGTTTAAGAGAAGTTCCCCCCTTCCTTTAGTATCTAGCAATCCTTGTATAAGTTATCAGAGCAAATTATCTCCTCATCCACAACCTCCAAATTTAATCAGAGTGTTGTAAACATTTTGCTTTTAGCCCTTTTAACACAAAGCATATATTTTACATGCAATTAATGTCATTCAAAAGAATGTCTTGAAAAGTTATAAATTGTGTTGTAAAAGGCAAAAATGACATGTTTTTAAATTACAAAAGGGGATTACTTCATGTTCATCAATCTGTCTTTAGTTGTCTGAAAAGCAGTGCCAACTTTAAGTGCTTTCTGCCTTTCTAGTGTTAAAAAAGACAACAAGCACAACTGCCAGACTCTTCACTGATAGGGTAGGGAAGGTTATTCACATAGCCAACTCTGACCACTTCACCTTGAATAAAAAGACACTGCACAAAACAATCTGTCTACCACTCAAGTTGGCTCATTTGTGGGGAAAAAGTTGGTCAAAGGAAAACATTCAGAGCTGGGATGTTTTAGATGTACCCTATTCTTGGTATTAGTAAGTGGCAGCATTCCCACTGGCAGGCCCGACAATGGAGAGAACACTACACAGAAGTTTCTCCATATATAAATCAGTAGAAAAAAATATATGTTCTCCACCTTGGAGAGCAAAAATTTTCTAACTGGTGTAAGCACTATCAGCCACATCCTTCCACTATTTCCTTTTATAAGGGAAAAACTGAGAGAGCTATGTGCACTATAGAGCTGAAGTCACTTACTAAATGAGAACAGTCTGAAGCTAATAAATGGGCCAAATAAACATTTCTTTGCAAAATGTATTATGGCCAAGACCTTTTAACCTTGAGTGACCTGAGGAAATGCCTAAAGGGCACAATGAGGGCGACTATACACCCTTTAAAAGTGACTTTAAAACTTTCTCAGAATTCCATACCACTTGTGCTGGTCAAAAAGTTTAATCTAACAACCCTAGATACTACTCATGAAAATGACTGGAAAGAAGAGGCTACTTTTCATGATACCCTTTCTTTTGGCTGATTACATAATTGGGATGATTTTTCTCCTGAAATGAATTGTGGAAACATGAGCTCAATTGATTTAGTGTTCCTAATCTCATTGACCCACTCTCAGTGAAGGACAAGTCAAGGAAATGAGAAGAGGAAATGAAATAAAAAGAGAGAGGCATGCAAAAAGTTATCAATATATGAATATCCATAGTAACTTGGTTTAACTAAAAGTTGGTTACTTTATTAAATACAATAATTGGAGGATTTTGATGGAAAACTGACTCCTTTCCTTAGGCCCCAGGTCATCTCATGCCATAATTCTTTGAAGAACCACTCCATGAGTCATGTCCTTCACAAAGTGTTCCCTAATGCCCAGAGACAGAAGAAAACTTTTCTGATCTCTACTGGCAGAAGTCTTTCTCTGTTCCCCTTAACATGTTCTATTCTACATGTTCATTTCTTGAGGAACTTAAGCATTTTGATTATCTCAAGAATGAGTAGATTGACCCATTGCTATAATAGGTCTTCAACTCCATCCTGACATCTCTGAGACTCTTAAGTGATGAGAAATCATTCTTTTTTCTCACAATGAATTCTTCCAGTTGTTAATAAGGCCTACCTTATGTTAAACCACTCTGTAACTTACCCATAGATCCTAATTATGCATTCTAGAATTAAGCTGAAGTCTATTCTATTTTTCATGTTACAGTCCTTTAATATGTTCTATTCTTCAGATTACATATGTCCCCATAAGAATGGCTTCTTGACCCTTCATCATCTGTCATTCTTTTAAATATATCTTCATTTCATCAATATCCTTCTTAAAGTCTTCCCATCAGAAACAGGGAAGAAAGACATCTGAGGGAATTAATAGCAGGACAAGACAAATGTGAGAAAAGAACAAGAACTACTAAGCACAATGGAAAGGACAATTCTCAAATCATTGAGTAAGAACTAACCCAAGGCCTACAGTGCCCCCCATACACCTATCTGTGGTTCACTTTTCCAAGGTGGATATAAAATAAATAACAGCAAACCTTTATGTGTACTTTTTATGTAGTAGCTCATTTAATATTTGCAATAGTCTTCTGAAGTAGATATTGTCCCATCATTTTATAGATGAGGAAACTGATGCTTAAGAAGGTTAATTATTTGCTAACTGTAATACAAGTGAATGGTAGAGCTGAAACTCTACCCAAGTCTATCTGGTTGCAAACCAAGGCTTCAAATCTCATACTATATTACTTACTTTTAGAAACAGACACATGACAGTCAGATAGACTAGTAGATACTAAATTAAAAAGCAGATGTGATCACAAATTTTGGAAACTCAAGTTATATATAAAAACAGGCAACTGGCAACTGCTACATTTCTCTCTCTTAAATATGCTAAGGTACATCGCCAATTTTCAACAGAGAGGTACAGTATTCCTGTTTCACAAACATATTTAATTAGAAAAACTCTGAATGCATCTTGCAAAATTAGTATTCCACAAAACACACTATAGAAAATGCTGTACCAGGTAAAGAACAACTCCAAAAAATTGCAGGATCTGTTAAATCATTTATGAATGTACCTAATGGTGCTTGTGAAAGTGGACTTTCATACCTAAATTCTTTACTTGGGGAAACTACGTCAATATAATCTGGAAAGCTGAGTGGAATGTGGCTTGATCATAGCACATTCTTTATTCATTCCAAAGAAAATAATGAACAACTATCATGAACCAGATTCTGTACAAAGTGCTGTGCATACAAAATGTCCATAACCCAATTAATTACTTCTGTCAAGGTGCTGATTATTTATGAGGAATGTAGACAGAGTCACACACTGTACACATCTCCACAAGTGTGACTCATATTGCAATGCTGTACACAGAGTAGTCTCACACAGAAGTTTTGAAAGTAGACATGTAAAGAAATGATAGGAGATAGTATAACGAATACAACATTTGAGTCCTACAAGAAGCTTAGATTCCACACAAGAGAAATTTTAACTCCATTTAGGTATAACAGGGAAGATTTCACCAAAGAGGGGAAAGGTCCTCCTTCCCTTTGCCCTGACCGTTAATAGTGGTTCAATAACTTTCTTGTCCTCCAATAACTAAGACCATATTTCACAAAATACCAAAAATTAAAGTGTCATTTATCTAAAAAATGATCAAAAATTCCCTTTCTCAAACAAAATCAATTTGTATGGTTACATATATTGGTCCATATGCCTAATAACAATCAGCTACTATGTCTTTATCTTTAAAATCCAATATCAAAAAGACACTTCCTTCAGTGGAGAATAATTTTGGGGTGAAACATGTACTCAAGGAGTCTTTAGTACCTATATTCACAGATAATGGGAAGTTATCTATATATATAATTATGAGTGAGAAGAATGTTAAAAATATAAATTATTTGTTTTCAAAGCATTTTAGTATCTAAAAAACTTAACCATTTGGAAAAAGACAAGATTATTATGAAATGCTCTAAGAGATTTCCTTGACTAATTTAATCTGGGTGGGAGGGGGTAGGAGAAGGAGGTATAAGGAGTGGTATTGAAATGGAGCCAGACTTGGTGAACCTGCTTTGGACTAATTGTCCTTCCAATCCCTCAACTACCTTCATCAAGAACTAAATGAAAACAAGCACCTATAAACTGACAAAAAAAGAATATTTAGGTCTACAGAGAGTAAAGAATGTGACTTTCCTTGTTATGAAACAATTTTTAAAATTAGAGAAAAAAAAATCCTGCAAACTATGTCACCCATGCCATTTGCCTTACCAGATACTCCTTCTGACTAAGCTCCCCAATTTCCCTATTTAATCATAAAAAACTGGAAAGAACAATACAGCCAAGAGCTATCATAAAAATTTAAATAATTGTATTTGATTAAATAATACTGGAATGACTTATTAAGAAATGGTATTTATATTTAAAATGTAAAATAAGAGAAATATCCTTAAAATGCAAAAATATGAAATTTTATAAAATAGATTGACAATGCCATAAATACGGTTAAAAACACAAACTAAAAACTACAAGGAAACATATCAAAATAACTGTGATTAGTATTGAATGGGAGAGTTATTAATGATTTTAATTTCCTTCATTATAGTTTTCTATATTTTCCAAATTAAATAGGGTTGGCTTTAAAATAAAGAAAAAATATCTCCTTTGAGGTACTTCCTACATATTTTTCCTCCATAGGAACTGATTAAGTATGTTGAATAATTAACAGAATATTCTATTTCATGTCACCTTTGCCCAAGGACATCTGTCAATAGTCCCACAAATAGATGTTCTAGTTTAAAGACTATAGGTCTGAGATTCATACTGAGGTTATATCACAGAGCATATAGTAATAAACCAAGCAGGTTTGTTATCTGTAGCAAAGATAAAAATCTATTCCTGAACATGTGGTTGTGCTATGATACCCTTCTTAAGCTTTGAGAATTTGATTTTTCAAGGTTGAACATAACAGTAACACCTCCATTGGTTGGAGGTATCACCCCTATGCAAATGTAGGGTAAACTGTGGGATCTAAATAAGTCAGGCCATCAAGGTTCTAGTCCTGGTTATGCTACTCTAACAGCTATGTGACCTTGGCAATTCATAATGTTAGTTCCACAAGTGTAAAACTAGTAAGCTAGTCAATTTATGTATCAAAAACCATTGGGTTTCAATAAGAGGACAAATGACATCAATAAAAACATAAACATTAAAGAGTCAAATACAGAATGGGGTGATAACTTAGATCAATGTAACAGCTATGAAAACATTCCCAGAAGGTCCAGAATCTATAATCTACAAGTCTGTGGTCTGCCACTAGCTAGGTGTATGATTATCTGTAAATTATGTGATGTCCTTGGACCACTGTAAAATAGGCAAGTAGATCAGATGATTTCTAAGTCTGTTCTAACCCTATTCTATGATCTGGAATTCAAATAAGAGTCTAGGGAAAACAGTAAAGGATTAAACAGTGAAGGATTAAAATAAACACGAAACTCTCTGACTTCCTTGTTTTTATACTGGGTTAAAATTTCTTCAGTTGTGCTATTTGAGGGATGAGTGAGGTAACTACCACATTCCAGTTGATGGTAAGATTGCAACTTTTTTTTTTTAAATAAGAAATATGACATGGTTAAGAGGCAGAAAATCAGTTATCCAAACGTTAACTATTTATTTACACATAATAATTAGCTACAGAAGGCAAGGAGTATCTAGCACTTTCTGGCAACTACAGAGCACTAAAATATTTATTTGTTAGGATTACTAGTCCATTTGAATGAGGATGGACTGGGAGCAGGTAACCTTCAATGGATGATTCCAGTGGTTAGAAATACCTTATTTTTCTGATTCAAAAGACTCCAAGTCTTTGGGACCATTAAATATCCAGTATGTGCTTATGGTCTAGCATAGTGAGAAGAAATTAATTGGGATACATAATATTTCAGTTACTTTTAAGGCTATCCAAATGTTGTGGTAAGATTTCATTATATTAAGTGTCAAAGGAAACTCAGTACCTAACAATTCACAAGAAACATTCCCTTTCTCCCTTAAATCAGGAGCAATTATGCTTCCCACCTATACTCTAACCATTGAATGATATAATAATTTTCAAAGATATGGAAAATAAATAAGGATGTATCCCAAAATCTCTCATCACATATCTTTTTATCCTACACACAACTTAGGTTAAAAATACTATCTATATTATATTTTAATCAAAAGTCAGGGCACTGTTCCACTGTGGCCTAGCTGGTGACTTCTTCCCTGCACATGGGCTATGTGTACAACACAACCAAGGGTTATAGCGTTGTCATTAAAAACAACTGGAATGAGTTATTAGTTGCACCAACTGTCACAGAATTGGCAATTCACTGACATTAGATGAACAAGATATTATTACAAAACCATCAGTCAAGACTTGACAACATTGTGCTTAAACAGAGATACTGAAATACAATTTGATTAATCAATGCCTGTACTATTATATATCTAAACAAGGAACATCTTTCTGTAATTTATTTAATTATACATATATTTACCATCACTTTCTGTTTGATACTAGATTGCAACTGTCCTTTTTACATTATAAGTTTTTGACACATGGAAAATAATTTGTAGTAAGGAAAAATGTACACACATATAATTTTATATTTTTGGTGAAATTATTCTACACATACAATCTACTCTAAAAATAAGGGGCTACTGTCACCACAGTGATTCCTACACACTTACAGTATTTAATTATAGCAAAATGTTTACATGAACATGTCAGTCTGATTCAAGTTCACAAACATTTATAAAATGTCCCCCAAAACAGGGCACAGATACACATTCAGACTTCCCTGCACTCAAGGAGCTTACAAAAACATTTTAGTCTCTCTTACATATAAAAACCGTGACAGTCAAAAGAGACTTTTCTCAAAGATAATGAATTGTATTTTTGCTACAGATCTATGTTTGAAAGAGGACCATGGAGCTGATCTTACTTAAAGGAAAATGGCTTGGGTCTCCTGGAAAGTACTAAAACCTATGTTTCTAAAACATTAATATTAAAAATATATTGCTTTCCCATCTCTATCATGCTTCTGAGAACACTGGTTATAAAAAAACAAGAAAGTGATAGAGGTAGCAGTTTTTATACTCATAAAGATTCAGGATAGGCATAATAATAATTACCAGTTACTGAGTGATGACCAGGTATCAGGCATTACAAATATTATCTCATTAATACTCCAAAGAGGATGCTTTTATCCTTGTTTTACAAACGAGAAAACTGGGATCCAAAGAGCTTGGGAAATGTGCATGAGGTCACTTAGCAATATTGTGGCAGAATCAGGATTCTGATCCAAGAATATCTCACTTCAAATACCATAAAATTTCACTCATCAGCTGCCTCTACAGAGAGAATACTTATGTAGATACCTACTATTTGAAACAAATTTATTTGACTTTAACTTAATGCTACACAATCCATGCATTTCTAGCAGCTTCCTCTCAGTTTTAACCTCTTCTTGCATCTAGATCTTTGTCTTTGACTTATAGTGCTTTATTATAATGATGATCGTTGCTTCTTATCAGTTTATTATTTAATGGGGAAAGCTTGAAAGAGTATTAGATTGTTGATACAGAGTCAGAATGGATCTCAAATTGTTTTTTTTTATACTTACATAAATCTAAAATCTAATACCCTCCTGGACCAAATGCAAACTAAATCTTCAAGAACACAAAGACTAGTTCTCTGGCTGACTGCTATATTCAATTATCTTGTCTCAAATAATACAAACTGACATATGGGAACCTCAAAACTAAAATCCTAGTGAGGGAAATAGAAGTGGACTTCAACCAATATAATTCCTCAGTGGTGCTGCAATTAGCTTGATAAAGGATATGATATACTGACTTTCAGAAAAGCCATATCCAGTTGTCATAAGGAGAACATGCTATGAAAAATACAAGGACGAGGAGAGGCTAAATCTTTTGCTGTTGGCCAAGAAGCAATGGGAAATCATGATAAGGGACCTAATAATTCAACAAACAAATTTACAAGAAAAGTTATGTTATAATCTATATTTAAACAATTGGAAGATAATTTTCTTGTTTATTATGTGCTAAATACAACCATCCTTATGAAAACAGAAATGCCTGTTCTTCATTTCCTTACTTGTAAGTCAATAGTCATTTATCTTTAAAAACTTCCATGCTACAATGGCTTAAAAAATAGTACTATGTTGTGTAAGCCAAGGAATGCCTAGGATTGCTGGCAACTATGAGAATCTAGGAAAGAGGCATGGAATAAATTCTCCCTTGGTGCCTCCAGAAGGAACCAGCCCTGTCAACACATTGATTTTGAACTTGTAGGCTCCAGAACTGTGAAATAATACATTTATGTTGTTCAAAGTTTTAAAAAAATGTTATTTAGCAAGAGTTTTGTATTGGGAAGTAAAACAGGAGTTAGGTTAAATTGTGTTATTTTGGTGTGTCAATACAAAGGAATCTCCTGACACCAAAGTAAATGTACAAGTGAATATAGTCCATGTTCTGCAAATTAAGGATTATTTGTTAGCACAAATGCATAAGTTAAATAGTGCTGTTCAATATAGTAGCTACTAGCCACATGTGGCTACTTAAATTTGTTAAAATAAGATTAAAAATTCATTTCCTGAATCCTATTGGACACATTTCAAGTGCTCAAGTCATATGTGACTCATGTTACCCTTTTAGACAGTACAGACACAGAATATTTCCATGAATGGAGGAAGATCTATAACGTGCTGGTTTGGAAGGATAAAATATAGAGAGAATCGCTGCTTTTTAAAGAAATTCCCAACTTCTCATTCAATGCTATGACTTCATAACACAAGTGACAGCTATATTCCAGTCTCATAACTATCACTTTGAATTTACAACCTACAAAAACTGAACTGGTGCTTTATTATGCACAGTGGCAGATCAGCACCTAGTGTGGAGATGCTATTATCCTGACCTTTTTGTTGGCAAGAATTAAATTATGCAGTTTCATTTGTCTGGATTGGAACACAGTTGGAGTGAGAAAATGGAAAACATGTTGCTTCCTCTTCAACAATACCCCAAGTTACTCAGTGTTCCTTTCAGGATTGTTCTTAAGTGATTATGAAGCATATTTCAGACCACCAGTAATCCTGTACTTTACCAACAACCATAATAAGCCCTCAAGATAATAAAAGAATTAATACCCCATAGAAGAAATCTGTAAATTGCCCCTGCTCCCATATTCTCATTGAGATAGAAATACTGAATTATATAAATTAAAAATAGCAGTGATCAAAACAGTCCACCCAGAAGGCAGATAATCAATATTCCATAGTATGCCTACAGATCTCAAAATTGGTTTAGTGTCTTTTAAAATTATGTAAAAGTTTCAAGCTTCTCATAATCTGTTCCTCAGTTATACTTCTATTTAATTATCATGATTCTATCCTACTTGCCTGAATTGAAGTCTCCTTGAGAATTATCTTACTTTTTTCTCAAGACCACTGCTTTTAGCATTAAAATCTTTTAAAAGGCTTTAAAAAATAAAGACTCAGTATATCTATAATATTTTATGAGAATGACAAAGAATAAAAATAAAGTTGAGTCCTGCTATAAAGGCAGCCTAGACTCAATATTATTCCAGATGGTCCCCACAAAGAGAAAGCAATGGCTAATGTGAGTCCAGAGAGGTATCATGACATACATCCTTGAAAATGGCTTTAAGACCTGTTTGCTCTGAGATAACATATAAACTGGGTCTATCCTCTGACTAGTCTTAACTTTTCTACTTATAATAAATATGTGATATTTTGATGCTTAAAGTAAAACTGTAAATAAAAACAGTGTATTACCAAGGCAAATATGATAGGAACTCTGATAGAAGCAAAAATGAAAGGAAATTATTTTAAAAATTTTTTATCAGCCTTCCTGCACTGCATGGCTCAATGAGAAACAAGAGCCCTGAGAGGGACTTATAGCCAAAGAAGATTTGGTGGTTTCTCATTAAGCCCTTGGCAATGAATATTTCAGAAAATTAAGTAGTTTATAGAGCATATACTCTTGAGACATTCCCTTGCTTGATTAGATGAGGCAACAATGCAATGTGGATGTGAATTCTAAACAGATGGGGAAAATAATCATAGAAAAGGAGCTGCTAGCTTTCGCCAAATTGTTGAAGGGTTCCCCTAATGGGCAAGCAAAATATACCTCATGAAAAAGAAATTAGAGGGGATCTATCCACTAAAAACAAAAAGTCAAAGTTAAATGCACTAACATTCAGGAGGAGGAAGAAAGTAATGATCTGAGGAAGGAATAAGGGGTCTTCGAGGTTGCTGGTCTTATTCTGACAGGGATGGATAGCTACACATTTGTACACTTTGAATAAGACAGAAAGCTCTGTACTTAATAATTTGTGCACTTTTATGTATGTTTGTTATATTTTTTAAAAATATAAAGAAGTTAAATGCCTCTTCCCCTCAACAGAGAGTCATAGAGACTAACCTCAGAATCTTTGTGGGTTTCTATGAAAGAAGCAACAAAAAAGGAATTTGTTTAATGTAACACTAGGGCATGTCGTTGAGTCAGACACATGTTGTTGTGGTGACATTTCTTCTTATGAGGTCCCTTTGTGAACATTTTGGTATGGCATTAGTCCAAGCTCATTGCTGCATACTCAACAAGATGTTTTTTGTTTGACTATTTGGTACTAACCAATGCAGTTGTCAGCCAGCAGCCATATGTGCAAAATCTCATAGATGCATATCACTGTCTGCACTAGCCATTGTAGTGAAAGAAATATTCTGCCTACATTGAGATAAAAATGATTTATAGTCTTATTGTCTTTCCATAAACTGTATATCAACAAGTATAAAATAGGACTATTCATTCTAAAATTATAAATTCTAAAAGAAGATTGACTAACCATACAGATTACATGAATCAAGGAGAATCTCCAATAATTGGCAGCCAGTTTAGGGTAATGGTCCCAACCTTGGCTGCTCAATGGAATCACCTGGGGAGTTTTAGCAGCACTAATGCTTGAGAGTCCCACCCTTAGATTGTGCTTCCATTAGTGTGGGACATGACCTGATCCTTGTAATTTCTTTTCTATCTATCTAGATGATTCTGATTTGCAGTCAAAGATGAGAATTGCTCAGATTGGAAGTTGGGTTGATAGCCTATCACAAGGTTATTTCAAGTAAGGATAATGCCAAGAGGAAAAATATGAGAATGAATAAAATGTTCTGGTGCTTCAGCAGGGTTACCATGCTTGTTCAGAGGCAAAGGATAATATCAAGAGATCAGGTAAGATCTGTGGTTCAAGATTCTGGCAGTTTTTCTACCCCAAACAAAACTGATTGTTTGGTTTGGAATCTCTACTTAGGTTTCGGAAAGTCAGTATCATTCATCAAGATTGTGACTATTAATTTTATGACTGAATAATTTCTATGATTTGGTGGTGGGAGGAAAAAGTCATAATTTTTTTTTACATTTACAGAACAGCCATTATACTCTCTTGCTCAACCTGAATGATGGAGACATTAAGGATATTATGCTGTTAGTAAAGTACTTTTTGTTGAAGTATTTATGACAATATTGAACTACTATATTATTAGTTTCAACAAAGAAATAATTGAATGCTATGTGACAGATACACGTCTCATATTAACTCAATTAACCTTCACAGCAAACCTATGAAATTGGTACTTTTATAAATCCTAAAATGCAAGAAAGTGAACCATAATGAAGTAGGACCTAATGCCTACTAATAAGTGTAAAAAAGGGATTCAAAGCCAGACAGCCTGGTTCTGTCTTAAACACTTTATGCACAGGAAATTTGGAGAGGACAAATGGGTTGGGGTACAAATGTAAAGGTAGAAGCTTTAATTCCTGCAATGTCTCTTATCCTCCACTTGCCCTGTATTTTTCAGGTTTCTAAATGTGCTATTCTGGGTTCTCTAATAGCGATGACTTTTTTTTCCTTTTCTCCTCCTCCTCCCCCCTCCCCGACTTCTTCTTCTTCTTCTTCTATCAACAAAATTAGGCTTACCAACTTGCTGCAGTAAAACAGGATACATCCCATGAGGAAGCTTAAAGTGTCATAGGAAGAGGATGTTAGAATGGACTTATTGTAGGATAGCCTTATGGTTGTACAGGAGATGACTTTGGGGGGGTTCTGAAGAAGCAATAATTACTTATGTAATAGGTGAGATCGAAAAATGTGGACAACTATGATTCTTAACAGGTCTGGGGAGACTGTGAAGGAGGTAATATTTAAGTATTTCAGATAGGGATGAAGTATTAAAATCCTGATAAATAGACACATACCCCAACACTTTCTCTGTCTCACACACACACATACACATGCACACAATGAAAATCACTAGTTGATAAATATTGATGACGCTCAAACCTTCCTGAATAGTCCACCAATTTTCTAAAATTTCATTCTCTTTTCCTAAATAGAATATATTCATATTCCTCTTTGTAAACACCTTTCACAATCCTATTGCCTGTAGGATAAATGCAAAACCTCTTCACATAAAATAACCATCTATACCTTCACCAACCCACCTCTATAATTTTATCTTTCACCATTACTGCCTCATTCCCTTCCTTCAGACCTGGGACTTTAATTACACTAAATTTCTTGTCCTTCTATACGTTGACCACAAATGTTCATGCTTTCATTTTAAGTTCTTCCTTCTCTGCCTAGAATGTCCTTGTTCACTCAGAAAATTCATGTTCACCTTTTAATACCCAACACAATTCTTTACTTCTTCAGAAAAATCATTCCCAGACCCCCTTCTGGGTCTCATACTACTGGTAGACTTCTCCAGGACCTGGACTCACCTTATTCTAAGCTGTCTCCATATACTCAAGCTCAGTAGGCACTCAAATCACTCAACGTTAGAGAAATGTGACCTAGGAAGCTAAGTACATAGTAAGATCATAGTAAAAACTCTACAAGAAACCAAATAACAGTGGCCAAATGGAGAGAAAGAAGTGAGAAGCTAGGGACAGTTTTGATGAGGGACATACAAAACAGAATAAGGGCCAGCATACCCAGTATTTTTGTACTTAGGAGATTTGAAGGTTGATGGTTCATGGACAATACTAGAGAATGAGGAGGATATATTCCTGATGATGGGTGCTTTTATACTAAACTTAAATCTATGTGGAAATTTTCAAATAATTTTAGAATTAAGAGGGCACTTAGGTAAAACAATTGCCCTGACATTTTCAACGGTAGTTATTACTAAAAACCAAGTGTTCTGACCTTTAGACATTTTCCCACTATAGTATACTGATTATTTCATTAGGTTCCATATTTTGGACTTGAAAACTGTATATTCCAGAATAAAATATCTAATTCCAGGGAGTTACCAGATGAATTCCCTTAAAAGGGAGTTTTATAATCAGGCTTAATATTCTATGTTGTTGGTTTTTACAGCATCTGCCCTTTTGTCCCTTGGCAGATTTACACGGTGTCATTTTTTTTTCTTTGCAGTGCTGGGGATTGAACCCAGGGCCTTGTGCTTGACAGGCAAGCACTCTACCAACTTAGCTATATCCCCAGCCTCCACAATGTCATTTTTAATGGAACACTTCCATCTCATGTGCAAGTCTTCTCTGAGTCTAAAATCAATGACATCTTTATCATCAATCCAACAAGTATGTTTACTACCTATTTTTTTGCATGTACTTTAATAATTTTGTTGAATGGGCAAGATAGCAGATTTTTATTATTTTGTATAAAGTCTCTGAGACCATCAGGGTTTGAATCTCAGTGTTGTCACCAACAACATGTGCAAGCGTTACTTACCTTCCTCAGTTTTCTGACTTAGGTCCCATAAAATTTGGTTCTGCTCTAATCTTAGAGTGGGTATCTCAATAAATGTTAACTATTATGATGTTAACTGTTATTATTATCACTTATGTAGTGATAGTTCATGACTTATCCCTCTTGAGTATCTGTGTCAATGATATCTGTCTTAGTTTATAAATTCCTTGGCCATTATTGGGGTATAATATACATCTAATCAAAGGGGTTTTTAATAGTTTAAAAATTAAAAGGAAAACTTTTTATTGAGCTATATTTCATATACCCCCCCAAAAAATCCACTCATTTAAAGTGTACAATTCAATGGTTTTCAGTATATTCACAGAGCTGTACAACCATTACATTATCAAACTCTGAAATATTTTTATCACCCTCCCCCTGAAAAAATCCCTTCCTACACTCTTTATCCCCAGCTTTGGGGCAATTCATTACTCTACTTCCTGTCTCCATAGAGTTACCAGTTTGGGGCTTTTCATATGAATGGCTAATGTGAAATGTAGCCTTTTGTGGCTGGCTTCTTTCTTTAGCGCAATGTGATCACGGTTCATTGTGTTTTAGCATGCATCAATACTGCATTCCTTTTCCTTGTGGATTAATTTTCCATTGAATGGATACACACATTTTGTTTATCCATTCAACAGCTCATGGATACTTGTGTTGAATCAACTTCTTGGATATTAGGGATAATGCTGATATGAATATTCACATACAAGTATTGTGTATGGATATATGCTTTCATTTCTCGTGGTATATACCTAAGACTGAAATTGCTGGCCATATATGCTACTGTTTAACATTTTAATCAAAGGTTTTGAGTGATTCCTAAAACAGAACTAAATTCTACTATAACTTATAAAATGATCTGCAATAACTTAGAGAGCCACTCCAATCTCCTGAACAAACCCTTAAAGTCAGGTGTTGGATTCTCTGCTGTCTTTAAAATAACCTATTTGCAAATGTTAATTATAATGATCTTACCAAATTATGAGTTGATTTCACCTTGAAATCTCATAAAAATAAACCATGAAAAAGCATAAATGTGAATAGCTCTTCATGCTTAAACATGATTATGAACAGAAGAAGAAACCATGAATGTTTGTTTATCCAGAACTCAGCTGTATGAATCCATGAAACATTTTTTCCTCTCCTAGTATTAACTAAAAATATGGATATTCCTAAATATTAGAGATATTGTTACAATTAAGTTTCTTTTGAAAAATTTTAACAAGTCAGCAATCCCAAAGGAGTTGAAAACAAATCCACACAAACATTTGCAGAGCTTTAGTTGTTATTACTTAACTTGAAATCAATTTCCTTCAGTAGGTGACTGAATAATCAAACTCTTGTTAAGTCCCATACAATGGAATATTATTCAGCTATAAAAAGACATGAGCTACTGAGCCACGAAAAGACATGGAAACCTTAAATACATATTGCTAAATGACAGAGCCAGTCTGAAAAGATTACATACTGTATGATTCCTACTACATGACATTAATAAGTGCTTAAAATTTGAGAGAAAAGGTGAAGGTTTTTATTGTAGACCATTTTTTTAAATTAAAATGTTTAGAGCATTGTCATTTCCACAAAATAGCATCCTAGCTGCTGATAAAAATGACAGTACTGCTAATACTTGAATAGCTCTGCCTTAAACAAATTTTTTCACATATATAAATTTATTGTCTTTGGACAATCTCTCTTAAATTTTACCTATTATACTCCATTTACTCCATTCAAATTTCTATACACTTCTAATAGCTCCATCAGCTAACTTTTCTTTTTTGAAAGTAATATTGTTTATAAGCTCCTTAAAAGCCTTCAGAATATACTACCTACATGTAATACAATGATTTTCACAAGGAAAGATTAGTTTTGAAAAAGGAAAAACTATTTTTAAGGTTTATATTATATCCCACAAAGCAGATCTCCACTGAATATTTTAGTAAAGTATGTTGCAGTCTTTTACCAATGTTCTTTGGTTCAGTATAAATGATATGGTAAATTTGCATTCAAATTCATGGAACTTTTCAAATCTGTTTCCCATTTAGCTGGCCAGCCAAAAACAATATTTTCATTTGTAAACAGCTGTTTCATAATCAGCTCTTTTGTACTATGTAGAATTCCATAAAATAAAGAAATTTTTATTTAAAATATAAGAATTGCATTAATCCACTGCAAATCAGTGATTAGTTTTTTGTATACTAGCACGTAGTTTAGCTTATAGGGAAAGATTTTAAGGAAAATTTAAGCTTATGTCCAAATATAACATTACTTTAAACATGAGGTCATCTAAACATCTGTCTCCAATATATCACTGGGGATTTAAATCAAAAGTCTGCTAAACATGTACAATCATTTTGAAAATAAATAACAGGACAAATTTTGTCTTGATTATGATTATCATGCATTTTAAAAGGAAACATTTATTTTAATAAGAAAAGTCTGAACTAATTTAAACTTTATTGACATTAAATAAAAATAGTTTCATACAAAAGTAAAAGATATATTTCAGTTAAAGATACATTTCATTTATTTGCTGGTTAACAACGTTTATATTTTAACTGACATTATATCCTGATTTTTTTATTCATACAAATAACTATCTCTCCATATATTTTCAATTGTAAAATACTGAAGAAAAAATATCTTGACCTGAAATTTTTTCACTCAGTAACTCAAAAACTAGTATTTTTTTCTGAATTTTCCTTCTGTTATGGCAACTATGAATCCGCAAGAAGAACTAAAATAGTTATATTCATTTAATTGATTCCTGATTTATCATTTAAAATAAAAAGAATGTAGCTAATTATAAAACATAGTCAAGGCACTAAATTCACTCTAAAACTTCAAAATCAGCAAAAATGTACATATTTTAAAGGGAATTAATTAAACTCTACACTTCACTGTTGAATTTAATTTGTTTCTAGTAACTATAACTATTTGAATTCAGTAATAAGATCACTTTAGAAACTACCTAAATAACTGAGATGAATTCGCATTAAAAATAAACCAAAATGCTTAGTCATTAAAATCATTATTACCAAAGCTAAAATTAACATTAGCAGTTGAAAAGCTGGACATATGACCAAATAACACATTCTTAGAAAAACACCACAACATTCCCCAAAGCTGTAGAAATCACATCACAATCCAGTGGCAAGGGACATCAGTGTCCAGGTTCATGGGATTGCTGGCTTTGGCAATGGCAGTTCAAACCATGTATTCCACCCTTGGTCCATACAGGCAATGAATTTAAAATGCATTTGCAGCACTGTGTGTGTGGAACTCCTTAAATGCAGGAATTCTGACTTACCTTGGATGTCCATCAACTACAAGTGCATCTGACACATATTTGTGACTTGAAAATGCTAGTAAGTTTGGGAAAGAGTTAATGAAAGGAGTATCTGACTAAAACCCTAGAATTTTTTAGGATGGTTCTGTTGAACTGCTTAGTAGGAAGCTGCCTTAGTTTTTCCATCTACAAAATGAGGCTTATTCTTATCTGCACTCTCACTGGGATACTGGAAGAACTGAACAAGAGCATATATACAAAAGTAATTGTAAAACTAGAAGTGGTAAACAAGTGTAATGATTACTATGATTATCAACAGTATATCTAATTCAAAATTGTATACACAGAGAAGTAAATACTGAATGTTAGTTGAAATTTTTTGTTGTTGTTGGTTTTCTGGGTTTGTTTTTGTTTTGTTTTGTTTTTTAATGGTCTGTGGAATGGGAATGTAGCTCAGTTGGCAAAGCATATACACATTTTTTTTTTTTACACATATAAACATATAAAGGGCTGAGGATGCAGCTCAGTGGTAGTATGCCTCTGGTTTCAATTCCCCCAAAAAACAAAAGAAAAAAATTTTTTTAAATTAAAATATTCTTTTGGAGAAATTTTAAATTAAAATAACCTGCTTACCAAAATAATGTTATGTTAAAATATAAAGGAATTTTCTTTTGAACATATAATTAGGGCTGGGGATGTAGTTCAATGATAGAGCACTTGCCTAGCATGTGCAAAGTACTGAGTTCAATTCCCAGTGTCACCCCGCGCCCCCAAAAAAAGTTGATCATACAATTGTGGGCTAAGTAATCTCTTTAGAAAAGTAAAGTTTGGTGCTATTTTTTAAAAACTTTGTAAGATCTTAGGAACTTAATAATTTATGTCCTTTGGATTATCAGGAAAGAAGTCTAGTTTTATTTAATCAATAAAATTGAGTTTAACTTGGATTTTAGCCTTTTCATTTCAAAAGGTTTACTATTGTAAAAGTTAGCTAAAGATCCTCAGTCAGCATAGGGAATGTAAGAGCATACTTTCATGTGCTGCCAGTATTTTTTCCCCAAATCCAAACAAACAGATGTGATTTAAGTGAGAAGCATTTGAATTTATACTGGCCCTTTGTTAAAATAGCACAGAATTGCCTTAATGATTCTTTCTTTAACTTTGTTTCTCTCAAATATAAAAAAATATAAAAAATATACTTTTACATATAAAAATAATTTTGCTTTCAGTTTCCATTTGTGTAACTTTATCTCATACTTTCAAAATGTGGGTTCCCATCTATTTTCTAATTTCCTATTTCTTTTCTAGTAGATTTACTCTACTATGATACTGGTAGTAAGGCACCCCTTTTTAAAAAAATCACTTAATTTGGATTTTTTCTATTATATATCTATTTTTCAAAATAACCAAAACAAAATGTGCAAGGAACCATGTGTCACTTCTTATATTTTTCTAGATTGTACTAACTTTTTCATCTTTCAAAATACCAATGTTAGTAAGTTTTTGTGTGTATTTTTTCTGAGCACTTTGACATGTTACAGGTTTCATCCTCAAAAACAGTATTACCCAACTTTGACTGCACATTGGAATCAGCTGGAGCAATTAAAAAAAGGCTGAATCCTGGGTCCAACCTCCAATGATTCTGGTTTAATTGAACTGAAGTTAGGCCTTGGCATTAGAATCTTTTAAAGCTACCCAAGTGATTTTAAAACGTAGTTCAGGCTGAAAACCACTGTTTTGGGAGCTCACAGTCCTGTCAGGGAGATTAACAACAACACCAAACCACCAATTTACTTGTGTTGCTGTGCCAAACAGGGAGCTACTCACTTTACATGCATTGTCTCATTTAACTCACAACAACTTTACGGGGAAAGATTCTGTTACTATTCCTATTTTATGAATAAGGACATGAGGATTAGAAAGATTAAGAAACTTGCCCAAGATCTCACCAAGGTTAATTGACTGAGACAGAACCCCAACAGGTCTGTCCAATTCCAGTATGGTAATTCTACATTACTGGCTCTCATCAAGGGAGAAACTATGCCAGAAAGCAGAATTTTAAAGGGGCAAATCATAGTTCCAATAGATAGAAATGACAAAAGAATTACCTTCAGGGATATAAAACCACGAAAATAAGCTGGATATTGGAAATGTCCATTTTTCTCCTTAGCCTGATTGTCAGAATGAATTGTAAGTTTTCTCAAAATAGAAGTATCTGAGGCAAAGAATGCTCCCAGGCAGTGTCTGGGTCTAGCTGCATACCTCCCAGTTGTCATGGACACAGGAAGGAACAATGAAGTCATTATTTGACTATTATTTTTTTAGTTGCTAGTCAGCATATGATTGTATCTGCAAACTGCATCTCTGCATTCCCTATGGATGGGGGGTGGGGTGCTATCCCTCCTGATAGTGACAGAAAAACCACAAACAAAACAGTCCATCTCAAGGGAAAGCCATCTTTATCTGTCAGTGTAAGTCAGTTAAGAAATAGCCGCAGGCAGCTGAAAAAACAGTTTGACTGTTTTAAGTTTACAGGTGGCCTTATAATGGAAAGTTTTACACACTGACATTCCTTCACAAGTTAAAAAAGTTTGGACAAAAAGGGGCAAAAGCTGGCAAAAATTTTCATGCAAATGCTCCTAACCAGCTTATGAAAGCAAAACATCAAATTATTTTAGTGAATCTGGGTGAATTAAGCAACCGCCCTCTGGCAAACAGGCTCAGCCAACTGTTACCATCATTGCTACAATGCACATTCCATATGCCAAAAATCAGAACAGTCACACTTACCTGTTATCTCAGGGCCTGGCATGTATAAAACACTCAAGAAATGTTTTCTAAATGAATTCATGGACATTGAAGAGAACAAATTTTAAAAATACCTTTGAAAATCAGATTACAGCCAGTAACATAATAATAATGTCCATATGTAAATAATAGGACAGCTTCAGAAAGCCCAGGTAGAAGATTTTAATGTGTCTACCTGCTTGAGTGTGTGTGTGCATACACACATGTGCACATGTGAACTATCTCTTGTAAGGAAGCAGAATGAAAGGGGGAGAAAGCATTAGTTGGTAATTTCATAAGCATTAGCAGCATGGATCTAATACTTGGGAGTTCTATGAAAGATAACTGTTTTGCTTTTTCCAGCGTTCAGGGCAATGAAGCAGACAGGGACAGTTTATTTTGTGGCTGGCTTAAAATACTTTTTTCTTATCAGAGTTTAAACTTTGAGGGAAGGGCATGATTTGCAGCTTATCAAAAGGGATTAAATTGGTGAAAATATTTAATATATTATGGCCCTGGAACAAAATACAGTTAACTTTATTAATTTAGCTACTATTTTCCAAGAATAAAATCAGGATTTTAAAAAGTCAGATTAGGCAGTTATTGATGAGAGTCAGAAAAACAGTGATTTGGTGGGAAGCCTTGACTGAGAGCACTGAACTCTAGAGTTGAAAGACTGAAAAACAAAAAAGAAAACAAGACAAAAACTCAGGAACTAATGAGAAAAGGAGAGCCAGCTAGCAGCAAACTTGGGAGATAATATTGCCTTCAAATCCTGGGAAAAGAACTGACAGATCCTAGTAAATCTATAAAAAAGTAGTTTTCAATCAGGTGGTCTTATCTTTATCTTGCGGGGGGATAAGAAAATAATTTACATTGAAGACAAGGACTTCAGTACTTATCATGATAAATAATGATCAATTAAAAGTACTCCAAATAATACTAAGGAATTTTAACACCTCAAAAGTTATTATGAATGGTGACTATAATAGAATATCTACAAACATATAAATTCCCCTCTTTGTTAAAAACAATAGGTCTTAAGGGAGGAGAGTGAACCAAATATTTGATAGGGTGACTACCAGAATGTGTTAAGAACTACTTCTTATCATAAATACATACAATTATGATGTGTCTATTCAAAATAAACATTTCTAAAAAAGAACCATTCTTACAGACTCACTACGGGATTTTGGAAAGGTAGTCTCCAGAAGCAACAAAATAACTCCATTTTGAGACTAAAAAGACCACTTTATCTTGTGAAAAAGAAGATTGTACTAATAGTCTCCAAGTTTGAGAACAAAACAAAATTCTAGAGTTTAGTAAAATAAGATTAAGTTTGTTCTAGGCAAACAAAAATACATATTTAATTGTAGAATTATAGTTAGCACATATACATATATTCATATACTATGTAACTCATCTGTGAAGATTTTTTATATAAATTTTTTAGTTGTAGGTGAACATAATTCCTTTATTTTTATGTGGTACTGAGGATCAAACCCAGGGCCTCAGGCATGCTAGGCAAGTGCACTACCACTGAGCCACAACCCCAGCCCAAAGACTTTTTTAAATGTTTGGAAGATATATAAATGCTTAGATATTTTCCTTCTCCACTAATAACAACACAGAGCACTAAGTGCTAGGTGCAATACTAAGCAATTTGACACAAGTCAAGTTGTCGGAACCTTCCAATGATGGTATGAAGTAAACTGCATTGTATCTCTATTTTACGAGTGGAGCACAGAGATATCAAGCTGCTTGCCCAAAGTAATACAGTTTGTACAAGGTTGGAATCTGATACCAGGCATAAAGTATCAGAATCTCTCCAGGATACCACCTCCCTGTCTTACCTCCATTCTCCTTAAAAGGTAAAGTTCACTATTACATGGATACCTCTTGATGGGGAACCTATTTCGTTCTTTGTTGATGTTAGTGTACTTCCTTCCTTACTTCTTCTAGGGTACTCAAAAGTCTCAAAAATTTGTCAACTACATACTTATTTTTGGAAAACTCTGTAATTTCAAAACAAAGATCAGAGAAGACAGATGGAGTAGATCAATGTTTTCATACACACAAATGACACACACAAATAAGCTAAATAACTCTTTGCAACATCATGGTAAGAACTTAACAGACCAGAAGTCAAAATTAAGATTAGGTGGCTATGACCCCACTGAATAAGTCTACTATCATGAGACAACCACACATGTAAGACTCTTGTATCACAGAGAAATGGTGGGGCAAGTAGAAAGATTGACTGCAATGAATATAACTCGCACTGTAGTCTTTGAGTTTGAGAAAATAAACCTACCTCCAGTGTGCAAGGATAAGATACTTCATATGTCTTATAACCATTCCTGGGGAGCCAGGTAGTAGGAAGACACAAGCCTTCATTCATACTGTCAAAAACCAGCAGAAAAACTAGGGCTCTTTTAGAATTCCTGTTTCTCCTTTGCAGATACTAGGAAGAAAATAGAATAGACATCTTGGAGAGTGCACAGTTCCCAGGAGTAATGTCTGAATTTGGGGGAAGGTGAGCAGCAATGATTCTCCTCACCCCAAATGACAATGAACATGGAGTAAACCACACTAAACCTTCAGATCATTTAGAAAGCAGTATTTCTCTATTATCTTGATAAGACTGAGAATTTTTAAATTATTAATCAAATAATAAAGTCTAAATTAATTCAAAACCCAAATATATTTGACATTTATTTATTCATCCATTCACTTGATAAAAGTTTACTGAGTACCTGTCCTGTGTCAGATTGTTTTAGGAACCAAGGATAGATCAGGATACAAAATGGACCAAGATTCTTATTTTCAGAGAGATATAAACTACTTAAGGATAAGAGGAACATGTTTTAATATGTCAGTATTTTACATAATTTATTTAACAATTAGTGTTATGCATTCTCATATTTAAATAAACATGTCAATGTTATTTACATATCAATAAAATAGAATAACTGAAATATTTTAATTTAACCATGGTTATTTTCTTAGCTATGCAATGCTAGTAAAATAAATATTAAAAGTGTGACTTCTCTCATGCTATTCAAATGCAAGAATACATAGATTCATAAATATTAAGTCATAACAAAAATGTGGCATTTTCCAATCTAGAAATAGTCAATTTGCTAATGACCAGAATATACTAGTACTTACTACAGTCTCCAAACTTGATTCTTTTCCCACATCCCTCGTTTGCTCTTCCTCTTTGACTTTTCTCTGCTGTCTGATGTTCACCAGTCATCTATTCATCCATTTGTTCATTGTACAAATATGTGCCAGGAGCCACCAGAATGAGAACCTCTAAAACTCATTCACGCTGTCCCTTAGGATGAGGGCCTCTCAGATGTTGGAAGAGACCCAAGATTCTTCTATGTTTTGAGACTCTCAATATATTAAAAAAATAAAAAATACTAACATGGTTATTAAAATGTAATTCATATTAAAATTATATATATTTAGTTGTTGATGGACCGTTATTTATTTATTTATTCATTTGGTGCTGAGAATAGAACTAGGCCACACTCCACCACTGAGGTAAGCCATACTCCACCATTGAGCCACAACCTCAGCCCTGTAGCTTATTTTAAATGTCTACATTTTATGTAGTAATGCTTTCAACATTATTCAACATAATTTGCATTATTTCACACAATTGCAAAGACAAAGGCAATGCTTTTATATCCAGCCATATTTGAAAGAATTCTATGAAGACCTCTGAATGTGAGGGTCCATATACAGCCCTGCTGGTCCTGCCTGGTATCCTTTCCCTTCTTAGCTGTTGGCACCTTCCTGATTCCACATCAATAGGAAGCTACTAGGCTGTTTCTACATATAAGCAAATCTATCCTATTCCCCATGACAAAGAGCTCTCAAAACCCTCAGGGAAGCTGGCCTCAGAAGTTCAGAGGACCATAGATTTGGGTTTGGGAATCCCAAATGTCCTAGGGCTAAGGGTTCCTTATATTGGTATTTTACATTTATTGCGGGTTTAAAAAAATGAATTACATAACACTGTTCTAGAGAGAAATGATTGAATCAGCACTCTGATTTCAAACTATTCACCTAAAAATACATATTTCTGGAACATGACCTAGGCCTTTAGAGTACTACTTGAAATTATGTTTTCTCATGCATGGTGGCTATCTGCCTTCCTTCCCCCTCCCTCCCTCCCAGGTGCTAGGATTACAGGCGTGCGCCACCACGCCTGGCAAAAAATGATCACTTCTATAAGGAACATTTCCTTCACTGTCAGCAAAATAAGATACTATGAAAGAGTTCAAAGTAGTTAGGTTCTAAATCAGAAGGTGCTTTCTTTACCTCTGCCACATTTATGTCTGGTTAGGCAGAGGTACATAGACAAAATAGATCTCAATGGAATTTTATTGCTATATGGAAAATGCTTTTCAAATAAAAATATATTGGAATGGCTACTGTATTCTAAACTCTGTGCTAGGCCTGGAGATAAACAAGATATGATTTCTACTGAAAAGGGGCTCACTCTTCACAAGACTCCTCAGACTGCAATCTTCTAAATTAAACCACAGAAAAATGAAATAACTGAAAAGCATCCTTGCAGAGTTGGATGCTTTAACTAAAATATTAAAAATGTAAGTATTAAAAATAATACTGCATATTATGTAGGCATACCAATGAAAACATAAGTACATACAATAACAGATACTAACTACTTAAATATCTACTATTGAATGGATAGATGATCCATTTCCTAACTATGGAAGATATAAATCCAACAAGAATCATGTAGAACTGTTTAATGGACAGATCATCCTTTCCTAACTACAGAAGATATAAATCCAATAAGGAGAATGTAATTATTTTCACCACTGATTTTAATTTCTTAATTTAGATGCCAGTATCTCTATTTTTATTTCTCTTCCCTTGTTTTTTCTCTGCTGAACTTGTAATCTCCAGCACATCATTTCTTGATGCTTATAAGTCCAACACAATTAAACTACATTGCTCTTTGAAATAAAATTGCTGCCATGCTTAACACTTTGATGTCATCACATTACTATTCTAAATTTAAGGAATATAAATGTTTTCTTAGTGCAACTAAAATCTACTATTCTGTATTTTTAGCTAAAAAATAGTTTTTATCCTTATGTAAATCACTTTTAATATTTATCCTCTTTATAGCTGCCCTAGAATTTTTTAGCTGTATACATTTCTTATTAAGAGAGAAACAGTTTAATTTACTGATCATTTAACTAAGTTTTTAAAGACATGGGAAAGTTATACTGCCACCTCATGGTTAAAAATTTGTTTATAGAAGCAAATACGGTATTTCCCATTAACAAAATAAATCCACAACACAGTATGGACTAATCTTTTTTAAAAACTTATACATACATATATACATATGTATTAATATATCCATCTTGTTTTGAACTTTTGTTAAAGAAGAATATATTATTCATATACCACCCTACTTTCTTATGTTAAAGCGTACTAGATTAAAACAAGAAATGACATTTTGAGTAGCTGCTTCAGATATTCAAATAAAAACTCTGCATTTGGCACTATAGCTCCTCCTCTCAGATGTTCATAATTTACAATTACAATAACACATACTGTAGACCCAAGAATTTTGAGAAATTCCAAATTATGGAATCTAAGAGTCTTGGATAATCTCTAAACTCTAAAAGCAATAAATATGACATTTATGCCTAGCTCATTTATAATTTTTTTGATCCAAAACTCTACTTAAATTCCAAATCAAGCACAGAAAAAAATATTATATCAAACAGTTTCTTCCATCTGTTTCTCTATAAACCTATTTTACCTACGTAGCCAGTAATGACAATTAAAAGGAAAAATTAATCCACAAAATACAGTCCTCTCAGTCTTTTTAAGTATAGAATTTTCTATGATCTATGCAAGGCACCTGAAGCCACCTGTTCCAAATGCTTTGCAATGACAAAATCTAAATCCAACTCTATCTGCAGAGAACTTTTTCATTTTTTAGAAAAGCAAATCACCAAAATTATAGGAAGACAGTGCCATCTATAGGTCTGCACAAGTACAGACCACCTTAAATTTTAGTTGTGATTGCCTACAGTAATATACTAGTCAATCAAATGCATTACCCTAGAAAGAACCTCCGAAAAAATTTTTTTAAAGCCTGCTCATTCTCAAATCTCTGAAGGGGATCTTACAGGTTATTCCTATCGCTACAATAATTTTCCAAAATAATGATAACAACACAATAGCAGTCAAAGCAACAAGAAGAAACAAAGAACAAAAGTTTCTCACAATTGTATTACTCTGATTTAGCATAAGTGGTGATCCATAAATAGCAGTAACTTTTCAAAAATATTAGTACATTGTATGTGCCCCCATCATGTAAACTCTTTCAGTGTCATCCAATTCTATTCAGACATATGAATTTTGTTCTTCTTTTTCCAAAGAGAAAGAAGTTCCATTTTCTTCCTACAGTAAGTAGTTGATTCTACTTTTTATAGACATTAAACTAAATCTGACCTTTATATCTAAACTAAATTGTCCAAACTCTCATTTAAAGGAAAAACCGGTTTCATGCAACTTAAAATTCTTTTTTTTTTTTTTTTCAGATAGGCTCCTTCTGTCCTCTCCAGGGTTGCTCTCAGACCAGTGAGTCACCCAATCTCTTACCTGGTTGTGTAAAAGTGCCCTTAATAATGCATGGGAGTCGGGGCTTGGCTCATTCCTAATCAATTCCATGTAGTGGATGGTAGAAAAGATGTGGCCCCACTAATGCTGACAGAGACCATTGCTAGGTAATGTGGAAAATTTCATGATTGATTTATGTCTGGCATTTAAAGATAGTGTAAAAATAAGAAGTGGCCTATTGCAACAAGGGCAGGCTTTTTTCTTTCATCAATACTTAAAGCTCTCAATTTTTAACCCAACCAAAGAGAAAAGAAGCCTTATGAAACCAATACTCCATGTGGAGCTGCTTACCTGATCTCCTGCTCTGTGCACTACAGTGAAGTAGTGGCTGAGAGCTGAAGTTTTGAAAGCAGAGAGTTTGAGTTCTATGCCCTGCCACGGGCTTTGAGCAAGTTACTTCATTTCTCTGAACTTTAATTTCCTCATCTTTAAGAAATTACAAATTAATATAGATGATTTAAGATCAGCAAAGTGCTCTGAACATAGTAAACATTCAGCAAATGTCATTACTCAAAAAGATAAGATTTACTGGTTCTTATTTATCTTGTTAAGTTTAATAATCAAGTAGAATCTACTCAACCTAAAAAAGTTGACACTCAACAAAGTTCATATATGACTTAAGATGACAATAAGAATGAATGAGAAAGACTTAACTAAAAATTTGGATGTGTACAATTATGCAAAAAAGAGAAAATGATATTTGAAAGTCTGATGTTAGTTTCAAAATATACCTCTGAAACATCTTTGAAAATCATTAAAATCCACTTGATTTTCTATTCCATGTTATTGCTACTGTTTATTTTAGAAACGTGAGTCTGCAGGGCACAAAGAAATTGGAGGTGTAGCTCTTGGAGTCACCTACAAATAGATGACACTAAAACCAGATGGTGAATGGGCTTCTTCAGAGAGACTAGAGTAGATGGTACAGCACATGGAAGCCTATAGACTATATATTTCTAGGACAGGGGAAAAGGAACCTATAAAGGAGTCTATAAAAGAGTGGTCAGATAGGAAGAAGAGGGTTGGAAACCAACCATAGGAAGAACTTACAAAAAATTGGTTAGAGATATGAAATTCCACAAATATATAAAAATTAGAAAGGAGAAAAGTTTCAGGTAACACATTCAGCAAAAAGGCAAAGAAGATACACCAATTACATTAGGTTGAAAACTGAGTGAGAAACTTTTCAGGAAAAACTGATAATAAATGGAAAGAGGAATACAGGACCATAGCTTGAGATATGGTATGTGAATTTGAGAAACACAATATAAGGAGAAAATACAATAGAAAGTCTGTTGTCAAATTGTCAAATTGTCAAATTTGTGTCCTCACAAGAGATATGTTCACATTCTAATCTTTGGTACCTGTAAATATGACCTTACCTGAACATATCATATTTGCAGATATAATCAGGTTAAGAGGAGATCATACTGGATTAGAGTGGGTCCTAATCCAATGATTGATGTTGTTATAAGAAGAAGAAAATCTGGACATAAACACGGAGACAAATAAGAAAAGACCATGTGATGACAGATGTAGATAGAGTAGTGACCTATCTATGAACCAAAAAGGATAGCTGGCAAATGCTAGAAGCTAAAAAAGGCATGGGACAGATTCTTCCTCAGTATGTCCAGAAGGAACCTATCTGATGACACCTTGATTTTGGATTTCTAACTCCTAAAACTGTGAAAGAATAAACTTATATTGTTTAAGCTACCCAGTTTGGGGGGCTTTGTTCTAGCATCCCTAGCAAAATACTACAAGGCCTATTGATAACAACCAAAATATAAAGATCAAATAGAATATTAAGTGTATATAAATCTTGATTACAACAGAATCTGGAAATAATTGACATGGTTATAGCAATTTCAATATTCTAATTACTTTGAAAATAATTGCCAACTTAAATACAAAGTAAGAATGAAAGTAAAAGGTTGTTTGGAAAAATCTATTTAAAGTTAGTACAACTGTGATGTAAAAACCCTGTGAAAGTCCCTTAATCTAGTGTTATGGTTTGGATTTTAGGTTTCCCCCAAAAGGTTATGTGTGAGACAATGCAAGAATGTTCATAGGTGAAATGATCAGATTATGACAGCTATACTCTAACAAGTGGATTAATCCATTTGATAATTTAATAATTTGAAAGAACTATAGCACTGGGTGGTAATGGCATGCAGGTAGGGTACAGATGGAGGAAGTAGGTTACAGGGGGTGTGCCCTTTGGGGTTATATTTTCTCCCTGGCTCTCTTCCCTCTCTTTCCTCTCCCTGGCCACTATAGAGTTAGCAGTGCTCTGCTGCATTCTTCCTTCCAGCATGAGGTTCTGCCTCAACTCAGGCCCAAAGCAATGGAGTTGGCCAACTAGAGACTAAACCTCTGAAACTGTGAGCCCAAAATAAACTTTTCTTCTTGTTCTTATCTAGTCTTTTGGTCCCAGTGATAAAGAGGTAATACACCTAGTTTCTTACATTCATTGCCATTTTAAAGATGCTACGTCCTTAAATCATAGAGCTATCTGAAGATCATTTGTTCATCTCTTTTTAGTTTGGGGTCCTAAAATGACAGATTGTGCCTAAATAAAAAGCACATCATGGGCTGGGGATGTAGCCCAATGCTACAGCATCTGCCTAGCATGCATGGGGACCTGGCAACATACCATCATAAGACTCTTACCCAGGAGGTGGAAGAGACTTTAGATTTGAAGGGTTTTTTTTTCTACATCATTTATTGAATGATTCCAACAGAAGAGCTGTTAAAGGATCATTACATGTATTAATTGTTTAATGATCAGAGCCTCTGAATACTTCTCTCTCTTCAGAGTAGGAGACAGAATATATTCTGTGATTTGGCTTTTGATATTTATTCACTAATGTAGTCACAAACATTTCTGAGCCCCTACTATGATACCTCTGAAACATTAGGTTCTCAATACTCTGAGATGTTGAAATCAGACTGGGGGAGGGGTGAGGAAGGGCAAGTTCAATAGTGTGTTCCTAAAACATTAGGAAAATTGTTTTATGTTTTCTGTCATGAACCCACATAATAATGGTACTTGCACATCTGAAATGTCTTTCAGGGAAGGAGAGTAAAATAAGAAATCCTTTGAAATATGGTTATGCAACTCACATTTTACTTTAAAATTTATATTTTTGAAGACTAGATTTCTTAAAGATAAGACTACATTTTAATTGAAACACATCCCATAAAGGTATTTTATAATTAATTTGAGCAATAGAGCTGCTTCCTCCTATATGGTGAAATAAGGGGGATTTTTTTTCCTCCCTAATTACCCAGATAATGGGTTCCAGCCTTCCTTTGATGTGTCATAAAGGCTCACCTGTTTCACTACAACCTGCTACTTATTATCAAACAATTACAGTTTCCAAAATCCTGAATTTCCAAAGGTGCCATTTATCCAAATCACATGTGTGTCCCCTTTGCACCCATTCTCAAAAAGAATTCTCCTTGATCAAAAATTTAACCTTGATTACCCCCTGGTGCATCAGCTCTTTTATTGCCTAGTACAAATTAAAATCCAGGGACTTCTATAATACGCACTCACTATTAAAGCATTCTTTTAACTATATTTTAACTCTTGGGTTAAGGTAAGGAAAGGTAAAAATCTTATTATAATGAAAATATCTAAGATATGGAAGATTCAATAATTTTTTAAAATGAAGCTTTTAAATTATTCTATACCTGTTTTTTCAAACCTTTTCTTGGTTGAAAGTCTTGTACTTTCTCCCCATCAGAATAAGGCACACTTTGCATATATTCTCAGATAGTCTCCCAGAAACCTATTCATGAATCCCGGTTTTCCCTTTCTCAGAAAGGGTCTGTCATTTCAATCTCATTTGATTCTTTGAATGTGACTAATGAGATTACACTACACAAAGTACTTGAACTGTGCTTAGCACAAACTGGAAAGCTTGTCTCCAGAATACTTTGAGTCAAACACTTTTAATGAAAGCAATGGACCCTAGGAGATGTACAAAGTGAACATAGGAATTGATGAAAATAGGATGGGGTACCTACCTACCAAGGTAATGAGGACTAGGTTAGGCTAGAAAAGAGGAAACAGCAACCTAGAAGAATAAATCAGTGTTCTGCCAGTACTGTGATCAATACGTGGTCCATGGAGGGAAATGAGCTTTGGCAAGCATTCTGAATAGGACAGACAGACTTGGAAGGATATGAGCGCAATTCTGGGAGGCAGGAGGAGGGTCTCAGACTTGCCACTGTTGAAGGAATTCAGTGTGTACATGGTATAGTGGTGAACTCACAAGGAATCCTGACAGGTCCTGGTGATAGCAAGACTTCCCAAGGTACCAAGGAAACTTCAGAGGCTCGGGAGGTTCTGAGGGTGGATGAAAAAGTCCTATGAAAGTTTGGAATATTACTCAGCCATGAAGAAGAATAAAATTATGGCATTTGTAGGTAAATGGATGATGTTGGAGACTGTTATGCTAAGTGAGATCAGTCAATCCCAAAAATCCAAAGGCCGAATGGTCTCTCTGATAAATGAATGATGATGAATAATGTGGGGGGAAGGGTGGCAAGAATGGTGGAAGGATAGATAGCATAGAGGG